>OX596282.1:36073786-36641286 GCA_951394225.1 Harpalus rufipes | reverse complement strand
AAAACAAAAGAATAAACAATGAAACAATGCAAAATTAATTAGAATATTTTTTACCTCAGTTTTTTTAAAGTTATTGTGAAATAGATGGGTGTAGTGGTGCGGAATACAATTTATACAATTCATAATAATTCTATGATTCGTCGATGTCAGCTTACTTATTTAACATGGGAAATCAGTTTTTCCGTGCGCATTGCTCCCCTAATTATTTTAGACAAAAAGTTTCAAATGGATGTGTAAAGCAAAAATTTCTACAAGAATAATAACCGGACAAATACTTCGTCGAGTCGAATATAGCGCATAATAAATAACAAAAATCTGAAATTGCCGAGACTACCAAAAAAATAACGAGAAAAAAATAAATGAATCTAAGAAGTCGACTATGAAAGCGGAATAAAAACCGAGCCAAAATTTATCTAGTCCAAAAATGTCTAGTCAAGTCATAGATTCACACTCTACATTCACACTACATTCGTGCTAGGGTAGGGAATGAATAGGTTTGGGTCGGTAGGATAATTTATGTAAATTGAATATCCCAATTAATTTTAAATCCCAAAAAAATATGAAAAAGCACTCCTAAATAATTTAGCCCAAAAAAAAAATATGAAACAGAATTAAGATTAATGTGGTATACAGGCAAAATTTAAGTGCGTATCCCATATGCAAAATAACCGGACGAATCAAGGTACGACTCGAACTAATAATTTTAAGCAGAATTACAAATTGTTAAGTGAACTACCAAAATTGAGGGCATACTCGGTACGCTAGGGGATCGAACACGTCCAGATTTGAATTGAGCATGAAATTTAAGCAGAGAGGAAAAAAAAAATTTAGCCCAAAGAAAAGTGCGAAATATCAAAAAAAAAACTTTTAAGAATTTTGAGTCTAAACGAAATTTTTTATTAGCCGCGTGGCTTTAAATCGAAACGCATAATTTAGAAAAACTTTACACATGGGTGGGCCGGGAAACAAGAAAAACGTGTTTTAAATGAAACGTGTCGCCAGGTAAGAACTTTATAAACCCCAGGGTCGAAACCACGTGGTACTAAACTTGAACTACGCCGAAAATGAAAACGGCTAATAAAAGCCACAAATACGTTAAATAATTACAAAAATTAATTAAAGTTCATACCTAGTGTTCCACAAGCGAGGAAAGAACACAGCAGCTAGAAACTATCCTTCAATAATCAAATTACTGCACAAGTTAACTTTAAAAGAAAGGTCACAAAGAAAACGACTGTCTGTTTCACAGGTCTCCACCAAGAAGAACGAAATTTGTCCTCGTCGTACAGTCAACGACTTCCTATGAATCTTCTCAGTAAGAAACAATAAAAAATCCCTTAAAAATTTCGTAGAAATTCGAGAAATTTCCAATAATATTTATAATAATAATTTGGATCAAAGAAGAAAATGAGATATTTAAACATCCGACAACTTTTAAAATATGTTTCCAAATTTAATCAATTTTAAAAATAAAGTTAATGAAAAACAATTACATTTCTAGTTACTTTAATCTGCGTGAAGAACATATGGCAACACTTTGGTCGCCACCTGTCATAAATAAGCAATATCTTAACCACAAAAAAAGGAACTCCACCAAACTGGAATTATTAAAAAAAGGTGATTAAGAAAACGAATAGAGAGAAATATCGCGGTAGGTAGGTTGTAACTAGGGTAACTGAGTTCACCGGCTCAAAGTTTTAGGTGTAGTATGGAAAATTTCGAGACAAGAACGGGAACACGAAAAATATTAAAAATAGGCGTAACAAACAACGATTTTGTTACAATATATAAAATATGAAAGGAAATTCTTTGGAATTGAAGTTACCTTTTATTCGTGAACCACTCATTCGCTATATTTGTATAATACATAATAAAAAAGAGAATTTCATGCTGAATTCATATTCTGAAACCGTGTTCTCCTATTTTTAACCGTGTCAAAATAGTGAATAAAAAAAAGCAATGACTCGATAAAAATATGTGTCTATAACTCGAAAATAATAGTCACCTGATCTTTAATACAATTAAAAATCTGTTGCAAACCATTGACAAAAATATTGCAAAGAATATTATTAATTATCCGAAGCAATTAAATTAAATTTTAAATTTTTTAAAGTAAATAAAAGATTTTTATTAAGATGCTCTATTTTATCGCACCTCACAACTTTATTCGAATAGATAATCTCTTGTGAAATTTAGTACGATACTTTTGAATTACTTATTTAAAGTCCATAAAGTTTTATGAATGTGAACTTTTTATTACATAAGAAATTTGAAAATATATTGATTATTTAAAATATGGGGGAATATTTTTTATTAGTTCGCTCTATATATGTCCGATACTGTATGACATTTTTAAATTAAAATGATTTCAGGAACACGACATTATTTGTTTACACCACACCTGTGATTAAAATAATATTCCAAAAATTTGAACCACGTATGTTTCTTGTTCTCAAAAATGCTAGCGTGACCTCGTAACTGAGATATTTTCTGGTTCAAAGTATGTTTCTGATTTGATGGTAATATATTTGATAGACTACGTGTAATTGTATAATAAAAATAAGAATATTAATATTCAAACAATGACGGTTAATAATTTATGCCCCGTTCCAAAGGCAATAGTACATACATCATGACTTTTAACTCTTGCTGAACCTCCGGCAATTCATAGAAAGTCTACACGGTGAAGAGAAACATATATCTACCCCGTCTGTCCTTCCACCAGCAATAAATTATCACTAGAACGTTTTATTTTGGCCGCGAGCCATACGAAACGACGCTTGGATCGATTGTAACTAATTTAATTTTATATCAACCTTATAAATATATCAGGCTAATCTACACAGCTACAACCATAATTAAATTAACGTCAATTTATTACAAAATTAAATGCAATTTGCAGTAATATCAATTCCACTAGCTTGTAAATATTGAGATTATATGAGAAATTATCTATTATAATATTAATATTGATTGTTGTATAAGAAACCATCAGTATTACAGTCTACATTATTCGAAATCTCAGTCACAGCAGTTATTCTTACAAAACAAAAGAGTCGGTATAAAATTATTATATTTTCTTTAGGACAAGTAGGATCTTACAAATTCTTAACCCTTTGAGTCTCAATAAATCATAAATTTATTGTGTAAATATGTTTAGTCTTTATCCCAGTCAAGTAATACCTTGCTCTCAAAACTCAAATATACCCATTTTCTCAAAATTTCAAACTTTATATAGGATACTTCCCAACAGCTGACTCAAAACTTTCAAATCGCAGCATGATATCTCTTTTCGTTCTCGAGATATTATAATTTAAATCATTACTTGTTTCTGGATTATAACCCGAAATTGGGTAAAATTATAAAAACCAATTATCACAACATTTGTACCAAAATCACTAGGAATATGCCTTAGATTTTCGGTGCTCAGCGATGCCAGCGACGAGTGGTGCTGAACGCAGCCTATGTAAATAACTACTAGCCGTTATTCTGACACGGATCGTCATATCTGCTTGCCAAGGCCAACAAAGTCACATAACTACTCGCGCCCTATAAGTAACGAATTTAACATTTCTTGTACACACAAATAATTGAAATTGTATTTCTTCTTTCGTTCTATGAGAATTTTTGTCCTACTATTGTAATATGTTCAAAAATGTTCAAATTCTTTGACAGTATTAGCGGTATTTCTTAAGGATATATGTAATATTAACATACCTATAATTTATATTAAAAGTACTCGGACCTCCCAGAAAAATCTGATTTTTGACACTGACATTTTGCATTTATCTGTCAATTGCAAACATTTAAATATCTCAACTGTTTCCAAACCTATACGAGATATAATAGAATTTGAACTGTGTCTGATGGGGAATTTAATTTTCTTTAATATTATCAAGAAAAATTTCAAAAAATAAAATTAAGAATTTATTTTTCACGAATCTGCTACTTTCGGTTGTCCAATTGTTACCAAAACCTTTTCAGCTATTCCCATTAATGCCCGATTGGGAAATACGTAGTTAAACAAATATTAATTCTTATAGATTTTGAGTAATCGTCCTTCCAACATCCCACACACATACATACACATCCATCAACACACACACAAACATCATCGTAAAAATGTGAAAATTGGATTGTAGGGACCTTAAAACGTGCTTAATCATTAAAATCTGAATATGAGATTTTTTAGCATGAATGTAAAAATTAAAAAATCTTGGAAACCCCATTGGCGCAGTGGACCGACAAAGCCATTTTTACGAGATGCCGTATTTTAGACAAAAGGAATATTCATGTATGAATGGACAAAATCTTTCATCCGACACTTGAACTAAAGATCGATCAGACTTACACTACCCACGAAGTAGTCGACAAGACGTATTGGTTGAACAAATATGATTTTCACGTAGATTGGTACGTCCTAGGCAAGTAATTTCCCCGTATCAGATTGGCTGAGAGCGCAGAGATGAAGTAAGTGCGCGATGATTAATTGCCACCCCGAACTCTCTCATCCAATAATTAACTCTTCTTACACTTAAATGAATTTATCTTTTGCTATGAAATTAAATGTATGAAATTTTCACGTAACGAGACAAAAATCAAAGAAACCAGGATATACTGCTTAGAGTATTATAATAGGTAGAGATATAAATAATTTAAAAAATTGAACCAAATAAACGGTTTAACAAGTATCCGAATACTGAAACACAATTGAGTAGAAAAACGAAACCATGTTCGAATCTGGGACTATTACCTGAAACCGAAATGGTAGATTCCAGATAAGTGAAAAGAGAGCTAGAGACAATCAATTACAGTTAACTTCAATATTAATTATTAGATTACGTTACAGTAGTGTAGAAATCGATGCAAAGTTCATATACATAGTTGCACCGGGTGACATTCACCGATGCGATACAAATTCAGCCCGCAGATGATACACCACATAAGCCGATGTAATGTTTTACCAATCCTAGCGTTATTCAGCGCAAAACGTTGAACTGGCATAGGGAAGGTACAAATTTAAGTAAGCAAGGTGTTGGCGTACAGACACTAGTTTAGTTTGGCTAGTCGCGCTGAATAGGTATAAGATTAGTACAACAATGTTTAGCCATGACGCGTGTATCTTAATTTGTACATAATTTTTTTTCTTTTAAATAACGGTTTGCCTTGCGTCCCGACAAATGTACCGAAGTCTGATCCCAACTTTAGTTATGTCGGCTCATTTGTGACGACAAAAATGGTATGTTCCTATTAATATAATAATAATAACCTGACTGAACGCACAAAAGCGTGACTTTTGTGCATTAGGTTAGGTTGTTGTTATTTTTAGAAAAATATATAAGATAAGTAAGCAAAACGTCTGGACGACTAGCTAGATTGTAAAACATCGCTGTCAGCGCAGGTTTAACAATCTGGCCGCGTTTTATCCGCCCATCTAACCATGTACAATGTACATGTAAAATCGAAAAGAGATCTACAGGCGTTTAACATGGGAAATCAGTTTTTCTTTGAGCAACCGTTACCTAATTATTTTATGCAAAAATACTTCAAATAAAAGTTGTACAGATTTAAATTCCGCATCTAAATAATGTAAAATAATTATTTTAGCTCATTATATAAATGTAAAAATTAATTATAAAATTAGTTTTCATGAGCTTTTTGTCAAAAAATAAACAAATGCGTTGTTTTTAACTGTTCATTAGAACTAAAACAGGTTTTCTTTTTGTGTTTTGTATTAAATTACTTCTGTAATGTAAGTATAGTTCCAATTTACAGTTAAAAATAATGCATTTCTTTATTTTTTGTCTTAAATCCCTGGCTGTCTAAACTAAAAGCTCTTAAAAACTAATTTTATAATTAATTTTTACATTTATATGAGAAGCTAAAATGATTTAGATACCGATATTAAATCTCTATAACTTTTATTTGAAGTATTTTTGCATAAAATAATTAGATAATGGTTGCGCAAAAAAACTGATGTCCCATATTAAGCACCTATAGCCGACTTTTTGATTTACTTCGGTTTATGTCGCATCGGTTGCGAGCTGAATTGGTGTAGTGTCGGTAAATAAGCCACCGGGAAGTATACTTGTGTAATTAATGAGTTTTCGACATGAATCGAACAAGTCCATAAATTTTTGGCTTATGGCGCCATATAATTTGATATCGATTATCGCATGTTGTGTCTGTAATCTCTATATAGAATGTGTGAATAACTTGGTTTGAGCAATGTTGTTGTTCACTGGTTGAGGGAAAAGAGTCTGTTTTCGGCGGAAGGTTATCTTTCCGGATCAGCGTGTTCCGGTTATTACTACACCACTGCAGATAGCTGTGTCCACAGTTCTCAAGTTCCGTTCCACTGACAAAACGGATTAGTCGCTATTTGCACGTATTGCATTACAATGTTAATACGTGTCCCGAGCTTCGTTAAAAAAAATTGTCCTATTTCCTTTGATCACTATATGGTTACAAGTTTCACCAATACTGAAACAACTTATTCACAAAAATCTTTTTTCGTGTTATTTTATACTTTTGGAAACTAATTTGTTAAACATTTGATAAGAAATGTTGTTAAGTAATATAAAACAATTGAAAATTAAAATAAAAATCAAAAACGAAAAAAAAATCGAATCTGATATTAAAAATATCGACAAGTTTAAAAATAATTTAGGCATTATCATTCACAATGAAAAAAAACTAAATTTATTAGTGATGGATTAGCAGTAAGGGTGAAGTATACAGTTACAAAAACCTCAAAAATGTATAGTTTAGACGAGGGATTATCAATGCACTGTTAATGACAGAAATAAATAAAGTTCGTAGATAAATATAATATTAAAATGGATTCAGCCACTATCGCAATGTACCGATATAATACGTAAGTACTCATAACGATAGTAAATAAAATGTAACTTAATAAAGTAGACTAAATATATCTAGGTAATGGATACGCGTCACGGTGCATAACGGTCTGTACCTTGCGAATGTTAATGCAAAACCGCCAAAATCCATCTTTTTTGGGAACCATAAGCAAATATGATGCCCAATCAGAATTCGATGTTTCGATAACTCGAAGAGCTTCCATATCTGCAACTTGTTTATATCCACTTGAAGTACTGGCGACACCGGGTAATATGTTTCGGATATATTAACCAAATATGGTGCTCTACATTATTAGAACTTGATCCCTCAGATTCGAAAAATATTCGTCTACAAGAAGATCCAAAACTGCTCTCTGTGACTCATTCTTTAGAGAAGTGTTAACAATTACGAATAATAACAGAGACAAAGACTGATTCTTTTGTACTAAATATCTATGTACCACTTCGTAGGTCAGGGACTATTCCCATTTGTCTAATGAAATCAACACCAAAAATGAGAGTATGTTGTAACTCAGGGACGACTATACCACCTATCCAGTCTGTTTTATCCTCAACGTAAAATGGTACTTGTACTGAATCTTCGGACACAAGTTTTGGACCATTAGCAATGGTATAGTAAGATTTATTAGAATAGTTTGAGCCGAAACCTCGAGACTTTGTAAAATATTCTATCCTTTACCACGCGACGCACCAGCACTTAACATTCCCGTACTACTATGATTTAAAATTCGACCTACTAACGCCCATGATTTACTTGTCCCGAAATTTTACATTTCGAACAAGTATTCCTAGTTACATCCAACGTACCTTAACCATAACATTTCTTAACACTAGTTTTCATACGGGTTCCATTATTCCGCTTATTTTTAACATTTGAAGGGGACACGTATCCTTTTATTCGCTCTTATTTCTCATTAATCGCCGACCTAGTTTAATCAAGTGATTAATCGATTCCACATCTATGAGAGACAACTGATTGTGAAAGTCTAGACAGATGTTAAAAGAATTTTGAGTTTAGTCTCCTTTGACCCCCAGGTACTCAATAGACTAAACATAATTTCCATAACAGCAATATACATATTTATAGACTCATCACAATCTTGACAACGTGACTCGTCAAACAACTTATCGTCAAAATCGTATGGAAGAAATTTTTTCACAATTACTGATATAATATCATTCTAACTAGTAAATTGATCACGCTTAGTGCGGTACCCGTAAACAAATGCATAGCCGAGTTAAGTAATTGAGGCTTATTAACATTCTTCACAATATATAGTTCCTCAACGCGTTATAAGAATTAATCTAAGGACATCTGTACATCTCCATTAAATTTTAAATTCCATTGTGGAGTTTTAGGTTTAACTTTTGAGCAAGTATCATTTGAATCAGAACTTACTGAATTCCCACTAAATGAAGCGTTATCCTATCTTACATGTTTCACGCATCTACAGAGTAATCAAAAATGCTGAAGGTCACGTGACAAATTTTATTTCAAAATAATGTCACAATTATATTTCAATTTTCCATAATTCATCAAGACTCTATTCCATATATGCCAGATGATGACAGGTGTATGACATCTGATTAATATCATTGCCGTAAGTCGATTCATTTGATATTTATTTCGCATACCTTGGTGAAAAATCTCTAAGTAATTTCTTTTCATTATGATTTTTAATTAAAAGCATAACAAATTTCTTCGTGTGAATGTAAAGAAGACGGTTCTTAGGATTATTCTTATGACAGCTAGTATAATTCAAAAGGAACGTCCATAGAAATTGTAATGTTGCTATATTAATTAAGCGGCAAATGTCAATATCGTATGGAGCGGTACGCTTCAGCCATTTTTGATCACTATGTAGATCTATAACACCATGGTTTTTCGGGGTGGAGCTTTTAGCTATTCAATATCATAACATATTGTGCCAGCGCGGGTAATTCAATAAACCGATAAACCGTTGCACAATATACTAGCATAGTCGACCTAATTTTCTTTTCAGCACTACCCGAAGCAGGCATGCGCGAAATACGATAGTAGTAATGTGTAATTTTAGAAAAAAATCTTATATACGTTCGAGGCTAGTTACCTTCAAATTGTGAAATTAGTTGGGATAGTTCTTGAAGACATTACTTAATTGCTCCCTGATCTTGTACAAAAGTAAAAGAATAAGTTGGCAACTTATTTCAATTTTATCAAATTGTATAACATTTTACGACGAGTACGTAGCGTCTGACGTCTGAAAAACCTGTGACGCCACGTATTTGTAATTCATAATCTAATTCATTTTGAGATAACCTATCCACATCCAATTTTTATTCCATGATTTGTACTAAAATACATAAACAAATAAAAAAAAATATAACGGAAAATAGAAGAAGCAACGTTTTTTTTTTACAAATATAAGTACTTCTAAGATGCGCCAAACAATAAGCTATATGTTCTAAACTAACCCTTTTTTATCTAATTTTTTATTTCGCCCCACGTTATGGCGCCAGAAATTTTATAACCTAAAGTTAGGTGAGGAAAGATGTAATTTAAATGAAATAAGAACGCAGCTATCTTCTGTCAAACAATACGCAAAAAATCTAATAATGAGCTTTAAATGATATTACTTGGATAATAAAGAAAACTAAGCAAGATAGTCGGATAAAATTCGACATAGTAACTAACTCGGAGACTTGCTCTGAGACCAGGGGAGGTCGAATCTGAATGGTCGAACCTATAGCTAGAAGAAGCAAATCTAATAGGCGCTACTGTATTTGTATGTCGAACCGTAAAAAAAAATGTAACACCCTATTAGGTTTAGGGGATTTTTAAAAGTAAAACTCTAAACTCGATTGCGTATAATAAAATTAATTTCATTAAAGAGTGAACCAGCGAAGAATTAACAATAATAAATTCAGATTCGCGACCCGATACCTAGTTCGTAGATAAATCTAATATTAAAACGGATTGAGACACTGTCAAATTATACCGATATAATAAATAATCAAATCGATGGTAAACAAATTGTAAATTAATAAAGTACGCTACAAATATTTAAATGTAAGAAAAATAAATGCCATTTAAACGCTTTAACTGTTTAACAATATTTACAACTGAGAATCTATAAGGGATAACGAAGAACTTAATATAAATTCAAATATTCTCGAAAACAAATGAACTTTGTAATATTTAATGGCTTTGTTAAAATATCAGCTACATTTTTATCCGTTGGTACATATATTATTTCTATGATTCCTTTTTCAACCAAATCTTTTATAATATGGTATCTTGTATCCATATGTTTTGACCGTTTACTGTTTTCATATCCTTTTGTTAGCTGAATGGCTCCCTGATTATCTAAATATAGTAAACCACATTTGGTCTTCATATTTTCCATGTCTGAAGCTACTCCCATAATTGAAATAAGTTCAGATGCAGTAATTGACGCAGCTACGTACTCTGCCTCTGTGGACGATAAGGAAACGCAATGTTGTTTTCTTGCGTACCACTGAATCGGATTTCCTTTATAATAAATTACACATCCAGACATACTCTTCCTATTTAATTTGTCGCTTGCCCAATCTGAATAAGCTTGAATTCCTTTCTCTTTTACTTGTTTATATTCTAGACTTATATTTTTTGTTTCTTTTAGATATTTTAAAACCTTCTTTGACGCTTTCCATGTTGTAGTAGTAGGTTTGTCTAGAAATTGACTTAAATATGATACTGAAAATGTTATGTCGGCTCGACTTCCCAAGGATATATACATTAAACTTCCTATAAGTTCTCGATATGGTACGTCAATTATATTTTCTGACTGATTGATGTTGAAATTTGGTTCCATAGCTATTTTTGATCCCTTGCTTTCTTCCATGTTAAATTTCTTCAATATTTTATTTATCATTTTTTCCTGACTTATTTTATTTTCATTTTTCTCAATTTCTATACCCAAATATTCTTTTAATTCATCCAGATCTTTCGCTATAAATTCTTCTTGGAGCAAATTTACAACTGATTCAACTGAATTTCTTTCACCTGTTAGTAATATATCATCAGCATATATGACTACAATTACATTTTCTTTGAAATATAAACAAAATCGTTGTTTGATCTCTGTAAATTGTTTTTCATTGCAAACTGATTAAACCTGTCATTCCAGCAGCGCGGTGACTCTTTTAGTCCATAAAGTGATTTTCTTAATTTTAATACTTTGTATTTTTCTGTGTTCAATCCTTTTGGCGGCTTTATGTATACACCATTCTTCAATATTCCATTTAAGAATGCAACTGGTACATCCATTTGTCGTACTGATCAATTTTCTTGTAGAGCTAATGATATCAACATTCTTATTGTTGACAATCTCGCAACTGGTGCATATAGTTCTGTTTTTGTTGTTTCTTGAAACCCTCTGGCAACAAGAAGGCACTTCTTATTACCATTATTTTTCGTTTTGAATACCCATTTTGTGTCAATTGCTTTCATATTTCTTGGAAGTGACGTTTCTTCCCAAGTTTGCATTTCTTTCAGTGATTCTAGTTCTTTGTTGATTACCTTTCTCCATTCTTTATCCTTAACCGCTTCTTCATAACTTGTAGGGTCATCTTCTTCTGTGATCAAGCAATAAACAGAGTATAATTCGTAATCCTTCAATTTATCTGGCTTTTTCGTTATTCTCTTATTTCTATTTTCATGTTCTTGTTCTTCTTCGGATTCTTGTATCTCATTTAAGTTTTCTGTTTTATTATCATTATTTTCCATTATAATTTTATTTTGCTCTTCTATGTTTTCGTTTTCATTCCTTTTCACACTATTTCCCGTTTCATCAAATCGTACATCTCTGCTGGTAATTATTTTTCTGTTTTTTATATCCCACAACCTGTATGCGTTGTCACAGTATCCAATCATTCTTACTTCAATTGCTCTTTCATTTAATTTATTTTCTTTTGGTAATATATGTGCCCATGCTTTGCATCCAAATACTCTTAGTTTTTCTAAATTTAATCTTCCATACCATATTCTTGCAGGTACATCTCCATGAAGTACATTTGTTGGAGAACGATTTAACTGATATGATGCACATTTTATTGACTCTCCCCATAGAGTTTTAGGTAAATCAAAGTCGCTAAACATTGTCCTTGCTTTACTTAATAATGTTCTATTAAGTCTCTCAGATACACCATTTTGTTGAGGTGTATATGATATTGTGTGCTGTAAATTTATTCCATTTTCACAACAAAAATCTTGAAAATTGTTAGATACAAATTCACCTCCATTATCACATCTTATACGGCATACTTTGTTACTAAATTCTGCTTCAATTTGTTTTACATAATTTTTTAAGTTTTCCTCAGCTTCTGATTTATTTTTCAATAAATATACTTTGGTGAAATGTGAGAAATCATCTGTTACTGTTTGAAAATATCTTTCATTATTTATTGTTGAAGCGTTTATTGGTCCACATAAATCGGTATAAAGCAGTTCACCAATTCTTTTTGACTTTCTAAATGTGACAGATTTAAATGGTTGTCTAACAGATTTACCTTTTACACATATTTCGCAAAGTTTATTGCTTACTGGCAGTCCTAGTAGTTTCATGCTGTGTCTATTCAAATGACCTAATCTTCTGTGCCAAAGATCAGCTGCAATTAGACTACTACTTATTTCTTTTTGTTTTAAATTTACATTTAGAAAGAAAAGTTTTGAGTCTGTTTTACAATTTATTACAACATTATTTGCAATTATCTTTACTTCGTTTTTAGAAAATACTACTTTCTTTCCTGTCAATATTAATTTACGCACAGACAACAGATTGTGACATAAATTTGGAACAATTACTGATTCTAATATTATGTATTTACCTTCGCGTTCAAATCTCAATTTACCCTTTTTCTTAGCTATTAATATGTCTCCATTTGCTATTTTTATACCAACTTCTGTTTTCAATTCTTGGATATCTGTCATAGAGGTTTTCTTTCATTAAATGTTCTGTCGCTCCTGAATCTATAATTAATTGTGCTTTAATTTCCTCTTGTGTCTCCGTATTGAGGGCTACAAATGTGAATTCTGAATGATTTGACTGTTTTTCTGACATATTTGCTTGTTCTCTTGTAAATCTTTGATTATGCTGATAATATTCTCTCCTCTATAGTTTCTTTTATTTTTAGAATGTCCTCTGTTAGGAAATTTAAATTTTGGACAGAATTTTTGAATATGACCCTTTTCTTTACATCTAAAACAAGTAATATTAGGATTTTCTATTTTCTTAGCATGAAATGACGAATCATTTATTGGAAATTTTTCAGTTTCTTGATATTTCAGTTCAGCGTCCAACAATCTAGCTTTCACAAAATCCAATGTCACCCCAACAGTTATTGTCTCTATTGCTTTTATGACTGTCTCACACTTCTCAGGAATTGTTAACAATAGATGACAAACCTTGTCGCTCTCTTCCATTTTACTTTCTGTATCTTCTAGTGTAACCCGCCTTTATGAGGCGAATTAGCAAATAATATTTAAGATGGGTTCTTGCCAGACTGGAGGTACAATTTAGTAATCGCCAAAAATATAATAAGTAATAATAAATGTTCTTACCGTTGTGACGTTGCTCGTAGAAGAGTAAAGGTTCGAAATAATAATAATGATTTATTATAACTAAGTTTATTGACTAGTATAAAGATGAGTTGATATATTTACAAATGATGGATCCGACTGTATGGATGAATGGTCTTCTTCTGGTCTCTCTCTTAATGGACCTCTCGATGGACTCTCACCGGACTCTGTCTTCCCATCGTCCATACAGTCTTTTATATTACTGTAATGCTAAGTCAACAAATAATTGAGGTGTCACCTAATTACCAAATAAAGAAACAATATTATAATTACTCCATATTGCTTATTCTGCAATATTAGTGATTACTACTACTAAGTGTAATGACCTCAATTGTGTGGTGACCTAGTCTTACATACCTCCCTTCTTTAAAAATTTGCTTCCGGAGGAGCACAATTTTTCTTACAACTACACTTAAAGTCTCTATATTCACAATATTTTATAGCATGTCATGTTTGATGGGGAAAATTACTGCATACCACTGGTCTTGTGCTGGATGGTGTATCCATGGCTGTAGATGAGTTTGAGGGGAGACGATTGGCCGGTCGTTATCCCTTGGATGGTTCATCTGCCTCCTGTGGTTTGATGCGGTTTCCTCAACATGCATGGCACTGACGGTTGTTCTTTCACTCTTAAGATCAACACTTACATACACATTTTTTAAATACCATATTTCTAACTGATTGATTTTCCATATAACACACAAAATATTCTAAATCTTGTTTTCTATATTTACCATCTATAACGTATTTCCTGCATTTCTTATTAATGGTATGGCTAGCACATCCCACAAATAAGTTGCTAATTGAAGTTCAAAGCAATTTACAATGAGAGAAGTAAAAAGAAAAAAAAAAGATAATATTTAATAATTTTGAATACGTTATGAATGCTTTTTAAATTTTTCACTTACAGACTTAAAATGGAGAATCAATTACATACACATATTATTTTCCTTACTTCCTTGGATCCATGTACCGATCTCTAGTCCGTTTATTTGGTTCCTGGTATTGAACTCTAACTAACGCATAATCCATGAGTGCCGTGGTGCTGGTCCTTTACTACGAGTATGGTACGGTGATACTACAGTGGGAGTGGTGGTAGTATTTGATTGTCCCTGTCGTATCAATGCATCCATTAATAGACTGTCCTGAGTTATCCTATGTATCATCTCTGAGTCTATTTCATTTTTATTTCGCTCCTCTGTGCTGGCTGTTACTTCAACTTTTGATGTACTTGTTTCTTCGCTCTCATCTTCTTGATCAAAAAGGCTCTCATCTCTAAATGGTTTTAAACGGTTGACATGTACTGTTTGAATTTTTTCGGACTTCTGTTGTTTAATTTTATATGTCACAGGTCCCATTATTTCCGTTATGAAGTACGGTCCTGTCCATGGCTTGTGTAGTTTTCGTGACGTACCTGCGTGTATTGCTGGGTTATGCAAGTATACTGCGTCACCGATTTTGTAGACTGCTGACTTGGTGTTTTTGTTAAATTGTTTATGCGTTTTCTCTGTTGCCTTGTTGATGTTTTGCTTTACTGTGTTGAAAGCAATTTGTAATCTTTGTTTTAATTCGGACGCATAGTTATCTGCATAATCATACCGTAGATCTTGTGGTCTGGTTATATCGTCATAAGGTAACTCTAGGTCACGACCATGCATTAAGAAAAATGGAGTTTCGTTTGTACTGCTGTGTACACTACTTCTGTATGCCAATAACACATATGGTAGCCACTCATCCCAATCGGTTTGATCTCGATTCACGAAATGAGATAGAATGTCCTTGAAGACGCGATGACTTCGCTCTATCATCCCATTCGTTTGTGGTCGGTATGCCGTTGTTTGTAATTTTTCTACGCCAAATATTTTACAAACTTCTCTAAAAACTTCAGAAGTGAAATTTGCGCCTTGGTCGGTCAGCAGTTGTCTTGGAGCCCCGTGCCTTGAGATGATTTCTTGTGACAATATTTTTGAAATTGTTGATGCCTTTTGGTCCGGTATAGCGAATGCTTCTGGATATTTCGTGAAGTGGTCCTGGAAGGTTAAGATGTATTTGTTCCCTCTCATGCTTGTTGTTAATGGACCGACAATATCCATTGAGACCCTTTCCATTGGCCTACTAACTTCATTGAACTTTTGAAGTGGCACAGGCTTGTGATGCGGTGACGTTTTCCTCTCATTGCATGAATGACATTTCTTGCAATAGTCTTCAATGTCCTTAGCCATTGCTTTCCAAAAAAATTTTTCCTTGATTCGGCTGTATGTCTTCTCGAACCCCTGATGTCCCGCATACGGTAGGTTGTGGTAATCGTGCATTACCTTGAATTTCATGGATACTGGAATTACGAGTTGATGATGACGTTCATTATTTGATTTTTCTTTGAAGATTAACCCTTCGTCATCCGTGAAATACCCTTCTTTAGTGGAGAGCTGTTGCACTGCGGCATCCTGACTTTGTTTATTTGCTATCATGTGTCTATCCCATATTGGTTCATATGTTCCTTCAACTTCTACAGCATTAATTGGTATTCTTGAGAGTACATCTGCGTTCACATGCTTCTTCCCCGCTCTATGTTCGATCTTGTACTCGTATTCTTGGAGAGTAAGCGTCCATCTTGCCAAACGTGATTGTGGATTGCTGATCGAAAATAGCCATTTCAGTGGATGATGGTCAGTTATTATTGTGAATTTTCTTCCATACAGGTAGCATCGATAGTATTTTACACCCCAAATTATTGCAAGACATTCTTGTTCTGTGGTAGTGTAATTTACTTCCGCTTTATTTAACTGACGACTTGCAAAAGCTATTGGCCTCTCGTACCCATTGCATTTTTGACTCAATATGGCACTTATAGCTTTACCGCTGGCATCGGTTGACAAGATGAATTCCTTGGTGAAATCTGGATGGGATAAGACTGACTCGGAACAGAGGGCATTCCTTAGTGAGTTGAATGCCTTTTCGCAATCTTCGGTCCAGACGAACGGCTCACTTTTTTGTGTTAATTTTGTGAGAGGTTTTGATGTTTTTGCGAAATCCTGTATAAATCTTCTATAAAATCCTACTAGGCCGCAGAATGCCCTAATCTCCTTGACTGATTTTGGTTTTGGATAATTTTCAATGACTGTAATTTTTCCTGGATCCGGTTTAACACCCTCACCATTTATGATGTGTCCTAAATACTTCGTTTCAGTCTTCAAAAAATTGCATTTACTGGGTTGCAATTTAAGGTTCGCCTGTCTTAGTCTCTTGAAAACCTCCGTGAGTCGTTTGAGATGATTGTCCGCTCCATTCCCATTGAACACGATGACGTCATCCAGGTATACTAGGCATTGTTCTCCTCTTAACCCGGATAACACACTGTTCATGAGTCGTTGAAATGTGCTTGGTGCGTTTACGAGTCCAAACGGCATCTTTGTGAATTGATAATGCTCTCCATTTGTCGTGAATGCTGTCTTCTCTCTATCTTGGTCATCTAGTTGCACTTGCCAGTAGCCGGATGCTAAATCTAGGGTAGTGAATAGATTTGCATTCCCCAACTGGTCCAGGGTTTCTTGCATGTTGGCTACAGGGAAGTAATCTTTCTTTGTCACTTTGTTTAAACCCCTGAAGTCGATACACACCCTTATTTTTTCCTCTCCGTTTTCGGATTTCTTTGGTACGATGACCACTGGTGCTGACCATGGTGAATCGGATGGTTCTATTACCCCTGCTTCACGCATTTTCTTTAATTCATTAGTCAATGGTTCTTGTTGGCTGTGAGGAACTCGATACGGTGCTTTAGCTATAGGCGGTACATCTTCAGTGATTATTCTGTGTTTCACTTTATGTGTGCAGCCTAGCTTAGTATCCTCCCATTGAAAAATGTCTTCATATTCCACCAATAAATTCAATAATTTACTTTTTACCTCTTCCGGTAAATATTCCAAGTTGAATTGCTCTTCAATGCACCTGCTTCCTTGAACTCTTACAGTGCATACGGCCTGTTGCCTCTTATTCTCAGCTGCGGTGACTTTTCCAGCTTGCGGACTTCTTCCTTCAATGGACCTGTGTTGTCCTTTCTTCTGTTGAGCCTGTCGATTTCCAGCGCTCTTAACTTGCGAATTTTTCGTTGCAATTCTTCTGTTTCCAGCTGTCCCGTCTTTCTGGTATTGTGGTCCAGATGACGTGGAATACTGTACTTTTTCATTTTTCTGAGCCTGTTGGTTTCCAGCGCTCTTCCCTTGAGAATTCTTCCTCTCTCCGACTACAGCTGTCTCGACTGGTCCTCTTGACGTGGTCGACGAATGCTGCTCGTTTTGAGCCTGTTTGTTTCCAGCGCTCACCCCTTGAGATTTCTTCCTTTTTCCGACTACAGCCGTCCCGACTGGTCCTTTTGACGTGGTCGGCGAATGCTGCTCGTTTGGAGCCTGTTGACTTCCAGCGCTCCCCTTCTCAAGTACGGCCGATTTGCCGATTACCATATTCTTCCCTAATAGAAGCTCTTGATTTGTGAAGTTCATCAACTTCACCGGTACCTCTTTTTCTGCTTTTGTTATGACTCTTGCTGCCATAAACCCATGGGTCTTCAGTTCTTCAGGTTCAACCACAATGTCTTGCCCTGGATTGATCAGATCCTGGACTGCTGTACACACGAATTCACAATTTGGAGGAATCTTCACGGCACTCTTCAATCTAACCAATCCACTGGTTTGTGTGACTGATTCTTCTTGATTGAGGAAGCCATTCTGAGTACGTGCCTGTACATTGTTTTGCTTATCTTGCAGTACTGCCTCTTGACCTGCCCCGCTGACGTCATTGGTTCGTGTTTCGCAATTTATGACGTTGAGTGCTACGGTGTCCATGTTTTCTAAGTCGTGATTGCTCAGCAGTTTTAGGCATATGTTTTTAAAACGAACCTCCTCTCTTGATATGTGCACATCAAATTTACGTATAAAATCTCTACCCAATAAACCGTCGGCATCCAAATCTAAATCATCTGAGCAAATAAATGTTTTAAGGCGAAAACTAGAATTTTGACATTCATATTTTAATTTACTTGTGCCGTAATATGATACTGGTGCGCCTGATATAGATTTTAATCGCCCAACATCTCCTTTTGTAATCAAATGCCCCTTAGCAAATCGTTTTTTAAGAATTGATACTCTTGATCCCGAATCTATTAATAATTTTACTAAAATACCTCTAATTTTGACTAAAATAAAATTTGGATCGTCTCTATTTAAATCTTCCAATGTTCGAATATTATTAATTTTGAAAATTTTATTTCTTACTGATACCTCCCGAGACGGAGCACTCGCGAGAGGTAGTTCCTGTTTAAATGCTGGGGTCTTCGTCCTACCTTCGTCCTATGAATGTCCTTGTTGTGCCTGTAACCCGCCGTTGCGCTGTTGGCGTTGTAACGATTGCCTCCTGGTGGACCTCTGTACCTGCTATGATTTCGACTTCGCTTCTGATTAGTACATGTTTTACAATACTTTGTATAGTGCCCTTTTTTCGCCCAATCTTTACACGGAAATTTTATCCTATAATCCCGTTCCGTATTTTTACAAACACCGTTTATTCTTGTATATGCCGATTGATTTGAATTTTTACTTACAGTCCCTATATCTGAACAATTATTTTTTTCCATTTTCAATTCCCATTCCTCCTGTTCTGCCAATTCGACAGTTTCTTCAAATGTTAAGTCGGTCCGACACTTCAGTATTACCTTAATACAATCTTTAATTTCTGCTCTCAGGCCTTCTTTAAATCGAGATAAAATTTGATAATCTATATAACTTTCATTCGCACATTCTATATTTAATAATTCTACTTTTAGATCCCTTAAACGCTCTGCAAAATTTTGTACTGATTCCCCTACATTTTGTGTACAATTCCAAAATTCTCTGTTAATTTGGTCTTCATATCTACGTTTAGCAAATCTTTTTATAAATTTTTGTCTAAATTCTGCAAATGATATAGTTACAAGATGTAATTCTCTAGTTTGACAATAAAATTTTAAAGCATCCCCATTTAATTTTGTACGAACCAGGTCTACTGTATCTCTGTCATCAAACTTTATAATACTTGTTCTTACTAGTACTTTTCTAAAAAACTCTTCTACTTTTTCACCATTAAATTCTGGTATTTCTGCTATTACAGCACTTCTTAACGATAACATTTCTGCTTCTGATTTAATCGTTGTTGGCAGATTTAATTTATTTGAACTACCCGCCGGGCTACTACCCACAATACTGCCGGTGGCATGTTTATTAAATTTAAAAAATAATTTTGTTACCAAATCGTACTCCGCGAGTGGACCAAATATATTAGCCACCCTGGGCTGGCAAACTACCCCAAAACCGCTGCCACCAATTTGTAACCCGCCTTTATGAGGCGAATTAGCAAATAATATTTAAGATGGGTTCTTGCCAGACTGTGGAGGTACAATTTAGTAATCGCCAAAAATATAATAAGTAATAATAAATGTTCTTACCGTTGTGACGTTGCTCGTAGAAGAGTAAAGGTTCGAAATAATAATAATGATTTATTATAACTAAGTTTATTGACTAGTATAAAGATGAGTTGATATATTTACAAATGATGGATCCGACTGTATGGAGGAATGGTCTTCTTCTGGTCTCTCTCTTAATGGACCTCTCGATGGACTCTCACCGGACTCTGTCTTCCCATCGTCCATACAGTCTTTTATATTACTGTAATGCTAAGTCAACAAATAATTGAGGTGTCACCTAATTACCAAATAAAGAAACAATATTATAATTACTCCATATTGCTTATTCTGCAATATTAGTGATTACTACTACTGAGTGTAATGACCTCAATTGTGTGGTGACCTAGTCTTACACTAGATCTCTTATTAATGTCTCAAATTTTCTAAAATGATCTTCCATTTTTTTCATTTTTATCTAATTTCATTGTTAGTAACTTCTTTCGTATATATAACTTTGAAAGTGTACTGTTTCGTTCAAAAATCGATCTCAATGAATCTATCATTTGCTGTGCTGTTTTTGAATCTCTTATATACTCTATATATTTATCTGCTACAGCTTGAGTAATGATTGTTCTTGCTTTTATATCTTTCTTTTTATTGTCATCTTTAGTTAAATCAAATGTATCACTTAATGCATCTTTTACATCTTTTTCTTCTAGAATTGAGTTTATTCTAAATAACTACACGGAAAAAAATCTCCAGTAAAAGTTGGTTGATTAATTGTCACCATTTTTTTAACAGTTTTGTGATATTGCTACTATCGTTTACCTTCCAGGCCTTAGTCTGGGCCCATAACCAATTGAAATAAAAAGTAGAAATGTCCTTTTAACACAATACTTTATTAATTCATTAAATACATGTCATTCATCAAAAATCATTACAACCTTTTTTACTTATGTATAAAAATTGGATATCCTGAAGTAAGGGCGGACGCAGAAATTTTTTAAAACCAACCTCATTTGCCCAGATGCATGACAGATACCATAAAGTGGCCCGTTTTTCAGTGTCACCTGGTATATAAAATATACCATGTAAATTATAATATTAAAATGTGTGCAAATGTATTTTTATTCTAAAGAAACAATTTAATTATAAGAAATTATATTCTGAGAAAAAAATCGACAGTGAAATTCATGAATATGTCAGGAATATTTAATATTTGAAGTTGTTGAATGTCATTTTTAAAATATTAATGTAAATATGTCTACAAGTCTACTTGAACAATTTTCAATTAACGTCAAACTTTATCCTCAGTCTTCTTTTTTCATTCATCACGTAACAAAAAATTATTTCATTCAAGCTTTTTTAACGGACATGTTTTGTTAATCGACAAAAGACATCATAAATTTTCATTAATTTTGAAATTTGCGGTTTGGTGCCCAAGTAAAGCCGTGGTAAAATGGAAACAGTTTGCGATTATTACAAAAAAAATAAAAATGTCGAGTAAGCTGCAGAATCAAGTAGCAGACCATAAATTAGTATTTGCCATTTAATCGACGCTCATTTCTCGAAATAACACAAAAAAAAACTGTTTTTACCACATGCTTAAATTGACTGACACCTGGTAAGCGCCCGCACGGTACAAATATTTCATCATTACCGATATCTGTAAACAAAGCAGATTGGCACACCCAGCAATGGGTAATATGCCGGGATGATATATTTATTTTAAATTGATTTTACTCAATCAGTAGTCATAAATACATTATGAATCTTAAGTATAGAAAATTTATACTGCTTTTTCTCTAATACTCAATGTAAAGCATCCCATAACTTGTTAAGGTACAAATAATATTTTGAAAAATAAAAAATAAACTATTCCATGTTAAACGCCTGTTACGTAGTACTCTTGTGTTTAGCCTGTATAATATATGTAATTGTAAAAAATGTATAAGTTTTATATAGAACTTAATTTTCCTCGAGTTGCGTCTAATATAAATCAATCAAATTAAAAGACGTGTTCATTTAATCCAGGATTACATGAGCGATCGAGCACAACTACCAGACTGGAAGCCGGACATAAAAGGCAATTACGCCAGGAATCAGTGGAACATTCGTAGGCCGAAAGCAGTGCCTAGTCTGACAAACATTCTAACACCTTTCCCAATGTCACTTTATTCTGATATTCTTCACTTAATTAGCCAACTAAGTTTGGATTCAAAGTTTCTAAATTACTGTTGTTGACTCGTGTTTTGGACTATCATTTTAGACAGTTATTTATGCCATTTTAAATAAAAATGAAACCTTCGGAGGGCGCGCTTTGTGGAATTACAGGATCGGGCGCGCCGCGGCATTTACACTTACCACTACCACATTTAGTTTTTTACGTTTCTAGCTTAAGGCTGTAGGTGATGTAGACAAACACTTTCTACTGCATTAGGGGTGTAAAGGGCGAGGTAGAATCTAGACGTCTAGAAGGCTGGACTAAATATTCCCCTCTTGCACCTATTCATGCTATTTTTCCATTGGCAGCGTGTTAAGTTTTGCTTTGGGGTCATAAGAGTTATATCAGATGAAAAGCCTCACCATAATATGATGAAATTTATTGCTCCGAACAGTATTATACAAAATTCCTTTTACAAGATTTTCGCAACTGGTATGAGGAAGATGTCGACAAACCAAGTCAAAGCTTGATGATCAGGACATTCTTTATTGCAGAAATATTGTCGATTTTTGCAATTTTTATGTTCACCGAAAACATGACTTACTACATTCAATATATCTTTTTTTTTAAATTTAACTATTGTAATATTTTCAGCTACATCCTCAGATTTCCAGTGCGTTACAACTGAATGACATTTTAGTATATTTCCTGCCAAAATAATTCTTAAAAAAGCCGGACCCATTTTTGTTACATTACTTATGTCTTTTAATTTATTGCACATGTTTCTTAGAAGATGGTTACGACATTCTATTTTCTGAACAGTTAAATTTTTACATGGTTTTGCGGCTATGATTTTTTTATAGCAACTACTATCTTCATCAGCTATCATCTGATGATATCTTACACCGTATATTTCCTCGCCCATACATAGATTTGCTAATGACATTTTTTGATATTTCCAATTCTAGTTAGTTAATGATAGTGCCGTCATATATTTGGGAGCCTTCTTCTGAAAATAATCTTCTACTTGTTTTACTCTACTTTGAAGAGAAACTTTCGGCTCTGTGTTATAAATAAATTTATTATAATAAAAAAAACAAAATAATGTTTGAATTATTTACTTGTCGGAAAATGAAACATTATTTTATTCCTGATGACTGCAGATTGAAGGTACCACGAACTTTTCTGCATTCATAATGAAAAATGTATAGTTGTATTAAATAATTTACAGAAAACACTGAGTAATGAAAATAAAAAAAATATATAAAAATAAAGGGTTTTAGTCTTGAAAAAGACTGATTTTATAGCAAAAGTATATTGCAAAAACACAGCAAAAGTGCAAACGAAATTATAAATATATAGAAAAATACAATAATGAAAATCTAGGAAACAATCAACGAAGTTTGTAACAGACAGCAACAAGTGACTAAATGACAATCTTGCTTATAGCCAAAATAGTAAAATACACCCAACGCACGCCTATGGAACGAACTTACACAAATACACACAATTTATGTGGCGGCGCTTTTGTACAGCGTATAAATTGAATGAAAATACAAAAATTAGCACTTTGTAGAAAACGTCTACAGGCTGTATTTTTACTAATTTTTGTTCAAAATTTTAGACAAAGTTTTATGAAAGTTGGAACCAAGTTTTCTATTGCTTATTTTTACCTTCCGTCACCTATAAGTAAGGAAGGTATTGTCTTTGGTCAAAAAAATCGGTGGTGAGTTTCCATTGAATAAGCACGTTTTAGGGTCTTTACAATACGATTTTACTATTTTTACGATGATGTCTGTATGTGTGTGTGAGTGTTCGTATGTGCGTGTGTGTGTATGTGTGTATGTGTGTGTGTGTGTGTATGTGACCGTTTTTTCCTGCACGATATCTCCAATACTAGAATTCTAAAAATTACAATTCTTGCGTATTCCTCTTCCTTACAACCATATGCAGACTTGATTAGATTTTGGTTATAATTGGTCAACCGGAAGTACCCTCATTTGAAGATTTTAACAGTTTTTCTTGAAAAACTCAGTTAAATGTTATTATAACTTAAAGAATATATTATTGTCTATACGATTTGATTGCATTTTATATTTCATATTTAACAGATATAGGATTAAAAAATAATAAAGATAAAAAAATTCATATAAATTTCATAATTCAGCCAGCTATGCTAACTTAACCATGGAAACTGCTAATTCAAATTGACAGATGTCAGTATCAATAAAATGTAAATCAATGACAGAATAAGGGAAGTAACTCTAGTGTTAGAAGTTTCTGGATAAAAGAAAGACGATTACATTGGTTTGAACATGTCATGAGAAGCGATGAATATATTAATAGAAGGTGGAAGAAACATAGGAAGACCAAATATAAGATGAAAAGATTGTATTGCAGAAGACTTGAGAGAAAAGGAACTGAATGAGGAAGACACGCAAAACAAAAATGAGTGGAAGAAGAAAATAAAAATAGCGACCCCCTAACGAATGGGAAAAACTAAAGAAGAAGAAGTAGATGTCAGTGTCAAGTGCAATTTGCATAGTTTGTTTATGAAATAACTTTACTGGAAATATAGCATCTTTTGCAAAAAAAAAATATGTATAGGGCGCGTGCCTTTGGCAAGCAGATATGGGAACCCGTATCAAAATGACAGCAATTAATTATGTCCATAACTGACAAGTGTCATAATTTTTCATTCAAAATTTCATGATTTTCTTATTTCATGTGGTTTGTTTGTTATCAGGAGAATGGAATTCAGTTGCCGAGAAAGGGAATCATAAAATACCAAAAAAATATAATCTTTTAGAAGAAAATTTATGTATGGAATTTGTACATAATACACAGGATTGACGGAAGGTATTGTGCTGGCCACAACAGATTTTTTTAAAATTAGATATAATACACTGAAAAATTGAGTATGAAAAACACATATGTTTAAAGTCATATTATTAATTTCAGGACACCTTCTTTTTAAAAATTACTATTAAAAAACATAGATTTATTGTTTTTAAATACGATAAAAGAAAAATGATTTAAGTAAAATGTAAGACAGGGCGTTTTTTCCTTAGACCTGTTTTCGAGTATTTCACACGTGGGTACCCTGCGCTCTTAAAAATGACAAAGAAAATATAATTCTATGTAATAAAATAACACAAATATACCATGATTAATCATTTTATTAAATTATATAATATGTATAAGCATTTTAAAACAAATATAAACTGAACAAAAAAATACAAACTAAAAAATAACTTTTTAAACCAAAATAATATTATTTAATTTTAAACTAGAAAAAATATAAACTTTTAAAACAATTTTTTCTTCACAATATCTTCGGCTTTGTTTGATTTCATATACTTGCTTTCCACAATAAATTTCAAAATTGAAATTGTAGAAGATTTTGGCGTCACATATGGCATACATCTTAATGCCATTCTTTGCGGGCTTGTTTGGAATATATTTTACAAATGAACAGCGACCTCTAAACGCATGAAGCATCTCATCAATTGTTGCAAATTCACTTACATTGAAATGGGCCATACAGTTATTGGCAAAATGATCATGAACATTTCGGATTGGCGCTAATTTGTCATTTTGTTTTCTTTCTTCTCGAGGATGCAAATTATCAAATCGTAGAGCACGAAGTAAAAATTTGATACGCTTGTAACTGAAGAGAGCTCTCAGAACAATCATCCTCATACCGTCTGGATCCCACAGCTCTAAGCAATTAGTATGACTTCCTTTTTTATCCCAATCAAATACAATACTCCTAATAGATCTCTAATTCAGTTTTTGTTGTATCTCTGCAATCTCTCTCTCTCTGTCGCTCTCTCTCTCTTGAATAGTTTACGTCAAGTCTTTTCTTTTATATATGTTAGTAGTTGTTACTATGTTGTCAATCATTTGGTTAGTAATAAACAAGATAAATGCGTCAATGTCTCTATGTATATTTTTGGCACTTGCTTTTCGACCAGGTAATATTTTTATGATATTCGCCGCTTTTACTTTTCCAACTGAAATAGGTTTATTTATCCAAAGTGTTTCATAATCGCGTTCTATGAAAAAATGGTAATCATCTTCAAATTGATTTTGTTCGTTATTGACTGAAACCTCTTCGATTTCTTCTGCTGATTGCTCAGAATCACTGCTGTATAAAGTCTTGTGTTATCACCTCTTCTGTGTCTATTTCGCTATCATTTTCACTATCATACTCAAAATACAGCTCTTTCGTCGGTTCATTCTCTCTTTCTTCGTCTAATTCCCTAAAAGTTTTTCTAACTCAGCGGGTGCTAACCCTTTACGTGACCTAAAATTCAATAAAATCTTGTTATTTGTTTTACAAGGTTGAAGTATACGTGTTACTATAAACAATAATACTAGCATATGCATGTAAATTGCATAAACCTACAATATTATAAATAAATTAACAACAAATAAAACTTACATGACTGAGCGCGCTGCGGCAAACACACCGCACATTCAACCTGCTTTGAATCAACACTGAGCGGGGATGGCATACGACACCAAGATTGTCGGTAGGCGGAGCCAATAACCTATACGCACAATATTACAGGGCTAAGTTAGTTACAGATTACATAGTGTGACGTACCTACCCCTCCATTCGGGTTGCTGTGTTTATTCTCGGGCACCATTCTGAAATTTACTGTGGGGGAATAGGAAGGGGATGCGGATAGCTAGTCGAAGGTTCAGGATTGTTATTTGTAAAGCTAAATAAATTTTGTAAAACTTAAATGTTTATTCAACATACTAAACGTACAATACAAATAAAGTTTTGAAAAACTGGAAAAGGTATTTACTGATTTTAAACTGAACGTGATTCTATGTATGTTACTGTAAGACTGATATTTAAATCCGCATATCTAAACTCCAATTATATTATTGCAAACATAATTTTAACTCTGCGTAATTTTACCGTCTTAAAACTCTGCCTGATTTATTTGCAAACATCATTAACTCTGCGTAATTTTTACTGATTTCAAACTCTGTCTGTTTTACTGCAAACAGGTTTTTAACTCTGTGTAATTTTTCTAAGACTCACTAGCCTGTGATTTGGGACTTAGCACGAATTCGTCTGTGTTCAATGAACAAAGACCCGCGAAGTACGTTCTCCCGATTACTGAGTCGTCCACAGAAGCTGTTAGGTGACTTGGTCTTCTAGTGTTAGCCGAAGCAGCTGTGTTAGAAGTCATTTTTAAGCTCGAAAATGCGGAATTTATACCCAGTTTGGACGAAGTTTGGTTTAAACAGGTTTATAAACTTTGTCAATGTTTGATTGGCTTCTTAGAGGTGGACTTGTGGATTCGGATTTAAATAGTTACAAAAATAGATTTTTTCCTGATTTTCTACGATTAAAAAACTAAAGTAAAATATACAAAATAATATGAACAAAATAAATATATTTTATTTTGTACTACGTTTTTCTCGTCGAGCGTGACGCTAATGATACTCAGCTGGTTTCGAGGGTGTCAAAGGATTTTTCGTGGCGACTTCCTCGTGCCCTGGGGGTGGATCTGTGATAGTGGTGCCTTCAATGTGTATAAAGCCCTGGGTTTGTGGCGCCGTCGTTTGGCAGACGTTGGCGACCCCCACGTATCACTGGTAGGTTCTAAGCAGATTTGACAGAAACAAATACATTTTTCCGCCCGTTTTCTTAGATAACCCCTTGGTGTCTGGTGTATAACCCTCTCTGTCACGTTGTACGGCCCTTGGAAAGACTGCTGCTGCTGCGGTTGCAGCGAGGCCACAAGGGCGACTTCGTCACCGTAAGCGAGAAAAATGTGATTTCGTCAAAATAGTAATTATTTTTTTAAAATATAGTTTAGAGGGTTAACGAAGGAGAATTTTCTAATCATGATTTATTATGATTTCCAAAAAGGTTTAAGTTCTTAAGAATGCAAAGAAAGTTTAGTTTCAATTTCTAATGAACAAGCCCCTCGTCTGGTCACAATTTACCACGGGTATAAAGAATGAATAAGCACGAAAAACAAGTACTATGTTCTCTTACAGCCGTTACCGAAAACAATATTGCTTCTATTATGAACATAATCGAAGAAAATAGAGCCACTTGTGCGGTAATAGTCCATCAATTGAAAATGGGAACATCAGCTATTAATAAAATCATAAGGGATCGCCAGCATTTAAAAAAATGTCAGTCGTTTAGCTATATGAGTTACCTAAAGCGCAAACTAATACATACATCACACACGCACGCATGCATGCATGCATGCATGCACGCACGCACACATACATGTACAGGATGGTAAACGGTACAGCCGAACATAGGCCTTTAACATATAAAATCAGACTTTCATAATTTCCTGCATCCCTAATTATTATAGAGAAAAAAAACTTCAAATAAAAGTTGTAGGGCATTCATACATTGATTCAATTTCAATTTTGCATCTGAATCAATAAACAAAATTAATATTGTGTGCCTTGTAACGACAGAAATTAGGTACGAAAATATCGTGAGTCACCCAAAAATAGCTATAGCCATGGAATTAAAACAAAAAATTAACAAATGTTAACGATTTAACTGTCAAGCTAGGTTAATTTATTTTTATTATTATTTGTAATTTCTGTTCAAGTGAACAAATATTACTTGAAATTAGCAGATAATTATTAACTGGAACAGAAATTAGAAATAATACCTAATAAAAATAAATTACCACAACTTGACAGATAAACCGTTAAAAATTCGTTATTTACTTTGTCTCAATTCTATGGCTACTGCTATTTTTTAGGTGATTTTCTACATTTTCATACCTAATTTCTGCCGTTATAAGATATAGAAAATTTTGCTTATTGATTCACATACAGAATTGTATGCTCTACAACTTTTATTTGAAGCTTTTTTACCTAAAATAATTTGGGAAGCAGGAAATAAGGAAAGTCTGATTTTACAAGTTAAAGTCTTATGTTCGGCTATGCCGGTCACCACCCTTTATATACAATTTCAACGATATAAATATTGTATAGAATTGTGTAACAATTATTTCAAGAAAAATGGTATAAAAATTTAAAAAGAATGTTAGAATATTGCAATGGGCACTGCAATATACAACTATTGATATGTCTGTTGCCTAGGTTACAATAGTACAAAGGCCATTTTTTATACTTTATTTCTAATTTTTAATATCATTTCACTCGAATTAATTCTTATACAACCCTATACAATATTTAAATCGTTGAAATCAGAAAAAAAAACTCTATCTAATGGATAAAAAAATATAGGGTACCATTTGAAATTTTTTTTCTACCGCTTGATAACCACTGGTTGAATTTTCGGTTTGTTACTGCTGTTAAATTATCGACTTCTTCTTTATCATTTTCTGTATAAAACATTATTCTCTAAAGTCATTATTTCGTCGAAAACAGCAATGCTTGTTTTAAAGGATATCTTAACACGTTTACTCCAAGCAATGACGATTCGAATTGTTTTATATTATGTTAAAAAAAAGTTCCATAATGCAATGTGTGAACGTATGAGTTCAGTTTGGAAAACTAGCCAAGTTTTACGAAAGACACTGCAATAAAAGGCCTTTTTAAATATATTTCTACTTTCCGTCACCTTTAGGTAAGGACGGTATTGTCTTTGATCAAAAAATTATATTATGAGTTTTTAGTGAATAAGCATGTTTTAGGGTCCCTATAATACGATTTTACCATTTTTACGATAATGTCTGTATGTATGTATGTGTGTGTGTGACGAAAGTTTCGGATCGCATCACTTCAATACCACCATTCCAAAAATTATAATTTTATAATCGGTGAACCGGAAGTAGCCGCATTTGAAGTTTTAACTGTTAAATATGATTTATTGACATTTAACGCTATTATAACTTAAATAATATATTACTCTCTATACGATTTGATTGCATTTTATACTTCATTTTCAATAGATATAGAGTTAAAGAATTATAAAGATATTAAATTTCATAAATCAGTCAGATATGCTAACCATGAAAATTGCTAATATATTCAGATAATTGAAATTGACAGATGTCAATATCAATATCAATAAAAAGTAAATGAACGTGGCAGAGATGAGGATGTTGAAGTAGATGTTGGAGAAGACACAGAAAGATACGGTAAGGAAATAACTCTAGTTTTACAAGTTTCTAGAAAGATTCAAGAGAGACTATTACATTGGTTTGAACATGTCATGAGGAGAGATGAAGAATATATTGAAAGAAGAATGAATAGCTTAGTAATAGAAGGTTTAAGAAACAGAGGAAGACCAAAGATAAGATGGAAGGACTGTATTGCGGAAGACTTTAGAGAAAAGGAACTGAATAAGAACGACACGCAAAACAGAAATGAATGGAAGAATAAAATAAAAAATAGCGATCCCTAACGAATGGGAAAAGCTAAAGAAGAAGATGATGTCAGTGTCAAGTGCAATTTGCATAGTTTGTTTATGATATAATTTTACTGGAAATTTAGAATCTTTTGCAAGAAAATTTATGCATGGAATTTATACATAATACACAGGATTGACGGAAGGTATTGTACCAGCCACAACACATTTTTTATACTATTTTTCTAATTGAAAAATTGAAATTCAAAAATAAGACTTGATGTATTTGTCAGGTATGTTCGTAGTGCCTAAAAACTTAACTTCACAGATTAAAATTCATTGTTTACTGACAGCAATTTGATGATATATGTTATTCATATGTTAGTTTTATAAACCTGTAGAAACCGAAAAGCGCCAAAAACAGAGCGTTTATAGGTCTTCTTAACGTCATGTTTCCAGTGCACTTATAGACTCTTAAAGATACAGAAATAAAAATAATAATTGAATGTATGCAACCCTTTATCCAAACCATACCAACCTATAATAGGCAAATAATTTACCCGTGAATATGTTGCAATAACATCATAACAAATATTGCGCGCTGGTCTACTATATTATACAAAGTCAATGGATCATGATCAAAGCTGGTGGTGACACATGCCAGGATGTGGTTGCACCGCGTGTCCTCTGACTAATTAATGGGCGATTCCAGTTAAGTAACCCCGCTGGCCGCTGACCGAAACAACTACCGCCACTTAAACCACACGACTGCTGGGCATTAGGCAGGTCACCGCCTATAGTTTCTTTAATTTTCACTTTGTGATAACCGATATTCTCATTGTGTATATTAATTTGACTAGAAAGCATTTTGTAATTAGCGTGCTGAAAAATAACATCAGGATGTCATAGAAATTCAAATCTGTTCTAAATATATTTGTATTAAAAGTAATTAATATAAATTCCTTTCAGTAATACAGTATTTTGGAGTATTGCATGATCTTATTGAAAAATAAAATAATTACAGAACGGTATATAACCTGCTGCACAAATAAAAGGCACTCAGTTGACAGTCATTCACAAAGTCAAGCACGCAGTCAGCCGATAATGTCGAGAAGTCGACTAAAACAGAGTAAAATAATACTCTTTCCTGTTTGGATTATCGATCTAACGTCTAAATAAGTTTTGATTATTTTATCTTTAAAAATAAATCTGGTGGTAGCGCTACCCTTTCGGCTCAATATTCGAAATTCTAAACTCTGATAGTACCTACTTAACAAGCTGTACTGTCACAGCTGAACAAATGACTATTTACTATTACTAATGATTTTTTTCAAAAGCATTAGACAATTACTTAGGAACAAAATGTTAGTACGTACGTATTACCATTTCTGTTATATGTCAGAAAAATTAAAAAAAATCAGATTATGTTTTATGCATATTTTTACTGCTTATTATATGCAAAGTTTGGTTTTCCAGATAATTGAAGATATGTGCAAATATAGTGTATAGACTTCGCAGCAAATTTATGAAGTCGAATATTGTTTAATATTCTATGTTCACTTATGGATGTGATATTTGCCATCTATGGCTAACAACTTTAATATTATTTGTACTGCGACCACTGTAATTTGTTTCCTTCACATTATCAAATAATTAAAATACCTGCGTTCCTTACCTGTTCCTATATCCAAATTAGTTGTTAATACGATTGAGCCTATGTACGAGTAATTCTTCATTGTTTTCCACAGTTCCTGCAAATTAAATTATTCTTACGTAATTATTGTTGCTATCAACGCATCCCGTGTTAGTATCACAAAGTAACTCCTAATATTTGTCGATGCGCTTTCCTCCTAGTTACTAACAGCGGAACGGACATATCTGCTTAAAAATGCATACGGAAGTGACTAATGTACTTGTACCTAATATTTTTACAAATATTTTCTTATAATACAATAAATAACTATTTTTTAAATACGAAGGTCTAACAATAAAAACGTACAGCACTTGGGTTGAACTTACTTACTACGAAAGAATCTGTGTTTATAAAAGCTATTCTAAATTATTGAGAAGCCTGCGTCTCTTAAAGTTGTAACCTGCCGCTCAGTTACACGGGTCTGGGTCCCGTGGCAGTTGGTAAAAGAATACGCCACAATCAGTTACAAATATGATATAATTTAATACGAACACAACACTTACTTTACAATGATGTTACAAAAAATATTGTTACAATTAAAGTTACAACTGCAATTTTTGTTTGTGTGGCAAGGTAGCAAACCAACTAAAGATGGCCACCAGTCAATCACCTCCACCAAGCTTTTTCTTCCAGGCTCGCCCGAGAAGCTGGACTCCTTCAAATGGAAATCTTCGATTTCCATCACCAATATAGTAGACTTTGTAATCCGGCCCACCCTTGGTTGTCGGCTGGGGATGCTTCCCTCAAAACTTCTAGCACGTTCTTGAGCAAACAAATTTCGACCTTCCTTCAACAACCGTCCGCTTCTCTCTCTGCCTACCATTCGGATCACGCCCTTCCCGTCAACCCTTGCGGCTCGTCGTTTTTGCCATCTCTCGGTAGCCCACTACCTTGCCGACACACTGACATACAATTTTTACTTTTATACATAACTACTAGAGGGACTTGGTACAAAGTCAATTTCAGATTTCACCAACGATTTCTCCTAAACTGTTGCCTAGTTAGAATTTTCTTAGATTTAAACGCTGTCTAAACTGATACTTATGCATTTTGAATTCCACTAAAGGAAGCAATGTGTATAGTTCAATTCATATAGGAAAATACCGTTGATTAAGATAAAGAAATAAATTCTGTCCTTTGATTGGTCAGAATGCACACCTGGTTCTCAAAAACGTAAAAACAGAAATAACTTAGCTGTAAGTTATCAAATAGAATCGACAGAAGTAGGTGATATTTAACTATGTTTTTGATTTTGCTTGGTAATTTTTAATATTTAGGTTTAGTAAATTTTAACAAATATTTCTTTAAAATAATATATTTAATGCACGGTCGGCTTTCAAGCGCCAACTCCTATTTTGTTACGTGAAATGAAATATACCTTAGAATTACTTGTGTAGGCATCGAAATATGTAAGGAGCTTATTTTCAAAACGCTGTATGTCCAGTTAAACGATATTTGAGACATAGGTCAATTTATGTTAGCAATATTATACAAAGAAATACATAAATGTTATTTACAGATATTGTAGGTATATACTTTATCAAAGTATAAACAATTATAAAAAAATAGTTTTTTATAAATTATGTAGTAATTAACATGAATAATATGGATTTACACTCTTTTGAAAAATTATTTGGGATATACAGCCTTTTGATACAAAATAAGTTGGATATAAGCTGTTTTGAAAAACAACTATTCCCTAAGAAGTAGGGCCACAAAATTATGTACTACTTAATATTGTTTTATTAAAATTTTACTATGATAATAAATAATTTATTTTATTTATTAATTTATTTATGTATATAATTGCAATATTTCCCATAAAAACAAAAATAATATTATGTTATTAATTAGGTCATACAAAATAAAGGTTCTACATTGTAAAATAAGACATTTTTAATTTATTTAACTTAAATAAGTAAGCCACAGTCTTCTTCGCAGCATATACACACTTCTTCTTCGTCCCTATGGTCAACTTCTTTAGAATTCGCACTATTATTTTGTTCAAGTATGATTTTATACCACTGAAGTTGCGCAGGTTCTCTCCACATTTCACCTACATACTCTCAGTAATTTATCAACATCTCGCAGTTTTTCCCTTTTTGAGGTTTTGCCGAGATCAATTTTCTTCAATTTTAAATTGTCCTGCTTTTTGTCCCGTTTTAATAAAGATACATAGCCTTTATTACGTAATTCGGTAAATCTGTAATGTAGTTCAGATTTTACTTTTATAACCATATTGTTATCTTTCTTTGTTTCTTCTCTTTTTTCCCTTATACCATTCATTTTCTGTAAAATATATGACATATCCTCCCAATCTTTCCTAATATGTGTAATTTACCAACTTCTCTATAAATTTTATAATAGTCCTCTTTTATCAAAATTCTTGCTCCCTATATTTGACAAAATAATACTGTTAAACAATTCATGAGAATATTAATTTTGCGATAATAAACGAACTACAAAAATGACAGCTTGGAGACACAGCGTTATGAAAATAAAGGTTTTGGGATTTAGAGCGGTTTGCAAAATAATGTAATGTTTGCTATTTATTTTCATAAGGATTTAGATCAGTTTGAAGAAAGTGTTCATAAGAATGTTAAAGAGTTCAAAGAGGAGTATGTGATGCCATCTCTAGTTCAAAAATTTAAAAAAAGTTGACATACAGCGTTTTGTAATATTATACTTGCAAAATGAAATAAATGAAATTTTCTTACTTTTTGACAATTTTGTCAGTTGTATTTGTCAATATTTATAATGAAAATTATTTATATCACGTTGTGGTATATAAAAACTATTAAATTTTTACCGAAATATCTTCCAGTATAAGTATATTTTCAAATTTGTATTACAGAAACAGAAAATATAAATAAAACAATTATGAAAATGAAGAAAGAAGACATAAATGGTAAAATATATAATAAAAAATACAAAAGAGAAACTGAATAATATAATTTCACATAAAACCTTAAAATTTCACATTCCGGACGCATCTGGAAACTGACTTTTGGGAATTGTTGTAAAAGTTATGAATTTATTTATTGTATTTAAATATTTAAAGTGATTTTTATATCCCTAAATATAAAATAATATATTTATATATACTACTAATGAATTTTATTTCATACATATAATATCATGCTGTCTTACAAGAAAACCTAATATTTGTTGATCACAGATTTCGAAATAATTTCTTCTCTCTTTTGTAACTTGTGCATGTCTTACTATTTCGTCGTCATAACAATATATGCAACAAACTTGAACTTGTACAATTTTCATTTTGAACGCTCAACTCTCAAACTTTAGGAAATGCACCGGAAAATAGAAACCTAAGATAAGTAATTCCTAAATCAAGATAGGCAACGTTTGTGGAAACGTACGGTGAGCTTATGTGGTGCACACTGATTACTTAAATTTAAGAATTGGTGAAATTGGGCATTAGTATTTTTCAGATGTTGCCAAAATAGTTTTCCCGGTTGGTATTTTTTCGAGAAATAGTCGAGCATCATCTTCCAGTAAATTAATTTTACGCGAAAAATTTGAAGTTGAACAATAATGAGTTACGTTTACTGAATTGACGAGATTTTTGTTTTCCACGGCATGAGTGAATGCTGAATGTGTGAATCGTTCCTGATTACATTGAGAATATTGAAAAGGTTGCTGAGCGCCAGGGTCTAGTACTCAAAGAATAACACTACAACACAGAGTGTCACATATGACACTTTGGAGGATATTGAAAGAACAACAGTTACATTATTTCGTCGACGGCTTCAGTCATTGATAATGACGGTGGCCATTTTCAACATTTATTGTGATTTCATTTATGCCTGCATTACTTTTAATCATCTTTATGCGTTTTCTTGCTCCGCCAATTGTAGAGTTGTTCTTAATCGACTGCATCCTATACATATCTTCATGTTTGGATTGTTCAACATGTTGTAACATAATAATTTGACGTATGATTTTTTGTTACCTTAATCGAGGTATTCTATTCTACTCGTATCTTTTATCTTCCCCCGATTTGTGTATAGTTTCATCTTCTGGTGTAGCTGTCAATTTATTCACCAGTTTCTAATCTTTCTTGTTGAAATTCATTCTTTCATTGTATTCAGTCGCAGTCATAAGGTCACAATTCACAACGGAAACAAACCAGAACAGCTGTTTGTAGATGCCCGTGCAGAATAGTTGCATTTTGAATTTTGCCAATATGCAACGCGCTCTATTTTCCGACTTTTAGGTGTTATTTGTAACAGCTCTACCACTGGTTAAATTTAATGTACTTATTTCTGTTACAGCCTGTAGAATAAATAAATAAATCTGGAAATTGTATATATATATATATATATATACAGTGTGTCCCGAGCAAACCTTGACATAGGCGTTTAATATGGGAAAAGTTTTTTGTAAATAAAAAGTGTCCGACAGATAATTAAGCCATGCTATTGAATATGATAATAGTACATTACCTCCTGTGCGTTATTTAATATTAATTACTTTATTATCATTGCATAAATTAAAGAAAATTATAATTAAATGTCAATTAATATTTGTTTCAATAATTTATTATGTATTTTTAATTGTCATTGTGGCTGAATGGTTAGCATGGATACCTGTGGAATGAAAGAACTTTCGGGTTCAAATCTCCATCAAGCAAAGCTTTATTTTCTTTATTTATGTATTAATTACAAATTACACTAAAGATATTATGAGATAATATGGATGAATTAGTAAATAATTCAAAATAAGTTTCTATCACAATATAAAAGTAATTTCAATGGAAGTAGTAACCGTCAAAAGCAAGATTTTAAACTATAGCCATTTAATAAATAATATTACTTATTAAATGCTATAGCACACACTTTTTGTTTATAAATACAGTAAAAATACAAAACATACACATATTCATATTGTCTCAATTATGTTTTATTAAGATCAAAAGAAAATATTAAATTAAATCCATATTTTGATTATTGTATTCAATTTTTGTCATTGTTAAAACCAATTATTTTTATTTATATTTTGTTATCCATTTCAATATCATCTTTTATTTCCAATTACAATAATTTAGAAATAAGCAATTTCTATAGTATATTTATAGTATTTTTCGTGTCAACAATGTGTTCATTGTTTGTTTTTTTTTGTTTTGTTTATATCAAATATTCGTATGAAAATGAATTTCTTAAACGCTAACGATAGAGTGAATTTTATAAAAATGTATTACAATTCGCTATTAATTCATAAATAAAAAATAAAATAATGAAATTTTTAGCTTGATGGAGCTTTGAACCCCAGCCTTTATCTTTCATTCCACAGGCAGTCATGCTAACCATTCAGCCACAATGACAATTGCAAATATTTGTTATTACAAAATTAAATATTGAAGCAAATATTTATTGATAGTTATTTATAATTTTCTTTAATTTATGCACTGATATACAGTAATTAGTATTAAATAACGTACAGGAGGTACTATTATTTTGCAAAAAACTGTTTTCCCATGTTAAACGCCTATGTCAAGGTTTGCTTGAGACACACGGTATAATGGCTAAATATTCCACGAAGCGGTAGCGCCGCTCTTATTCTAGAGCTTTCTCGATCCTTATTCTGGAGTAGATCACTCCTCATGTTACTTATATTTTTACATATATATTTCCATTTCTGTCGGTCTCGTGTTTGATCCTGCCACTTATATATTCTAGCTGTGTTTAAATCATTTTTACTTCCTGTATCCATGTTGATCTGGGTCTACCTTTTTTCTTTTTTCCATCTGGTTCCCATTGCAGCATTGTGTATATCGCTGTGGATGGCCCTGCTCTACATATATGTCCAAGCCTTTTGACTTTCTATTCTTTTATTTTTTGGACTATGTCGTGATTATCGATTTCTTGTTCTAATTCGTAATTCATTCTTGTTCTAAATTCGTTATTTTCAGGTTTTTTAGGTCCTAATATTGTTCTTAATATCTTTCTATTATTCTTAGTTTTTCTTCTTCTTTTTAGTCATCGTCATTGTTTCCATTCATGTTTCATTAATATTGGTGTAATAATTGTTGTATAAATACTCATTTTCATTCTTCGTGTGAGTTCCTTGCTCGTCAGTAGTATCTTATTAGTATGTAGTGCTCTGTTTGCTGCCATTATTTTTTCTTGGATTTCTATTTCTCTCTTGCCATCGTTCGTTATTATTATTCCCAGATATTTGAATCTTTCAACTTCTTCAAGTTTAATTTCTCCTATTTTAATTAACTTGTTTTCTGATTTCCTAATCTCATTAGTTTGGTTTTATTTTCGTTAATTATTAATCCTATCTTCATTCTCTCGTTGTTGATTTTGTTCACTATTTCCACCATCATTTTCCTGTTTTTTTTTTTTGTAATTACCGCCATATCGTCAGCGTGTACAACAATTTGTCCTCCTCCTGTCCTAAGTGTTACTTTGTTTATTTTTTGTAATACATATTCCAATGCTATGTTGAATATTGTCGCCGATAGTAAGTCGCCGATAGTGAGTCGCCTTACCTGACGCCCTTATTTATGTTAAATTCTTCCGTATCTCCCTTTTGCGAACTTACTGATGGTTATCTAGTCATTGTCATTTTTATTAATCTTCTTAATTTTTAGTTTATTCCAAGCTTTTTCATAGCTGTGCAAAGACTTTCCCTTTTGACTGTGTCAAATGCTTGTTGGAAGTCTATGAATAGTATTTCTATGTTCATTTTGTATTTTCTAGCGTTTTCCATAATTTGCTTAATTATATGTATTGTTTGAACTGTCGATCTGCCTTTGGCGAATCCGCATTGGTATTATCCTATTATATTTTTTGTTGCTTCTGCTAATCTTCTTTGAATAATTGTGGACGGCGCTTTCCCATTACGACTTTTATTTATTATATCTTTTATTTTATCTATTGTTGGTTCCGGTTCCTGTTTCTTCCTCTTGTTCTATTGTATCCAAATGAGGTTCTGTCAGCAATTCTTTGAAATAGTCCATCCTTACCTGTTTGTATTCTTCTTCATCCAATACTACTTTTCCTTGTTTGTTATTTATGCCACTTATTTTATTTCTGCGCGGTTTGTTTTCTTCGTTGATCTTCTTATAAAAAAATTTCGTGTTTCTATTCAATTTTCTTTTTCAATGTTTTTTTTTTTATTTTACTTTCCTCTATTTCGTATGTCATCGTGAAACATAAATATTACCATAAAATTTATCAACGACCTAGGAACAATATTCGAAAACAAAATTTACAGAATAGCCTAGAATTGCCCGTCCTTGTAGTCCCTACCACCTCTCAAAATATACCTCCTGCTAAACCTGAATGTACCCAACAACCCGAAGCCAGCAAACTGCTAAACAATTTAGTAAGAGGAAATACAGTATTTTGAATGTGCACGAAAAAGTTCTTTCAACGACTGTCTATTAAAAAAGGAATAAGAGCATACTATATTGTAGGCTGGGAAGTGTGTGATTGTTAATGTAAAGAAAAAGGACAAAAAAAACCTCCCAAGCTAAAATCTAGTTTGCATCTAATTAGATTCAAGAATAAGATTAGTTTTAGATTATAATCTAGTTAGTTATGCATAAAATATAAATTGTAATCAGTAATAAGTAATAGAATCCTAAAAATATGTTAAGGCCGATACTGCCAAAAGTTTTAACTCGTTCCTGCGTATACCAGGACAACATTCCTGTTGACGTTGACCCGTAGCCTGCGTCCCGAACCAACCGAAGAGAGCCTGCTAGTAAAGCGATGGTCCAAACTACGCTAGTTCATTACCTAAGGACTCTTGTTGGAATCAAAAGTACGGAACAAATCCAATAAGATACCATCGCTAATCATGAGATAGTGAGAAGCAACGACTTCGAAGATCACGTTAAGTTGTAAGGCGTCTCCGCAGCAAATCAATCATGCTGATCTAGGTTCAGCGAGACCACTACAGGCGCCCACAGGAAGTGCAAGTTCTGGTAGCGCTGCGACTCCAAGCAGTAAAGACCATTGCAATGTGTAGGTTAGGAATAGAGTAAGGTAGATAGTTATATTTCCTTAAGAAATATAAGTTTTCTAAGGGGAAAAGAGTGTGACAAGCGGCATATATATTTATTAGTGGGTATTGAAGAACGTCTTCGAAAATGTAAATGTTCGGACAACCTTTGAAATTCTGTTTATTAGTGCAACAGTTGTAAAGATTTATTACCCTTTGTTCAAATTTTAAGTTCAGGGTTCAAAATTAATCACGTTTAAGGGAAGCTCAACCCTGGGAAAGCTGGCGTACATTCCAGGCAGATGAACCAGTTTTGTAAGCTCCGTTTTCACTCATCACAGCCAATTTTTCTCAGAGTTGAATTCTCCAATAGGAGTGGTGAAAACGCCCACTCCACAGTATTAGAGGGGATGATATTTTCGAAGACATTCTTCAATACCCACTAATAAATATATATGCCGCTTGTCACAATTTCATACAGAAACTTTCTTGTATTTTCAGTAAAATTACTTTACAGATATATTATGTAAATTATTTGTATTTGACACTGACATCTGTCAATTAGGAATTTTGAGTTATTGAAACTGGTTCAAAGCTGACGTAGTGAAGATTGGCAGATTTATGAAAATTAATTTCCTCATAATTTTTTATCTAATATATCGACTGCAACGAAAATAATGCAAGAGAACAAAATACTTTTTAATATTTATAACACCATAAAATATCAAAAAATGATATATCTGTTTTTTTAAGAAAAACTTAAAAATTTCAAAGTAAAGTACTTCCGGTTGATCAATTATACCCAAAATCTAGTCGTCATTTGAATGTTAGAATGAGAAAACCACACACAAAGCCACACACACACACGAACGCGGTGTACACACACATACAGAAATCATTATAAAAATAGTAATTTCGTATTCTACGGACCCCAAAACGTGCTTATTCATTAAAAACTCACCATATTTTTTTTTAACAAGACAATGCCTTCTTTACCTGAAGGGAAAGAGTAAGCTTGAATTTTTTTATATACATATTATATATCATCTCACCCATACCACTATTTGAATACAAAAATAATGTATCTATTTATCAAAGTTTAGGCATTTTTGATTTTTTCGAAAATTCTACATATGGATTGCACATATTCATAAACTGAGTGCAGTCTTCTTGCAATAAACGACTGCAAAGAATACACTGAGTTCAATGATGTGTTTAACATTTTTTTTTTCATTTTCTGTCCCAAAAATTGTTGACGTACCAAGAGATTTTATCTGAAACCATTATTTTTCAATTCGCCTATTTAAAGTAGACCAAGGAATACCGAATTCTTTGGATGCTTTATTTAAACTATAATTTTCTTCTTGTATTTATTTAAATTTTCTTCTATCCACTCTACTCTCGTGTACCCCCTTTTCTTTTATATATTGTTAATTCCATCTATAAGATAAATATTTTTTTTTTTTAATAAAAATGGATTCAATAACTGTCCCGTAAAAGTAATCAATATCTATCCCATTTCATATGAGAGACAGAGAATGTTTATGTATAAAATCAAATACTCGTGTGAACGTGTTAAGAGGTTAGATAAATTAGGCAAGTTACGTACTGTTAGTACATACTTGTAAAATATCATAAGTATTACCTTACATTTCCCGCACCAAGAAACAAAAAATAGTGATAAAATTTGGCGTCATATGAACATTTTTAACTTATTCCTCTATACAAGCTTTTAAGAGTAATCACAATTTCGTATTATGCATAGAACTAGCATTTGACTTGGAATACATATGTATAGCAACCAAATCTAACAACAAGTAGCGAAAATACAAGCAATCGTCTTCTCACCCAATGTCACCAACTCTCCCGGAGTTACCCTAGCCTATTTACTGAAAGACAAAATTTTGTTCCATCACTATTTTTGTTAGTTTTCTTCGAATTTTCGTTTTTCTCGGAAACAGTTGAAGACCAGACTATGATGATTAAGTTTTTTTACTCATACGCATAGCTGAAATATTTTTATATGTAAATGAAGAAATTATTATCAATAAATTATGGAACAATGAAATAAGGTTAAATATTCATTTATGAAGAAACTTCTGATTTTAAGTGCGTTTATTCTGTAATAAAATATTGAGTTAAGTTTTTCTGAGTTAGGATTTTCAAAAAGATGCCCAATGAAAGGTTAGAATTTATATCCCTATCCCTATTTAAACCAACGCTATTTTCTTACGTGAAATGAAGTATAGTAGTATTTGAGTCCTTTGTGGTTCTCTGGGCCGCTTTTATCGCTGACTGATTGTCTTCGAAGATGATCACAGGCTTTGTATCCTCAAACTTGAAGGTCAATCAAAAATTGATGTAACTAGAATGCTTCGCTGACTGCCTTGCTCATTGCTACTTACTCTGCCTCACAGGACTTTAAAGCTACAGTGCTTTGCTTACGTGTCCAGGATACCGATGAATCATAAATTTTGTATTGCCTTTATCCATTTTTCGCTTTCATTACTTTCCATTGCTTCTCTATACGTTGTTGGGTTTTTTGGTTCTTCTACATCCCTGACAAGCTTGATACCAAATCTCCAGGATTTTCTCAAAATTTTTCTTGTCTTCAATATCAGATGTTTCTTTCTCTTCGGTATGTGATTCTTTTTCTTCTGAAATTTTATTTTCTGCTTTTTTCCTCGTCGTTTTCAGCTTTATGCACTTGCATTTCTGCTTTTCTAGGAAGAAATATATTTCGTGCACAATGTACTTTATTTTCGTTTTTAAAATATATTTTGTACCTTTTAATATTATCTTATATATCTTATATTCTTTAAATTCTTTCAAATTGGCATTATTCTTAAACCATATTTCATACAGTGTACTTCCTTGTATTGAACTTGTGCCAGTGCGATTTATTACGTATATACTGCTGCACTTGTTGCTTCAGTATAAAGTTTATTTTCTAATTTCGCATGGCATAGCAATGTCCCTGCTGTTTCAATATCTGTACTCATCTCGCTCTCTAGTTTTACGTTCTGTTCTGGACAACATGTTGAGAGCGACTATTACTGAAAAATGGATCAGAGTAGGCCGTATCATCGCGTGGCAGAAAATATAGTTTTGAGAGCTAAAATGTTTGTATCTCAAAAATGTTATTATCGTGTAAAGCTGTAAAGATAATTGTAAATGTTTGAATCTTGATGATTTTTTACATATACAGAGTGAAATAAAGGTATTTGTTGTCATAACAATATAATACGATGTTATACAATAAACATAATCAATTGTTACTGATATAAACACCAGAGCTGGGAACTACTTAAAGTAAAAGTACTGGAAGTATTACTTTAAATACATCCAGTATTTACAGTACTTTACTTAAAATACTTTTGAAAATTAGTACTTAGTACTGTACTTAAAATACTTTTTTTTCATAAAAAGTACTTCAAATACTTTTTGGTACTTAAAGTATCAAAAAGTATTTAAAGTAACTTAAGTACTTTAAATACTAAATACTTCACGCATGCGCAAGAACAGATTGCGGTGTGTTTTGTGCACTACTGTCAACACAAGTTTGAGCAAGTATTGGTAGTTATTATTAAAGTTTTCGCTATCTACAGTTTTAATCGAATAATTAAAGGCTCAAATAAAGATAAACCAAGAAGTAATTTTGAACAACTTATTTACGTGCTCATCAATATTATAGAACTAAATAAGTAAACAATTTTTCTAGTCCAAGGCGTGAAGTAGTAGCTACAGACATTAATCACAGTATGTGAAGTGTGACTATTAATAGAGATGCGTAAAATACAATGTATTTCTTATGGAGTTTATTTTAAAACATTTTTTATGCTTTTTTTTAAATAGCTATATATTTTAACTACCTTATTGGATGAGAGTGATATACAAAATATACCTAAACTCAATAATTTTTCGTCATATTATTTTAACTGATTTCATTAAAAAATACTTAGTACTGGTACTGTAAGTAGGTAAAAAAATGTACTTAAAGTATTACTTTACTTAGTATTTAAATATTTTTCTTGTGAGTATTTAGTACTTAAATACTTTTTTTGAGTACTGGTCCCAGCTCTGATAAACACAATACACTAGTGTTCTTTTGTCTTATTCCAAACTTTTGTAACAATTTTCGTATATTTAAATTTATAAACTCTAACCCGTCATCTGATCTCATGCATTGTATTTTGTTTTCTTTAGAATGTTTTGCTAATATGAAGAGAATATCTAGTTTTTCTTTACTTCATTTTTGTGCTTCAAAAAACAAATGTGACGGTAATTTGAAAATTCATCTTTTATCAACAGAAAATATTAGAAGTACCGACTGATATTTACTCTGTGGGTCCGCAAAGATCAAAATAAATTATTTTATTAAGCTTTTCTTGAATTTGCTGTACTTACTTCGATAGTGAGTTTCTAATGAATAAGCACGTTTTGACGTCCCTTGAATACAAAATTATTTCGCATTCCTCGAGTTTAGATGCATATGCAGACGTGACTAGATTTTGGTTATAATTGGCTTACCGAAAGTACCCGAATATGCAACTTTTAACAGTTTTTCTTGAAAAACGCAGTTAAATTTCAATTATTGACATTTCATGTTTTAAAGAATATGTTATTCTTCATACGATGTGATTGCATTTTATACTTCATATTCAATAGATATAGAGTTAAATAATTATAAAGATATTAAGCATCATAAATCAGCAATCTATGCTAACCATGGAAACTGCTAATATATTTAGATAATTCAAATTGACACGTGTCAATATCAATGAAAAGTAAATGAATGTGGCAGAAGTGAGGATGTTGAGATAGATGTTGGGGAAGACACGGAAAGATAGGATAAGTAATGAAAGATTAAGGGAAACAACTCAAGTGATATAAGTTTCTAGAAAGATACAAGAGAGACGATTACATGGGTTTGAACATGAGGAGAGATGAAGAATATATTGTAAGAAGAATTAATAGCTTAGTAATAAAAGATGAAAGAAACAGAGGATGACCAAAGATAAAATGGAAGGACTGTATTGCGGAAGACCTGAGAGGAAAGGAACTGACTGAAGACGACGAGCAAAACAGAAATGAGTGAAAAAAGAAAATAAAAAATAGCGATCCCTAACGAATGGGAAAAGCTAAAGAAGAAGAAGTTGTCAGGCACTGACAACACATGACACATGTGCAATTTGTATAGTATGTTTATGAAATAATTTTACATGAAATTTAAAATCTTTTGCAAGAAAATTTGTATATGGAATTTGTACATAATGCATAGGATTGACGGAAGGTAATATACTGGCTACATCAGATTTTTTAAAACAATTTTGTTTCATATAACCGATTTTACCACAACCATAACATTTTATGGAGGTTTTGGTAGCTAATACACGTTCTTCTTTGTTTTCGTTAATTTCGTGTGATTTTATTCTTTTCTCTTCAACTAGTACTCTACTGTTAGTTCGTTTGATTTTTGATCTCTTAACGAGTACACTTTTCTTGGCTGAAACAAAATACAGAGTGTAACAGAAATAAGTACATTAAATTTAACCAGTGATAGAACTAGTCGCGAGCAACAAAATTTCTTAATAACTTTTTTTCGAAATATCACTTTTTTAGCTTTTTTACCCCCCCCCCCCCCACAAATTAACGAGTCGTTTAGGTATTTTCATAATAATTTGATCCAGTGACAAGAACAATAAAACAATTGCTTTTGACAAATGTGAGTTGTCAACTCTTTCAAATAAACTTTGACAAATAAGTCGATTAATAATTATTATAAATGTTGTATTGTAATCAGTAAAGATGCCTGGGGCCCGATTCTTGAAATTTCACGCATACGTAAGTGGGAGAAATACGCATATGAACTACATATTGGTATTCTTGAATTGAAATCGTGTGGTCGTACGCGATAATTCCGTGTGTAATTACATCGCATGGGTATGAATCACTTGAAAGTATCATTCGCACACTAAACTGTGTCTGTCACATTGTCACTGTCACTTGAGTTTGGTGTATTAGTACTTTAACCAGGTCATATAAGTCAAATTATGATTTTAAACAATTCCGGGGACGTTTCATGATCTTATATTTTGCACTTTGAGTATCATTATTATAAAATCCGACAAATGTGTGCTCCTACATTATTAGAACGATGCAATGGATTGTTAAAGTAGAATTTTAGGTGCCTTTTAACGAGTTCTGAAATCCAAACCTGAAATGGTTTGCAAAATTATTCATGCATGTTTAGTAGCTATTACATAGTACTTGCATATTAATATAGGTAACCATATTGTGTACGTGCATACTATAACTATAGAAAAATAATACCTATTTAAAATAATATACGTAAGGGTGTGTTAACTAAAAATCTGCACAAAATTTGTAATACATTTATAATTAATTTAAAACAATTTATAATTTTACAAATAACTTAAGTGAACTTAATAATTATACAATTACATACTCCGGCCCATAATCTGCCGCAATTCTTATTTTTGTTTTAGTTCTGGCCATCAATCTTTCGAAGTCGGATGTCTTGAATTGGCAATGTTTTGAATTAATTCTTTTCATAAGTTCTTCACGAGACTGAGCCTCCCATCCGTTTTCATATACTTTCTGTTTAAGAAAATACCAGAAACGTTCAATTGGCCTTAACTGGGGTACGTTTGGAACGTTTTGTTCCCGCGTAATATATGGTATTCCGTATCGCTCATATGCAGCTATAGTCTCCTTTGCATAATGGGCAGTAGCCATGTCTGGCCAAAACATATATTGACCAGTAGGATAGTGTTTTTTAATAAAAGGAACTAATCTTTTTTGTATACATTCCTTTATGTACACTTCTTTGTTAATGCAGAGTCTAGAAGGCGCTATAAAAGCTCTGGATCTGCCTTTACTGCAAATCGCTAACCAGACCAAAACTTTTGACTGAAATTTAGGGTGTCTTTTATATTTGACTTCAGGGTCAACATTTTGACCCTTCTTTACAAAATATGTTTTATTACCGGCACAATCACTTCCATCAAAGGTAAAATAAGACTCATCGTCCATTACGATACCAACTTCATTTGACGGTTTGAAAACCGTATCCCGAAGCTTCCTCAATAAAGTTTTTTGTTTCTCAAGTTGTTTTACGGTGTATTTTGGGGCTGACTTCCTTTTCTTCATGATGACATCACTTTGTTTTAAAATTTTATAGACATACACATGTGAAATTTTGAACCGTCTGCCTAATTTTCTCAAAGTTTGCCCCACTTTTCCGACAGCTTCATTTACCAAACATTCCTTCTTGTTCTTACTCATTTTCCGCGCTTTTCTTCCACTTCCTGACTTTCTTTCCAATGATTTACCTTCACCAAGCCTCGAAATAACACTATACACTGTTCTCCTCGAAATACCCATCTTAGAAAAATGATTCACAGTAAAAGACTTCCCTTCGAAAACATGTTCAATATAAAATTCGCCAATTAACTTTCTACGGTTTAATTCGCTAAGACCTTCCATAGCTGAAATTATTTCGACAACTGCTGTCAAACTTAAACAATTTCAAAACAAAACTTGTCAACAGCCTACTAGAAAAATCTTGTACCAAAATAATTTTTTTAAGTGGCTCTGATAGTGTTAAAAAATTGTGCAGATTTTTAGTTAACACACCCTGATGTGTATAATATATTTTGAATATTGAAATTAAAATACTTATGATTTATGACAGCTTCGCGGACAGCCACTGACAGCTTTGTTGACAGTGACAATTAAAAAACAATCAAATGATGAAGAATTCACGAGATACAAATGTTTCGTTTTAATTGGTTGCAACATACTACGTTCGTTTGCTTTCGAGAATCGTATACGTAGGTTTCGACCGAGTTTCGTTTGGTATTCAAGAATACTACTCACACGTATAATACTGTTCGTGCACGAAACAAACCAAACGAATTTTGTCGCGTGCGGAAAATTCCGCATGATTTCAATAATAGGTCCCCTGCCTTTACGAATAGCGAGTATACAGACATTGAAGCTCGGAAAAACACTGGCTAAGCTCATTAAATTTATTTGGAACGTTTTCCGAATCGTCATCTTCCAAATGTTTGTCTCTTTGTACATGTTGTTCAACATCTCCGAGATCATGGGTCCTTTAAGCCTGATGCTTAAGATCGTGATAGAACACGCCCATGGTCTAGTACACAAAGAATATCACTACAACAGAAAGTGTCACATATGACAATTTAGAGGATATTGAAAGAACAACAGTTACGTCCTTGAAAATGCAGCTACAAGCACAAAGTGTCCTATATGACAATTGGAGGATTTTGAAATAACAACAGTTACATCCTTGAAAATGCAGCTACAAACATACTCAACAACAGGCACATGCTGGAAAGAGTAGAGAATTTTTATGCGTTTTCTTGTTCCGTCAATTATAGTGTTGTTCTTTGTCGACTTCATCCTGTAAATATCGTACCATTTTTTGAAGGTTTAGCCTGTTGTAAGAAAATTTTGACGCATGATTTTTATGTTACCTAAGTTTCTATTTTTATCTTCTTCGATTTGTGTATAGTTTCATCTTCTGGTGTATCTGTCAATTTATTTATCATTGTATTCAGTCGCAAGTCGCAATCACAGACTAAAAATACACTCATGGCGCATAACGCTTGTCAAAACCACAACGAAAACACAGCTGGACAGCTGTTTGTGCACGCAAGCGCAAATAATTCCATTTTGAATTTTGGCATTATGCAACCCGCTCTATGTTGCCGAAATATAATTGTTATTTTATTCAACCATGGACGGGTAATGAAATATGTGACGAAACAGCCTGTATTTGAACGATATACAAATAAATAATAAAATAAGTATTTTAGTAATCAACATTTGTTCTTGTATTTTGTCTCCTGCATGTTTTACTTGATCTACAAGTTTTTTTCTAATTTTGAGACAAACTCAGAAATTTCTTCATATTTGTATTTTAAGCCGCAAAATTTCTGTTGTAGGTACCAGAAGAATGCTGACAGATATTTTTCGCAGACGTAACAATTTTGACCAAATCTCTGCAACAGGATAAAATATGTAATATCGTTCCGTCCTCCATTCTGACCATGATAATTTATTGTGCCCTAGTGTCTCCTCTCTTATCCAGTCATCTTTAACCTCCGCTCTTCTACACGTATTTGTTTCAACTTGAGTATAATAATAATCTGAAATTTCCATAAATTCTAATTACTTTATTCTTTTAACTTTAATAGCTCATTGTCCCATTTATCTAAAAAAAAACAAAAATAAAATAGGATACTATACTTTCTGAAGTCATTTTACTTTTCACTGCCCTTATTTTGCTGTCCCCACGTCCTGGGCTCATAACCTATTGAAATTACGCAGTGTTTTATATCATTTTATTTTAATTATATGACACGTACTTAAATATTACAATTTGAAATATGTGGAATAATACAATTCTTGTATTTTAATTTCATGGTATACTACATATATTTCGTTGATGAAAGGTGACTTCTTTGATTAAATAAATTTTATTGTATGACATTCATAAACGTCATCATTCAGCATTTTTGTAACATTATATTTCAGCCAGCAATTGTAATAATTTAATACTCCAATCTATTTTTACTTTCCGTCACCTGTAGGTAAAGAAGGTATTGTCTTTGGTCAAAAAATTCGATGGTGAGTTTTTAATTAATAAGCATGTTTTGAGGCCCTAGAATACGAATTTACTGTTTTTACGATGATTATGTGTATGTTTGTGTGATAATTTTTTTTCTATAACTCCAATGCCACAGTTCCAAAAATTATAAAATTTTATTGAAAATATAAAAATTTGAAATAATTTAATGCGGCAAAAACAATTCACATAAGGTAATGCAGATTATAGCCACAAGGCAATTCAACAGATATATGTTTTTTATTTTCTACTTCTTATTTTTAAAAAACCTACTGTTGTTTTTAGGAGTAGATCAGTTCAGTTTAATACAAGGTAAGATCAGTTCATTTCTCCCCTAAAAAGAAAACGCCCATAGAATAGGTTACAAAAAAAAATATGTGTACGAAATACATAGAATTGACGGAAGGTAATTTTCTGGGCCACATCAGATTTTTTTATATTCTAATATATTAAATTGCAATTATTTAAATTATAAACATTTTAAAACTTTTTACTATATTTTCCTTTGTGAACTGTGATATTAAATTGAGTTGGAAAAGGCCATTGATAGAATACTTGGACTTCCCAAAGAGACAGTAAGACAAACAAAAGATATGAACGAAAATAAAGACGATATATCGAAAACATCATCTGACGCAGATAGAAATCCATCATGTAAAGGAAAATCCTATTATAAGAAATCAACTGAATGGAATATAACAATTCAGTACACCCAAATCGCTTTCAATACGGTTTTATATGTAACTCTACGTATTGATCCTCTTCAATACCTATAACAAAAACTATATTCCATTTTATATGAAATTCCTATACCCGGTTCGATAAGGAATTTTAACATTTATTTTTCGAATTATTATGTGATTAGTAATGTCTTTTTAAAATACTGGTAACTGAATTCTCCGCGAGTATAAAGCCAGGATTAAAAGGTATGTTGTTTCATACTGCGAACCGTGACGTTAATACGTAGAATTGATAAAAGTCATATGAATAACATTGTGATTGTTGTGACTACTACTAAGCAAGTGGTCATCCGACTAAAGTGGGTAAGGTAAGGTTATGTCGTGATGTTTTGATAAAACTGTTTCTACCGCACTAAAAAATAAGAGTAAATCTATTTTTGGAGAAAGAAAGTAATTCTACAACACTTCGAGAACATTTTTATGGAAAATGATATTTTTAGAGTAAAACAGAAAAATTTTGTAGGTGTTTTTGTTCAGACTGAAAATTAAGTTAATGTCGTGATAGGACATTTAATGTCGTGATACGGGATAGGAAATGTCGTGATAATTATAAAAATTATGAAAAAAAAATAATACATTTTATTTTTTACTCTAATGCCTCTCCTCTTCTAGGACTTCACACATATTACACATATACACATCGTCATTGTCTTCGAAATTATTTTGGCAGGTTGTGTGGTATGGAATAAGGCAAAATTAGCATTGCACCCAATTGGCGCCAGTTTTTTTTTTCACATCGGCTGAAAATTTTATGTGGCAGTTTCCACAAATTCAATCTTCTTCTTCATTATCATCTGATTTCGAATATTTTGATTTGGACGACGCACCTTTGCCTTTAGACGTGGATGGTGTGCTGAAGATTGGCGTAGAAGTGAAAGGAGCGCATTTATCCAGCTTTAAACCAAGATCGAAATTTATCAGCAAGCGGGCTCGAGAGTCTCCCCTTTTTTACGCGTTGACGCTTTTCTTTGAGCAGTCGGCATTGTTAGAATTTCATCCACTTTTGGAGGTGTAGCAACTGGCGTTTCGGACGTTTGCGGTTCTTGCGATTGCGTTTCAAGAGCTGTCTGATCGATTAACGCCGATGGGCTTAGAGCTTCTGCTGGAATTGCATGTCTATTAAATGGATAGACACCTGCTTTTCTGAATGCGTTTATTATGCTCGAAGGTGTCATGCTTAATATAAATGGTTCCCTGAAAATCTCATGAAAGTTGTAACGGTTGGGTTTATCCAGCGGATGATTAAGCATGTATCATTGAGAGCTTTGCCCCAATAACTTTTCAGTGGCTTATACACGCCCACGTCTAATGGCTGAAATAGATGAGACGTGTGTACAGGGAAAGTGAACAGATAAATATTGTTGTCTGTTGCTAATTTTATTACATCCGGGTTTATGTGGGAACTGTGTGAATCCATGAGTAATAAATACAACTGGTCTAAGAGCAGAAATTGAAGCAATAAAATATTCAAACCATTGGTTGAATAAATTTTCGTTAATCCAGCCTTTCGGCGATAGTCTAGTTATAAGCATTGGGAAAAGCATTGTTTGCTAAGTCGTCGTTCCAACGAACTCCTTTAAATATGACAAATGGGGGCATGAAAGTGCCATTATCGCACACACAACCAACTAAAGTATGGGTATCTCTCCGCTCAGCGTAAGTTCTCTTATAAATAATTTTTTTACCAATATGGCTGACAATTTTACCACTCTTGACAACAAATGTTAACCCATATTGCGTCTGTGCTACGACTAGCAGTCTCGTTGGTGATATTTCGATGCATAATGTCAAGGGACTGAGAAATCACCACGGCCAGACACAGTTCTATTATGAAAAAAACACAATGCCGAATGATAAAAAATATTAAATATTTTCAGTAAAATTTATTCTAGAAATATTATTTATCATTGAGATAGACGAATATTAAATTTAATATTTGATTAATATATTCAGCATACACCAAATATGACATAAAACAATAAAACGAAACGAGGAAATGACACTGTGCTTTATAGGCTTAGAGGTGTGTTTGATAAGATAAATAAAGAAATTTTATGGAAAATGTTGGAAAAACGGGACACCTATATATTTCTACATATTTGGAATCTGCGGAAAAATACGAATTCAACGATATGGTTGAAGTGCATTTTTATTAAAGAAATAAATTACAAAAACGCAAGAGAAAATTATGAATAATTAACCTGGTAAGCCATCTCAGATTGCTGTGATAACAAATTGATCATTTTATTTTTTGGTAACAAAATTTATAATTAACTTAATTTAAACATATATTATATATTTAAAAATATAATATTTGTTATTGTACGAATCATAAAATTGCACGTATTTAACGTAATTTGACATGAACTTTTTTTTGTCCTAATCCATAGCAAGCTTTATTACAAAAACAAAAAAATCTGATGTGGACACCACACGACTTCCTTGTACGATTATTAAACTATACATATTTTTTTAATAAATAAATTACAAAATATTAATTTTAACTTCAAAACAGTACGATATACAGCGACCATAATCTAACCCGGTTCTTTTTAAAGAGAGTTTTGATTACAACAAAGAAATATTTGATTACAACAATAAATATGACTAATTTCACAATAAAAATATAATACTTGTTATTGTACGAATCATAAAATTGCACGTATTTAACGTTATTTGACATGAACATTTTGTTAATGTTTTTGTCCTAATCCATAGCAAGCTTTATTACAAAAACAAAAAATCTGATGTGGACACCACAAGACTTCCTTGTACGATTATTAAACTATACATATTTTTTTAATAATTAAATTACAAAATATTGACAGGCTTAAGCCAAGCCCTAGAAATATTTTGATATAGAACAAAAAATAATTCATTTACTACTATCATTCTTAAAATAACATTATTCTAACCCAGTTCTTTTTAAAGAGAGTTTTGATTACAACAAAGAAATATTTGACTACAACAATGAATATGACTAATTTCACAATAAAAATATAATATTTATTATGGTACGAATCATAAAATTGCACGTAGGTATTTAACGTAATTTGACATGAACTTTTTTTATGTTTTTGTCCTAATCCATAGCAAGCTTTATTACAAAAACAAAAAGTATATAATTTTTAAAATTACATATCTCGCTTATACAAAGGGCTAATTTAATAATACTTGATGCGCTAGACGCAGAAATTAATTCTCTAAAACTTTTATTTGAAGCATTTATTTCTAAAATCAAAATAAAATCATTTTTTTCAAGAAAAACTGTTAACAACTTCAAGTAATGTACCACTTCCGGTTAGCCTATTTTAACCAAAATCTATTATGTTATTTCGATTGACATAAAAGTCTTGTATACCAAATTTGAAAAGTTTTGGATTATATTTTAAAATAGTTTTTCATTAAAATCTATTATAGGCTTCATGTAAAGTACCACTTCTGGAAATTGTGTAATAACCATAAAGGCAGGTGCACAACTAGATGTTATAGGAGTCCTAAATATAAAATTTCAACTTTCTACGGCTTACCATTTTTGAGTTATGCGAGATACGTACGTACGTACGTACGTACAGACGTCACGACGAAATTAGTCAAAATGGATTCAGGGATGATCAAAATGGATATTTCCGCTGAAATCTGAAAACCGAAATTTTTCGCGATTACAATACTTCCTTTACTTACGTACAAGGAAGTAAAAAATATGTATAGTTTAATAATCGTACAAAGAACTCGTGTGGTGTCCACACCAGATTTTTTTTCTTGCACGTAAGTAAAGGAAGTATTGTAATCGCGAAAAATTTCGGTTTTCAGATTTCAGCGGAAATATCCATTTTGATCATCTCTGAATCCATTTTGACTAATTTCCTCGTGACGTCTGTACGTACGTACGTTCGTACGTACGTATCTCGCATAACTCAAAAACGGTAAGCCGTTGAAAGTTGAAATTTTGTATTTAGTAGACCTATAACATCTAGTTGTGCACCTCCCTTTCTGGTTATTACACAATTTCCAGAAGTGGTACTTTACATGAAGCCTATAATAGATTTTAATGAAAAACTATTTTAAAATATAATCCAAAACTTTTCAAATTTGGTATACAAGACTTTTATGTCAATCGAAATAACATAATAGATTTTGGTTAAAATAGGCTAACCGGAAGTGGTACATTACTTGAAGTTGTTAACAGTTTTTCTTGAATAAAATGATTTTATTTTGATTTTAGAAATAAATGCTTCAAATAAAAGTTTTAGAGAATTAATTTCTGTGTCTAGCACATCAAGTATTATTAAATTAGCCTTATGTATAAGCGAGATATGTAAATTTAAAAATTATGTACTTTTTACTTCCTTGTACGTAAGTAAAGGAAGTATTGTAATCGCGAAAAAATTCGGTTTTCAGATTTCAGCGGAAATATCCATTTTGATCATCCCTGAATCCATTTTAACTAATTTCGTCGTGACGTCTGTACGTACGTACGTACGTACGTCCGTACGTACGTATCTCGCATAACTCAAAAACGGTAAGCCGTAGAAAGTTGAAATTTTGTATTTAGGACTCTTATAACATCTAGTTGTGCACCTCCCTTTCTGGTTATTACACAATTTCCAGAAGTGGCAATTTACATGAAGCCTATAATAGATTTTAATGAAAAACTGTTTTAAAATATAATCCAAAACTTTTCAAATTTGGTATACAAGACTTTTATGTCAATCGAAATAACATCATAGATTTTGGTTCAAATAGGCTAACAGGAAGTGGTACATTACTTGAAGTTGTTAACAGTTTTTCTTGAATAAAATGATTTTATTTTGATTTTAGAAATAAATGCTTCAAATAAAAGTTTTAGAGAATTAATTTCTGCATCTAGCACATTAAGTATTATTAAATTAGCCCTTTTTATAAGCGAGATATGTAAATTTAAAAATTATATACTTTTTACGTCCTTGTACGTAAGTAAAGGAAGTATTGTAATCGCGAAATTTTTTTTTGTTTTTGTAATAAAGCTTGCTATGGATTAGGACAAAAACATAAAAAAAATGTTCATGTCAAATTACGTTAAATACGTGCAATTTTATCATTCGTACAATAACAAATATTATATTTTTATTGTGAAATTAGTCATATTCATTGTTGTAATCAAATATTTCTTTGTTGTAATCAAAACTCTCTTTAAAAAGAACCGGGTTAGATTATGGTCGCTATATATCTTACTGTTTTGAAGTTAATATTAATATTTTGTAATTTATTTATTAAAAAAATATGTATAGTTTAATAATCGTACAAGGAAGTCGTGTGGTGTCCACATCAGATTTTTTTGTTTTTGTAATAAAGCTTGCTATGGATTAGGACAAAAAAAAGTTCATGTCAAATTACGTTAAATACGTGCAATTTTATGATTCGTACAATAACAAATATTATATTTTTAAATATATAATATATGTTTAAATTAAGTTAATTATAAATTTTGTTACCAAAAAATAAAATGATCAATTTGTTATCACAGCAATCTGAGATGGCTTACCAGGTTAATTATTCATAATTTTCTCTTGCGTTTTTGTAATTTATTTCTTTAATAAAAATGCACTTCAACCATATCGTTGAATTCGTATTTCGTACAAGGAAGTCGTGTGGTGTCCACATCAGATTTTTTTAATAAATAAATTACAAAATATTAATTTTAACTTCAAAACAGTAAGATATATAGCGACCATAAAGGGAGTTTTTAAAGAGAGTTTTGATTACAACAAAAAAATATTTGATTACAACAATGAATATAACTAATTTCACAATAAAAATATAATATTTGTTATTGTACGAATCATAAAATTGTACGTATTTAACGTAATTTGACATGAACATTTTTTTTTTGTCCTAATCCATAGCAAGCTTTATTACAAAAAAATATTTTTTAAATTTACATATCTCGCTTATACAAAAGGCTAATTTAATAATACTTGATGTGCTAGACGCAGAAATTAATTCTCTAAAACTTTTATTTGAAGCATTTATTTCTAAAATCAAAATAAAATCATTTTATTCAAGAAAAACTGTTAACAACTTCAAGTAAAGTACCACTTCCGGTTAGCCTATTTTAACCAAAATCTATTATGTTATTTCGATTGACATAAAAGTCTTGTATACCAAATTTGAAATGTTTTGGATTATATTTTAAAAGAGTTTTTCATTAAAATCTATGATAGGCTTCATGTAAAGTACCACTTCTGGAAATTGTGTAATAACCATAAAGGCAGGTGCACAACTAGATGTTATAGGAGTCCTAAATATAAAATTTCAACTTTCTACGGCTTACCATTTTTGAGTTATGCGAGATACGTACGTACGTACAGACGTCACGACGAAATTAGTCAAAATGGATTCAGGGATAATCAAAATGGATATTTCCGCTGAAATCTGAAAACCGAAATTTTTCGCGATTACAATACTTCCTTTACTTACGTACAAGGAAGTAAAAAGTAAAGGAAGTATTGTAATCGCGAAAAATTTCGGTTTTCAGATTTCAGCGGAAATATCCATTTTGATCATCCCTGAATCCATTTTGACTAATTTCGTCGTGACGTCTGTACGTACGTATCTCGCATAACTCAAAAACGGTAAGCCGTAGAAAGTTGAAATTTTGTATTTAGGACTCCTATAACATCTAGTTGTGCACCTCCCTTTCTGGTTATTACACAATTCCCAGAAGTGGCAATTTACATGAAGCCTATAATAGATTTTAATGAAAAACTGTTTTAAAATATAATCCAAAACTTTTCAAATTGGTATACAAGACTTTTATGTCAATCGAAATAACATAATAGATTTTGGTTAAAATACGCGAACCGGAAGTGGTACATTACTTGAAGTTGTTAACAGTTTTTCTTGAATAAAATGATTTTATTTTGATTTTAGAAATAAATGCTTCAAATAAAAGTTTTAGAGAATTAATTTCTGCGTCTAGCACATCAAGTATTATTAAATTAGCCCTTTGTATAAGCGAGATATGTAAATTTAAAAATTATATACTTTTTTGTTTTTGTAATAAAGCTTGCTATGGATTAGGACAAAAACATAAAAAAATGTTCATGTCAAATTACGTTAAATACGTGCAATTTTATGATTTGTACAATAACAAATTTTATATTTTTATTGTAAAATTAGTCATATTCATTGTTGTAATCATATTATTCTTTGTTGTAATCAAAACTCTCTTTAAAAAGAACCGGGTTAGATTATGGTCGCTATATATCTTACTGTTTTGAAGTTAAAATTAATATTTTGTAATTTATTTATTAAAAAAATATGTATAGTTTAATAATCGTACAAGGAAGTCGTGTGGTGTCCACATCAGATTTTTTTGGTTAAGTATAGGGCGCGAACAGTCATGTTACATTGTTGGTCTTGACAAGAAGATGTGGGGGCCCATTTCAGAATGATAATAATTATTAATTATGTACATAAATGTCAGAATTTTTCATTAAAAATTTCAAAATTTTCTAAATTTATGTAGTTAATTTGTCACCAGGAGTGTGGAATTGACTTGTCGAGGAAAATAAATCACATGGAATTGGAAAATCACTAAATTTAGAATGAGAAATTATGATATATGACATCTATATACATAATTACTAGCTATAATTCTGACACATGACTGCTTGCACCTTAATGTAGTTAACATTTCTTGTATACCTACACTCTACACCAAAAATTCTACTTATATCTATTCCATATATTTAGATTTTTTAATTTAAATTCATTCTATGAAGAAATTTTGTCCTACTCTTTTAATTTTTCGAGATGTTTCCAATTCATTGTCGGAAGTAACAGCATATATGAAGGGTATGTGTAATATACCTATAATATTAAATATTAAACTATTAATGCATTAAGAAATAATATAATGTATGTACTTCCCAGAAAAAATCTTCAGTAATGTCTCCGGATTTCTGACACTGACATTTTTTGACAATTTAAATTTTCAACTATTTTCCATGGCATTCTTTCGGCTGTAAAATTTATTACAACAGATTATTTTATATATTATATTTCTTTTATCTCCAAATCTATAGAATATATAATAAAATATTTAAATGTTTCAGATAGAGAATTTTCTTTAATATTACCACGAAAATTTTTCAAAAAATTGTTTTCAAGAATCTTCTACTTCCGGTTGTCCAATTGTTACCAAAACCTTTTCAGATCTTCCCATGAATGTCCGATTGGGAAATACGCAGTTAAACAAATTTGAAGTCTTATAGTTTTTGAGTAATCGTCCTTCCAACATCCCACATACACACACACACATACATCCACACACACACACAGACATCATCGTAAAAATGTTAAAATCGGATTGTATGGACCTTAAAACGTGCTTATTCAATAAAATCTGGATATGCGATTTTTAGCATGAATCCAATACCTCTCTTAGCGAGAGGTAAAAAGAATGCGATGAGTAACAACTTTAGGACGCAAAGTCATAAACTTTTTGTAAAGCTCAGTAGGATTGACAGGTTATCCATCTTCAATAATGATAAAACTACATGCTTTATTAGTTTTTGTATCAGGAATTGAAATGTGTAGATGTGACTCCCTGTCCTGCGTGTGATCAATTTATAGATTTGTCAGCAATGCCCATTAATAATGCAACCTAAGAAAAAACCAAATAAGAAATAAATTTATAAAAGTAGCCAGAAATTAGATACCTTAATCATTAAATATACACTGTCTGGTGACATTATCAGAAATTGTTTAATGTGTTCTTTTTCCACAATTTTGATCTTTTTGGCTTGCATAAACTGGACTATTTTTTTAAATAAGTTATAACCAAACCATATTTTGATATATCATCATTTTTATTGATTAATATTGATTTTAGCATCGAGTATTTTGCCTACATTGAAGAACTTAAACACTTGTTTTTAAAAATAAGCAAGCATTATTTCTTCATTTATGCCACTAATTCCTTCTTCCTCCCTCCAGAAGTTAAGTTGGTGAAATTCTTTTTAGTTCTGAACCTTAGATTTTTCGGATATTAAATTTTCTTCCATCGACGCAAAAATGTAGTAGCAATATCATAGAATAAACGTTGTGCAGACTGACAGAACGATTTATTTATTATTTTTTCTAACAAACAAGTTGCTAAGGTAACTACGGTCGTCTCTTGTCATTTTCGGTCAGTTGATATTTGCATATCGCTGTCAAATCAAATTGACTTGTCATTTGTCGAATGAAATTTCATAAATCTTAAAATAAAGAAAACGTAGCGGTGTTGGATAAAGTTTTGTATGGTACACGTGTGTTATTACAAATAATTAACTTAAGAAAAGTAACACTTTTCCCGCGTAATTTATTTATAACACACTTATATCATAAATAACTATTTATTAATATAATAGAAATATGTTTTAGCATAAAATACACGCAGTAAATATACACATTTATTTGATGTTTCACATATACTTTTAAAACAGAGAGGTAAATTGCAGTTTTTGTTAATTATTTTTTTTGGTTGAAAATTCAAAAAGGGAAAGATCACATGAATATATTCGACGTGAATTAACGCTGGCGTGTATCAACGTTCCACGTTCACGACAGAGTTTCAGAATATCAGTTTAACGCTAAAACGTGAACATTACTATCATTACATAACGCCAAATGTTACTTAACGCTGGTTTCAGAATCCGACTGAAAATTTATACGATATTATGATAGTATACATTATTAACGCAATATGTGATTACCCTAACTCGTCCTGAGGGCATGTAAGGTAATTTACAATACGTGCGTTAATAAGGTCTATATCCGAGTATCCCACTAATTTTGCAAATAACTATTGAATGTTCTGAATACTTTGAGGAACGTAAAAATGTTCCCTTAACGCCATTCTCGTCTGTATAAAATGTATTATATTTTAAGGTTATTACAGGACAGTTCTCAGTTATGTGTTTCCTATTTACTTATTTCTAAAAATGAGTACATTTTAGAGAGTTTGTAGGTGCTGCTTTGGATGTGACACATCTTACGGTAGATATCAAAAACTAATTTAAACGTGGATCTATTTCGTCGCCAAAAAAATTGTGAACTGTCAAAAATTAATGCAAAACATTAATAGTTTTACTCAGTGTTGTAATCAATTCTTATTATTATTGTAATCAATTATAAGTAAAAAGAAAACAAAATTTATTATTTATACTATTCATATTATTTCTAGTTTTAAAGTGCTCTTAAAAATAGTTTATGAGAATGGTCCTTACTTACTTACTTTATCTTTAGATACAATTATTATTAAAAATTAATATTAATTGATTAAAATAATACCTGATATAATTATAAATTGTTTTTATTTTATACTTCGTTTCACGTAAGAAAATAGCATTGGTTTGGATAGAGATATGAATTCTGCCCTTTGATTGGTCAGAATACAAACTTAGTATACAAAAAAGAAAAAAAAATCACATCAGTTATGATACAAAAACTACAGAATTAAGTAATTTGTCACCATGTTTTTTTGTAATTTTTAATATACAGGTTTTGTACATATTTACGGATAAAAATATTTATTATTGATAAAGTTTGGTGTCACGAATTTAAATGATTTATACAATGCATGTAAAAACGGTCGTCTCTCAAGTGCCATCTATTATTTTCTTACGTGAAACGAAGTATTATAGTAAAATTCTTGCTCGAGAGTCTATAATTTTGACTATAGATGTCATCTCCATGGACTAGATCAATCGGATTTCACTGGAATGCCATTTTTATGCAATTAAGGGCATGGTTCTTGAAATGTACATTTTTAGTGCCACTGGCCGACTCGAAATTTTTAATAAAACTAATTATGAAAAAATGTATTTCTATTCAACATCAGTTATGTGATTAATTAACTCATTATTTATACTAATAATTTCGTGATAGCAGTGATCGTAAAGGAATTAAATGTCAATTGTGTTCTTAATGTCAAAATTTCGATTTAAAATTGTACGTGACTACATATTACTTGACTGTCCTTATTTGAAATGATCACATTCTAAATTTGATTTTAACCAATCTTTAAATTAATGTAAAAAGTGAAGAATTTATGCTTTACAATTTTCGGTGCAATAATATGTTCCAAAATTAAATGGCGAATATAAACAAGGTTTTCATGTGTAAGAATAAAATATATATTGCGTTTTCATCAAATTTTAAGTCGTCGCCTAACCGAATATGGTATTTTACTGGTGACAAAGCTGTCGCACGCTTACCAATATGGTCGATTTTTTATCGAAGAATTTTTCATCTAAGAGTTATATGTGTTTATATTTTCGTTCACAAAAACCAGACGAATTTATTTTCCTTTGGAGATAGAGAAATGCCCGCAGCAAGGAAAATTACATTTTACTGAAAACTGAAATTCTGAAAAAATGCTCTCAGTCCGAAATGAAATTCGTTCAAACCCTAGACACATCTATAAAATATTTTTCTAAAAATAACGCTCAAAAAATTACACATTTTGTTTACTAACACGTATTTTTGAAACAAATATTCGCAAACAAAAAATGTGGACGCTTTAATAGTTACTTGCTTTCTATTTTGCTATATGATACATAATCAAATACAGTTGTTTTCTATTAATCAATGTAACTTCTACAATGCACATAGTGTACAGTAAAAATTTCCTCTTGAATTGTACAGTATTACTAGTAATTTTCAATTAATTTTTTTGTTACATGTGTCCCATTTGCGTTTTTACCTCTCGCTAAGAGAGGTATTGGATTCATGCTAAAAATCGCATATCCAGATTTTATTGAATAAGCACGATTTAAGGTCCCTACAATCCGATTTTAACATTTTTACGATGATGTCTGTGTGTGTGTGTGTGTGTGTGTGTGTGTGTGTGTGTGTGTGTGTGGATGTATGTGTGTGTGGATGTATGTAGGATGTTGGAAGGACGATTACTCAAAAACTATAAGACTTTAAATTTGTTTAACTACGTATTTCCCAATCGGACATTCATGGGAAGATCTGAAAAGGTTTTGGTAACAATTGGACAACCGGAAGTAGAAGATTCTTGAAAAAAAATCTTCTAAATAATATTTTTTGAAATTTTTTCTTGGTAATATTAAAGAAAATTAAATTCTCTATCTGATACATTTAAATATTTTATAATATATTCTATAGATTTAGGGATAAAAGAAATATAATATATAAAATAATCTGTTATAATAAATTTTACAGCCGAAAGATTGGCCATGGAAAATAGTTGAAAATTTAAATTGTTTGTAAATGACAGATACATGTCAGTGTAGAAATCCGGAGACCTTACTGAAGACTTTTTCTGGGAAGTACATACATTATATTATTTCTTAATGTATTAATAGTTAAATATTTAAAATCATAGGTTTATTACATATATCCTTCAAAAATACTGTCAATGACAATGAATTGGAAACATTTCGAAAAATTAGAAGAGGACAAAATTTCTTCATAAAATGAATTTAAAATTAAACAATATAAATATAAGGAATAGATATATGTTAGTAGAATTTTTGGTATAGAGTGTAGGTATACAAGAAATGTTAAATACAATAGGGCGCGAGCAGTCATGTGATTTTGTTGGCCTTGACAAGCAAATATGGGGGCCCATGTCAGAATGATAGCTAGTAATTATGTATATAGATGGCAAGTATCAAAATTTCTCATTCTAAATTTAGTGATTTTCCAATTCCATGTGGTTTATTTTCCTCGACAAGTAAATTCCACTGGTGACAAATTAACTACGTGTATTTAAAAAATCTTGAAATTCTGAATGAAAATTGACAATTGACATCCATGTACATAATTACTAATTATCATCCTGAAACAGGCCCCCACATTTGCTTGTCAAGGCCAACAATGTAACATGACTGTTCGCGCCCTATACTTATGTAACCAAAAAAGGAAGTAGCGAGAGGTATTGTGCTGGCCACAACAATTTTTTTAAATGTATTTCGGTTAAATGATATGTACTTGTACATGCATATTTCTCACCAAACGTACAAGCATTTAGATAATATACTCCGCAAATCAACCTATTTCCAGCTCAAATTGCGGGATACGCGTATATTTGAATTTTAAGATGAAGTTATGAAATCTATTAGTTTTTTTTCTGTTTAAAACTAGTTTATTAGTTTTAGTCTAACCAACAGCTTATTTAAACCTTATTCTGATTTATTGCGTAAAGTTTTAGATATAATATTTTTACATCCTTTGACAACGATTTTTTTGAGAAAAATGAATACAAAGTTTTATATTTATTTGATGAAAATATGGCTGTAAGAAAATTGAATATATACATGTTATTTTTTATGTAGAATTAGAATGTCCTGATAGAAAAAAGTTAATATTTTGTTCAGTAAATTGATCATAAATGTTAACGCATTCTAATTTTATGTATATACGAGTATAACCTTTTAATTTTTTCCATTAGCAGTCTTATTACAGCCTTATTTTAATAAAATTAATATAAAATTTTAAACGAAAATTTCTCAAAAAATTCATTACATCAATGAATTCAGAATTAAATTCTCTACCGAATGAGAAAATATAAAATATATTCTCATTTAAAAAAAATCTGATGTGGCCAGCACAATACCTTCCGTCAATCCTGTGTATTATGTACAAATTCCATACATAAATTTTCTTGCAAAAGATTATAATTTTTTGGTATTATGTGATTCCCTTTTTCGGCAACTGAATTCCATACTCCTGATAACAAACAAACCACATGAAATAAGAAAATTATGAAATTTTGATTGAAAAATTATAACACTTGTCAGTTATGGACATAATTAATTGCTGTCATTTTGACACGGGTCAAAGTCATGTTACTGCACGCGCCCCATACATAAATTTTCTTGCAAAAGATCCTATATTTCCAGTAAAGTTATTTCATTAACAAACTATGCAAATTGCACTTGACACTGACATCTTCTTCTTCTTCTTTAGTTTTTCCCATTCGTTAAGGGGTCGCTATGTTCTATTTTCTTGTTCCATTCATTTTTGTTTTGCGTGTCGTCCTCATTCAGTTCCTTTTCTTTCAAGTCTTCTACAATACAGTCTTTTCATCGTATATTTGGTCTTCCTATGTTTCTTCCACCTTCTATTAATATATTCATCTCTCCTCATGACATGTTCAAACCAATGTAATCGTCTCTCTTATATCTAGAAACTTCTAACACTAGAGTTACTTCCCTTATTCTTTCATTGATTTCATTTTATTGATACTGACATCTGTCAATTTGAATTACCTGAATATATTAGCAGTTTCCATGGTTAAGTTAGCATAGCTGGCTGAATTATGAAATTTATATAAAATTTATTATCGTTATTCTTCTTTAACTCTATATCTGTTGAATATCAAATATAAAATGCAATTAAATCGTATAGACAATAATATATTCTTTAAGTTATAATAACATTTAACTGTTTTTTTCAAGAAAAACTGTTAAAATCTTCAAATGAGGGTACTTCCGGTTGACCAATTATAACCATAATCTAAACAGGTCTGCATATGGTTGTATGGAAGAGGAATACGCAAGAATTGTAATTTTTGGAATTCTAGTATTGGAGATATCATGCACGAAACGGCGTCCACACACACACACACATACATACACACACACACACGCACACACGAACACACACACACATACAGACATCATCGTAAAAATAGTAAAATCGTATTGTAAAGACCCAAAAACGTGCTTATTCAATGAAAATGAATGAATTTTTTGACCAAAGACAATACCTTCCTTCCCTAGAGGTGACGGAAGGTAATAAAAAAAGTTATGGCCCGTATTTTGAAAACCACTGGTTGAAAATATTTTTTTATATTTTCTTTAAATAAGCTTTGTAAAATAGAAATTGTTTTCTCATTCAATCCATCTAGTATAAATTTTGGTGTAGAGTGTATTTATACAAGAAATGTTAAATACAATAGGGCGCGAGCAGTCATGTCACTTTGTTGGCCTTGACAAGCAGATATAGGGGCCCGTGTCAGAATGATAGCTAGTAATTATGTACACAGATGTCAAATATCATAATTTTTCATTCTAAATTTGGTGATTTTCCAATTCCATATGGTTTATTTTCCGCAACAAGTAAATTCCACACTTCTGCTGACAAATTAACTACGTGAATTCAGAAAATCTTGAAATTTTTAATGGAAAATTCTGAAATTTGACATATATATGCATAATTACTAATTGTCAGTCTGACACGGGCCCCCATATCTGCTTGTCAAGGCCAACACTGTTTCGTGACTGCTCGCGTCCTATACTTATGTACCAAAAACGGAAGTGGCGAGAGGTATTGTGCTGGCCACAACAGAATTTTTTAATTTAATGCATATGTCCGTGCATGGGTATATCATTGAAAATGAGGTCTGAATTTGTTCTGAAACCAATATAGATATTCGTTCTCATGTAAAGGAATTGGGAGTGAGTCAATAATTTATAAATTGGTATTAGAAACATCATTATTAATATATTCTTTTATTATCAGTTGTTAGTTGTGTAATATTCTTTACGTAACTCTGTTATGTAAAGATTTTTTTCTACTACCACTACTGTAAGAGGATCATTACTGAACAGACTACTAACAATGTAAGTTCGTTCTTATGAATAGTGTTACGTAATGAAATTTCATTACGTAACACTGTTACGTAATGAACAGCAAATTTAAGTTGGCAGGACTGATTGTCAAACTGTAAGAAATGATTAAAATTTGATATATAAAATTTAAGATTTAAATATAATAGAATGAAATTTATCTGACATACATATAAATACATATTTTTTTGGGTTATTATATTAATATTATATTATATCAACAATACATATTTCATTTCAATCAAATTTGTAGTAGAGAACTATTTTTCATCGTATATCCCTACACATAGCAGTAACCATGTTAACATCGTTGCGAAGTTTTATTTTTGTAAATAAAACGTTTCGAAGTGCTGCTTTTTTGTGTGATTACAAAAACATATACTGAGGTAATAATTATTATTATAAACAAAATTAGTTGATAATATGATTTGTAATTTGTAAGTAATGCAATAAAAAAATAATTAATTTATAACTATGTATCTGAATTTTGCTTCAATTTAGAAATATTAATGAGTGGTCGTAGAAAAAGTATAGTACATAATTCGAGATGTAAAGCAATTACTCACTCGTAAAATTACAAACTCGACGCTACGCGTCTCGTGTGTCAATCATTTTACTCGTACGTAATCTGCTTCTTACATCTCTCATTACGTAATATACTATTACAGAATTCATTTCGTATCAGTAACGTAAAAAGTGACATTTTATAAAGTCATAAAGTTAGGTATAATTCTACTTTTTAAAATGGAATTAGATAAAGAAATTTAATCTTCAATCGAAATTTATTTCCATAGTAAATTGAATGGAAAGAAAAAATGAAACGCGTATTTTGACAGCAATGATTTAAATTTCATAAGAACAGAGAAATTGATTCGAATTTATTCATTTCATTAAATTTACTTGACAACTAAATTTTATGTGAAGATTAAATTTCTTTATAAAACCGGCACTTAATCGTTTTCAGCATAAATTTATTTAACTGTAAGAAATTGTACGTGTTGGACAAGTTTTTTTTTTATAAAAAATATGATCTCCATTTTTGTAATTTTACATTACACATTTTCACTGTTTTCAACATTAGTTGCAAACTTTTAAGAAAAATCATGTAAGTACTCATTTAAGTGCATTTTTATTGTATAAAAAACAAAACGTTCTTGTTCTACAAATTTATTCCGTGAAGAAAACACATATGGTGTCGAAACTAGATGGATATGACAATAAAGTTGACTGAAATCCAGGAATATCGTTATCTTTCATCATCTATCCCAGTCAAAGAATTACCTAGATCCAATAAATATAAATGTTGTGGGTAGATTGTAAATTTTACTAACTTCACCTAATACATAAAAATGATTTTAGAATTAATAGTGTTTGGCGTTCTATTATGAATGGTTCATTCCGTCTCTATACGCCCCAGTTTATCACGTGTTGAAATAGGCTGTTTGAAATGTACGTCGCTTTAACAGTTGTGACACTGGACTTGAACTGGGAAAATAAAATATATTGATACTAATTTTCAATATCATATGGGTATAGATAACAATTCGTTTATCGATAAATATCCATACTTATCGATAAATATTACTAAAAATCGATATTATTTATTTATAAGTAATTTGGTATCACAAAATTTATCGATATTATCCATTTATCGATATATTGAAGCATGACATTTGTTGAGTCTAGTATTTAGAAACTGCAGTGGTATAATAACACGTGATATGCTGCGTACGTATGTAATAGTAAAAATGTTCCAAAAAATAAGAAAAACTTCAAAATTATATTAGAGAAGCAAATTTTAAAATTGTTCAAAAAAATTACTACCTTCTTTAAATTGTATATTTAATACTGATGACACGCTACAGGGAATCTAGTCGTGGATCTAGAAATTTGGTACGTGAGCAAATAAGTATTTGATGTCTAATAATTAGCCTAAGAAGAGTTTATCTTGACAGGTAGCGTTTATTTGATCAGATAACAAAAGAACTGAGTTCCTGTAACAAAGTTAAATCCGATCCAGATAGTATTAAATTTTTATTAGACTTTGGTTAAAAAAATCGGTGGTGAGTTTTCAATGAATAAGCACGTTTTAGGGCCTCTATAATACGATTTTACTATTTTTACGATGATGTCTGTACGTGTTGTGTGTGTGTGTGTGTGTGTGTGTGTGTGTGTATATATGTGTGGTGTGTGTGTATGTGTGTAACCGCGGTTTCGACCGCGATATCTCCAATACTAGAATTCCAAAAATTACAATTCTTACGTATTCCTCTTCCATACATCCATATGCAGATTTGATTAGATTTTGATTATAATTGGTTAACCGGAAGTATCCTCATTTAAAGATTTTAACAGTTTTTCTTGAAAAAAAAAAACACTGATAAACATTATTTACACATTTAATGTTATTATAAATACATATTAAAGAATATTCTATTATCTATACGAATTGATTGCATTTTATATCTCATATTCAATGGGTATAAGGTTAAAGAATTATAAAGAAATTAAATTTTATACATCAGCCAGCTATGCTATAACCATGGAAACTACTATATTAAGAAAATTATAATTGACAGATATCAGTGTCAATGAAAAGAAAATGAATGTGGCAGAGATGAGGATGTTGAGGAAGACACGGATAGAAACAGTAAGGAATGAAAGAATAAGGAAAATAACTCGAGTATTCAAAGTCTCTAGAAAGATACGATTACATTGGTTTAAATATGTCATGAAGGGAGGTAAAGAATATATTGGAAGAAGAATGAATAGCTTAGTAATAGAAGGTAGAAGAAACAGAGGAAGACTAAAGATAAAGTGGAAGCATTGTATTGTGAAAGAAAAGCAACTGAATGAGGACGACCCGCAAAATAGAAATGAATGGTACGGTTTCTTTGATGTAGTAGCGGCCAATCGCAATAATTCATCGTACTGCTAGATCTTTTCTCTTAACATGGTTGGCAGTTGGAAATTGAGGTTCAACGAAGTAATAAATTATAATAAAAATAGATTCTAATTTACTTACTGGCTTCATATAAAAAACTGATATATATATATATATATATATATATATATATATATATATATATATATATATATATATATATATATATATATATATAAATAACAGAGCTCAATGTTTCTCTTTGCTCTAAACTACAATCATTATATTATTTTGGCCTCTGTAAAACAAAAGCTTTCTGCAAACATTTTCTAATTAGCGTCTCGGGAGTCACATCCATCTTTCAATAAAAAAAATACGCTAATATAAATAGACTTTACACGAAAAACATTCTAAAGGTTTTTATGGTTTTTTTATTATGTACACAGAAATGTAATCGCTTTACATTTAAATGGAGCTTTAAAAAAGTCATGATTTATTGCCAGTGTCCTACTTTCCTTTGCTCTTACAATGAAACTAGATTTTCTAAAATAAAACATAAAACTAAAATGTATTGTGTGCGTACATACCCCTACATCAAACGAACTTTATGCTAGATTTCACACACGCAACAAAAACAATGTGCCCGCGCAGTCATGTACCAGCACACTTGGCACAATATGATAAAATAATAAATAATATGGTTTTTAAAAGTATAAATACATTGTAAAGGTCTAACATATTTTAATAATAAATCATATAGATATAGATTTTTTTTTTTACTTTTAGAGATTCCAATCCAATACAGGTGTTTCAGGACCAGTGTAGCAATTTTTAACAGCTCATTCCTGAGGTCATTTAAGAAAAAAAAATGTCATATGAACATAAATTCTATCACTTTTAGTTATAAAATACAAAAAGTTGAAGTTAAATAACATAAAAAAAATCAAATTTTGGTAATCAAAATACTTTTGGAAAACAATAGTGTTATAGAATTTTTTTAGCAAATGCTCAAAATGTGCGCCTTGAGCTCTCTTATGCATTCTCGATAAATTATATTTTGATTGTTGCGAATGGCAGCAGACGCATTCATAATTCGTCAAAGTAGGATTTAAATCTGGAGAGAGTGGAGGACATAGTTAGGACTTCCACGCTCAACCCATCTATTGGAGAATTTTTGGTTCAACCAATCCGTCACTCGTCTACCATAGTGGGGAAAAGCACTATCATGCTGGTACCACATGTGCTGTAACCATCAACTGTCAATTGGTCAATTAAAACTTCAATTTCGAATAATCGAGTATTGAAAATTCCCACACAGACATTTAAACTAAATCTTTGCTGTATAACCAGGACAATAGCAATTAGTAATAAACTATTGAATATACATAGCATGTTACAAGATAGATAGATAAATAAATGTATGAAATGCAATACAACAAATTACAATAATTCTCGCAATAATTGATTTAAAGTACGAATTGCTCATGCTCATAAAATTATATAAAAAAATAAACAAATGGAAATTTTTACTAGTTATTTGCCAGATTTTAGAAATGAAAAATGGTGGAATGAAGTTTTTATATTTCTTAGAAATTATGGTTGTTAGCACAGCAACCAGCACCCGAAGAGGTTTTCTGCAGGTAGAATAATGGTACTGAGTACCGTATTTCTAGGGGAAGGGATGGCAGAGTGATGCAATTTTTTTGTTTCAATTTGTTATTCTGTTGTCGCCAGTCGCAATGATCACACTTACAACTCTAGTAGAAATATATGTTATATTTTTAATTATATAAGAACTAATTTCCATCTATTTTTAGCAGCTCCACCTTGATTTAGTGCGATACAAAATAACATAAATTTGATATTTCTAAAAGAAAAAAAATGAAGATTCTGTCGATTGTAGAACGTGGGAAGTTGATAAACATTGAAAAATTTGCAAGAGTTTTGAATGAAATTTTAATAAGTGACTCTTTTGTTTGCAGCTTTAAAAAGAAGATCCAAAGAAACTGAAAATATTTGTACAGTGTTGGGTTTCAACCGTATTGCCTAGCGATCGCAAGATATATTAATGACGTCACTCTAACATTTCAGTACATACAGCCATATCTCCTGGCGAGGCAACAAAGTCCCAGCACTGGACCTACAAAACTTGGAGCAATAGCCAATGAACGTGACTTGTTTTTGAATATATTATACTTTATTTTATAAATAAATAAAATAAATATATCATTACAGCACATTACCAATTGCTGTGTGTGTGTCAATCTGCTTTGTATACAGATATCGTTAATGTTAATGACATTCCTAACGTGCAGGCATCACCTCAAGTATGAAAACTAAAGGTAGCACATGTAACTGCCAATATGTATACACCATATAATTTATGTAATTACATTTTCTTTAATTAAGTGAATAAATTTATTATTATACACATATACTCCTACAATTTATAATTTTCCTGAATCCTAATGCTGTGTGTTAAAAAAAACCTAACTCGGAATAGGCTATGAACAGAGACGTATGTCTGATCATTATTCAATTAATAGTCAAATTGTCAAAATTGATATTGAAATGAAATTCTTAAGAGAAAAGATAATAAAGAAGGACACAGTATAATCCCATTCGCCGATTTCTGATTTATTTCCATTTCTAAAATAATACTCAATAATAACAGCTTTGATTTCTTTAGATAACATTTTTGACAATATCTCGTGTCATATAGAAATTTAATTAAATAGTATTAAATTAAGATATATGTTTCTATGTTCATAGCCTACTCCGAGTTAGGTTTTTTTTAACACAGTATAGCAATAAAATATTTTTCAAGGAATTTACAATATCCTTATGTAGGGTTTCGTATAAATCTCTATATAAAGTATTTTTAACAACCATATAGGCGTTTACAAGTAACTTGTTTAAACCACTGTAGGCATTTGCAACCCACTATACAGCTGGTTTTGAATTTAATGTCATAAATTTAAGGGTAAGTAGTATGACGTGTAGTTTACGAAACAGAAAGAATTTTTTAAAATTTCGCATATTTAAGGGTAATTTTCATGATACTAACATTTTTGGTACCACTGGACCACTGGCAACGCATTTGCACTATTTTATCTATTACACAATTATTTCCGTAAAAATTGCTATTTAATGTAATTATTACGAATAATATCTCATACAACTAATTTTGAATTAACTTTTGATAACCATATTTTTAATGAAATATTAATTATAACAGCAGTAAAAAAAGTTTCTTTAAGACAAGTCGAATTTTCTTTTTTCGAATTTTTTAAAAAGTCTTTCTGTTTTGTAATGTACACATGTCATACTACTTACCCTTAAATTTATGATATTAAGTTCAAAACCACCATGTATAGAGGGTTGCATCGTGCCGACATGAAAGTGAGGCAGGTTTTCCTACTGTAAACAAAGTTTGGGTATCGACCATTTAAAAAGGAATAATTGTTCAACCTTAGGGTTGCATATAGTATCAACCCAAAACGACAAAACTTTACAGTGTAGGGATGTAATTCCTCATGGTTTAATATCCGCCAAACAGTGCTTTGGGACAGTGTAATTGAGCAGCGACGCGTTACGTGCTGATTTCAGGATTATCGAGAACAGTATCAATTACATTCTCATCTTCTTCAAGGTTAATATTGACACCAATACCATCATTTTGTACACCACCACGTATAGCTGTAGATTCAGTTTCCTTAGTCGCTGAAAAACGTTCGCAAATAGGCGATGGGAAGGTGGCCTCTACTTGGGTATCTGTCTTGGTAGTCTTAGGACGCGTAACGGGCAGTACCATTAACTAATTCATAAATAAAAATCATATCTGCATATTCAGCAGTACTAAAACCATCCAATATGAAATAAAGATACAATCAAAAGTATAACAATTTTTAATTACGACAAATAAGGCATGGCTTCTCAAAAGTATCTAGATTACAAATATTTGAAAATTTTGTGTTATTTATAAAACTTCAACCTCATGTATTTTGGTAAATAGAAGAGATAGGATTTATGTTCATATGACTTTTTTGCCCAAAATGACCTTAGGGTTAAGTTGAAGTTTGTTACACTAGTCCTGAATCATCCTGTATAAGTTTTTTGCTCCCCAAAAAGTATTCTGTCCCGTTGTAGACACTGCAAAGAAGGACACGGTCAAAAATATAATACTTTTTTATACACGAATGAAATCAATTGAAGACTCATAGGCATATGCCCAAAGAACCGCATACGGATCGAGAACCACGGTTTGCATACCATTATTCTAGTGCAATAAATAAATGTTAACAAATGTTCAATGTCATATTGTGTTTCTTTTTTATATGAGCGCACATTCTTAAAATCGTTATTTGTGTATGAAAACCGTAAAAGTGATCTTTTTTGGCTGAATCTGAAGTTTGCAGCCGTCTGAGTGCCTCAAAAACAAATCCTGCACGGGAAGCTTGGGAACTAGAAGGGGTATTAGACCATTTTACTGGTGTATCGTCATTTGAGAAAAAATTCAAGGGTCACTAGACATAATTATTGTATATTTGCTGTTTGAAACAAATGAACATAGGTAAGTTATTCTTCGTTGGAAATCTAAAATTAATGGCTCATATTCAATATGGGTAATTAAATTTAAGTTCGCTGTCCTAAACTACTTAAGTACGCTGTTATAAATTTTGTATATTCAGCGTATGTATTTAACGCTAAGAATCCTTTCTTACCTCTTAAAGATGCAATTGTTTAGAATCAAAATTTAAAAATGATGCCTACTGTTTTTATCGTCATACTTAATCACAAAAATGATAGAATTTGTATGTCAGATACAAAATGACATGGATGTAAGAGAGATATTTCAAATTAATTACCACAACGTAATTTTCAAAAGAAAATAGATTCCTTGGCAGATTTTAAGGATTAAGAATTCAAAAATGAATAAATATAATATACTAGCCATTATTATATATTTTGTCGGCTCCTGTGGCTCAATGGTTAGAGCAACGCTCCTTAGTCATGAGTGCGCTCAGGGTTCTGGGTTTGAATCCCACTAAAGCATGAATGTTTGTGATGTGAACCCACTCTGTAATTGGGATTTAACCCTGTTGAGGGTTTTTTAAAAAAAATTAAAAAAAAAATCCGATGTGGCCAGCACAATACCTTCCGTCAATCTTGTGTATTATGTACAAATTCCATACATAATTTTTCTTGCAAAAGATTATAAATTTTTGGTATTATGTGATTCCCTTTCTCGGCAACTGAATGCCATACTCCTGATAACAAACAAACCATATGAAATAAGAAAATTATGAAATTTTGGTTGAAAAAGTATAACACTTGTCAGGTATGGACATAATTAATTGCTATCATTTTGACACGGGTCAGTCATGTTACTGCACGCGCCCCATACATAAATTTTCTTGCAAAAGATCCTATATTTCCAGTAAAGTTATTTCATAAACAAACTATGCAAATTGCACTTGACACTGACATCTTCTTCTTCTTTAGTTTTTCCCATTCGTTAGGGGGTCGCTATTTTTCCTCATTCAGTTCCTTTTCTCTCAAGTCTTCTACAATACAGTCTTTTCATCTTATATTTGGTCTTCGTATGTTTTTTCCACCTTCTATTAATATATTCATCTCTCCTCATGACATGTTCAAACCAATATGAAATCGTCTCTCTTATATCTAGAAACGTCTAACACTAGAGTTACTTCCCTTATTCTTTTATTGAGTTACATTTTACTGATACTGACATCTGTCAATTTGAATTACCTGAATATATTAGCAGTTTCCATGGTTAAGTTAGCATAGCTGGCTGAATTATGAAATTTATATAAAATTTATTATCGTTATTCTTCTTTAACTCTATATCTGTTGAATATCAAATATAAAATGCAATCAAATCGTATAGACAATAATATATTCTTTAAGTTATAATAACATTTAACTGTTTTTTTCAAGAAAAACTGTTAAATCTTCAAATGAGGGTACTTACGGTTGACCAATTATAACCATAATCTAAACAGGTCTGCATATGGTTGTAAGGAAGAGGAATACGCAAGAATTGTAATTTTTGGAATTCTAGTATTGGAGATATCGTGCACGAAAGGCGGTCCACACACACACACACATACACACACACACACACACACACACACACGAACACACACACACACATACAGACATCATCGTAAAAATAGTAAAATCGTATTGTAAAGACCCTAAAATGTGCTTATTCAATGAAAACTCACCACCGAATTTTTTGACCAAAGACAATACCTTCCTTACCTATAGGTGACGGAAGGTAAAAAGATTATACAAGTCTTGATAGTTCTAAATTCTAAGATATGATAAATAATTGAAACATTTTTACTTATTTAACATATTAATTTTTTGTGTATTTAAATTCAGATTTAATTATTGAAGATTTTTCACAACCAAACTTTACAATAATCATCTTTTTCTCATAGCAATTTTTTTTTGTCTTATTTTCTTATTATCTAACCTATATTAACGATAAAAGTGATCTAAACAGTTTTTGTTAAAGGAACGTATTTTTCCTATATATATATAATTAACTTCTATAATATTATTTTCCCTTTAGAAATTGTTTGAATTAAATTTTATACTCTACGTTTGACATAAGTCAAAATAGAAGCGCACTGTTGTCACATATAATAATTATATTGTTTACTGAACATAAAAAATCGCTTAGGAACAATTGTTGAATATTTTTTTTTTAAAGATTATGCTTAGCGGTAAGTCCAGTCTTAACTAACAAAACCTTAGGGTGTACTTAGGTACATCATTAAGAACGCATGCTGAATACGGGCCAGTCTCTTTTCAATGTATAACTTACCTATTTAAAGCTTTCACACCATAACATGAAATCCAACAATGTTGAAGAGTATCACCATTCGAAAGAGAATAAAAAGTGCCGTAAAAAATGCAAATTTGACATTTTGTGTCCTAATAAGGGACCTATATTTTATTTAAGTTAATCGACTTCATACCTCTTAGAGTTCTCGAGATCACTATCTTTATGTTAGACACTTTAACTTGGACGACCTATATAGAACTAAAATCAGTTAATTCGTGCAGAAAGGAAGAAAGAAAACATAATTATATAATTAGGAGTAGTAGAGGAAGTAATAAGTATACTAATATTGAATAAAAATTTATAAAAAATTATTCAATATTAGTATACTTATTACTTCCTCTACTACTCCTAATATCAACATGTATACTAAACTGGAGAACTTCATCAAAGAATTATATAATATTATAATAGTTAATTAATTAATATATTCAAAACATACATTGGTTTGTCATAAATGCTGTGTGCCAATCTGCTTTATACACAGATATCGGTAATGATAAAATATTTGTACCGTGTGGGCGCTTACCAGGCGTCACCTCACGGGGACTCAATGCTGGCGTGGCGAGTGCACCACAGGGGTCAACTTAGTGCCATTAAAATTCGAAGTAATATTTGGCGTCGGTCGGGATTATATAATATTATAATAATTAATTAATTAATTAATATATTCAAAACACACATTGGTTTGTCATAAATGAATGTGACCAATATCATAATGTATATATATATATATATATATATATATATATATATATATATATATATATATATATATATATATATAAGTTTGGAGTTTAATTTCGTTGCAATATTAACGTCGGTTACTTATTTTTACATTATACATATTAAAAATTTATTAAGCTGAAAGATACGAAATAGTTCAACAATATATTTATATATTTTTTATATAACTACTCAATGAGGCAAATCAACATTTTAAAATTTAAAATAAAAATATTACTGCCATATTTATAGACCCTTCATATTAAATAAAAACTAATTTAATCTAATCGTACAAATACTTATTTTTTTAAAGGAACGAAAAATCTCATTTTAAGGCAAACAATTTAGATATAATAATAAGAAATTCACATCGCAATTGGTATCACCAAAAATGTAATAAGACAAAAGAGAAAGTTATACGAAACATTTAAAAAATTAAACAAGATTGAGTATTTCCACTATTATTGAACCAAGTTCTGCGACCGAATATAATAAATTTCTATTACCTCCCAGCTGGGGATGTGATATACGAGAACCATTACTAACGGGACAATAACTTCACGGAGTTCTACTGACTTAAATTTAGTGCCAGTTTTTATTTGAACACACACACATACATATGTGCATGTCAGTTTAGACGGAGTAAGTACATTGTAACTATTAGAAATTGAGAAAAATATTTCATTTTCGAGCACTATATTGTCAGTGTTTCTTTGATTCTAATACAAGATGGCCTCTTTCTCGGAAACATTTGAAAAACATATGTTGATTGAGTTACTTTTACTCATTTTGGGCAGTATTATATGTTCTTAAATTTTATACCTGAAGTTGTGGTACACTTGTATAGAGTACTTATTCAACAACTGTGCAAATTAATAAGTAATTGCCAGCATGGCAGTTTAAATTGTAATAAGTTAAAAGAAATTGACTAGTTCTGTTTTCATAGTAATATTTCCTTGCTCCGCTCTCGTTGAATTTTTCCTTTATTAAGATTAACTGGCGCCCAAATTAAAACATTATTTAGTTCTGTATTCGGTTTTGGTATCTCACATCCACACCTTTCTCCAGTTGTAGCTTCCCACGCTTTAAACCATTCTGCGGGGATATACATATTTGCGATAAAATTTGAATTTTGGTTGCACAATAAAACTTACAGTAATATAAATAAACTTGAAAATTAAACTACGTCTACATAATCTGAATTTGAGTACATATTGTTAATATTCACTCATGTTAACTATGATATGTTTTAATATAATCTTAATATTTTGTAACAAAAATTGCTTGATCATAGTGATTTCCGAGTCTTATAGATATCGTAACTAACGTTACGGGTATGCACAGCATTGCAGTATAAATGAATAAAACATGAATAGTATATTCTGAAATTGAACCATGGTAACCACTGAAAACGGTTACAGTTTAAACGCTGATACAGTGTTACCACCGGCACTCGGCTGGAGATACAGAACGCTTTCCTTTTAACGATTGGTAACCAGCTAATAGCTAACCTCAACTTGTGAAATTTAAGGTAGTTGAAATCTAATAAGACAAACTAAATATAAACAGGATACTTACACCCAAATGCAACACAACCGACGATCTAGCACGGTTAGCTTGATTACGAAAAAATAGTAGATCTTTCAGTAACCGAGTTCCAAAAATACAACTGGCTATTGAAAAAGTAACCGAGGTTAGTACAATTACAGGTTATAACGAATTATGACTGATAAAATATCAAACATTGGTTTGGCTTTTTGTACAAATGCCGGGGCTACCGTTATTAATAATAAATTGAATAAATTTAATAATTAATTAAAATATTACATTATTTAGACGTAGTTGGTGTAATTTTACGCATTTTTTTACCTTCATTGATACCATGACCATTGTTGTCAGTTGAATTGGGAGGCAACTGTCTGCGAAAAACGATTTTCCAGAGGTTACGGGCTATGTTTGGTTTTCAATCATTCACCCGTCATCTAAGTATATAAAATTTGGATTTTTTTTTATTATATTTTTAATTTTATTTATATCCTTTCGAGTGTTGAGATTAGTGTTATTAATACTTTTATTTTTTATTCTATTTTATTAATTAGGTCTTTCCATTCTTTTCTGTTTTTCGCTTTCATCTTTGCTTCTTGACAGCCAGTGAGTGTTATTTTAAGTTAATGTTTCGTCTAAATTATTTTCCTTGTCGTCGGGGGCCTTTCTCTATTCCTCCAAGTTGTTATTCCTGCATTCCATACTTGTTTTGTCTGTCTGTAGTTTGGCATTTTTACTAGATGTGCATACCACGCCATTTGTTTTATCTCTATAACGTGAATGCTTTCCATTTCTAGCCTATTTCTTATCTGATAATTTCTTATTTTATCAATTCTTGTAACACCTTCAACTTTCTTCAGAAACTTCATTTCAGCCGCCTAAATTTTGCTTTTTATTTTCTGGTTCATTAATCAAATTTTACTTACGTATATCAATATTGGTTTGTAGATTGTTTTATATAATATTCGAGTAATTTAAATTTTTTGTAGAAAATGGTGTATTTGGGTTTTAGAGTAATAACCTGACTGAAAAAGGCTGAAAGTATTTTTGACTGGATGCTTTTAACATTTATCTGGGATATACATGAGACATTGTTACTCAATGCTCAGTGCACAGAGTTCTTAGTAAAACGAATCTTATTTGATATAGCGCCTATGAAGTATTAACTAAAATATATTATTTTAGTACAAAACAGATTCCTTACAGAAAAGGCAATAGATATATTTAATATTTATACACAATATAACCATAGTTTCAAGCTTGTAAATATGAGAATAAAACTAGATCAATTTTATTAACATACCGGCCTTTTATAAATCTGTAATTAATAATAATAATAATATTTTTGTCGGCCTTTCAACACGTACCTGTGTTATACCTATTAAAATATTTTATTTTTAATATTAATTTCTTTATATTGTATAAATGTATTTGAAAACACAATCATCAAAGCTCCTGGTGGGAATGAAACCCACGTCCCAGGATCCGAGCGGTGAAGTTTGCTTTGAACGCTGTTATAAACACGCTCGACCACCGAGTGAGATTTTAAATTTGTAAAATAAAATTATAGTTTTGTGCTTTCTATAATTTGTAATATGTACGAGACATTGGGTAAAGTTATGTTTGTAGGTGTATCTCACAAAAAGTCTCAAGGTTAGAGTTTTTGTGCAGAATTGTGAGTTCTAGGAAGCATTTGTCCGTTAGAGGGTGTCCCAGTGAACACTAATGAGCTGGAAGTTACGATTTGAGATTCTCTGGTTTCTACCCTGAGCGAGTATCTAGTCAGTCAAAACTCTGATTCCCTCTTGTTGACCTTGTTGATTTCCTGTTATTCAGTTTTCTGTTTTCTGAACTTGGTATTTCTGTGTGATATAATGGATTAAATTGTACTATTTGTGTTTTACTTATGTAAGTAATTTGATTTTAACTTGAATAGAAGAAGCTGTTGGTTCTCTATTAATAATAGAGATAGTAAAACACTCGGTTTAGTTTCACAACTTTTAGTTTATTATCTTAATTGCAATTTCGGCTTTCTAGGCCATCATCAGAAGACTGCTTACAATTTATTTTTTTTGTAAGCAGTCTTCTGATGATGGCCTAGAAAGCCGAAATTGCAATTAAGATAATAAACTAAAAGTTGTGAAACTAAACCGAGTGTTTTACTATTTCTATTATTAATTTGATTTTGCATGATCTTTATGAATCGGTGTTGAATAATATTGTAGATAAATGTAAAAGCTGTTGAGAATAATTTTGTGAATTAAAGAATAAGAACTAAGAGTTTATATAAATTTATTTGGACCCGTTGTAGTTTTATTTGGCTACTATAATTTTATTTGTTCGCGTAGTATTATTAAAGCTTATATAATTCTGTAATTATTGGAAAAACGTGTTTGTTTCTGTCTCATATTCATTTCCAGTTAGTGCTCTGTAGTACAAGGTGTGAGTATCAATTAAATATCTTAGTGATTACCAAATTTTGTCATACTGCGCCTGTTTAACCCCCTTTTGCACATGTCCTTTTATTCGAGAACTCTTAAAATACAGATAGTGGTGGCAGCGATTTCCTTACCCTTAATCTAAATAGTTGTGCATTAATAAAATTAGTGTTTTCTTTTCGGCGCAAGTAAATTTTAATATATTCAGCTATTAAGTAGTGTTAAACACTATTCTATCTCGGTCACATGTTTTAGTTTTAACAGTTACAATATATACCAATGCGATAAAAATAAACTGTTAATATTTCTGTTATATTTTTAGGTGGCAGCGGTGGGATAGAAAATACCGTTAGTATATCTGTTACACTTAATGATGTTCACCTATGCAAATAAATAATGCATTTAATATTTAATGTATCTACATATGTACTATGTGGGTTTGTATTTACTGACAAATATGCCAGGAGTAAACAATTTTGATTGAGTAATTAACTTGATTTGAGTCGTGAATATATATGTACATACAGTAATATAGTTTATACTACATACTCGCTACCGCGATTGTAAATTACGCATCGCAATTGTTTTGGTGTGCGGCCGTCAGCTTTTAACAGTGGAGAAAGCTGTGGTTCATAATAATAATAATAATAATAATAATAATAATAATAATAATAATAATAATAATAATAATAATAATAATAATAATAATAATAATAATAATAATAATAAGACAAGGATCAAGGACGCCACGTGATCCAGCAATGGGCAATATGTTGTGATGATATATTTATTTTATTTATTTGTGCAACTTGCAAATAAAATGTATATTATCAAAAAAAAAAAAATGTTAACTGGAACAAGTACTAAACAAATGAGTACAAAAAACCAAGTCTTCAGCCGACGATTTCAGGCCATCAATAAATGGTATACAAATTCTGAAAATAACTTATCCAGAGAGATCCAGAGTGGCGGCTGGGGATTTAAAATGTAATCTTCCGAAGAGACGGACTCCTATCAGTAAATCGGGTCGTTCATACGCGAAGCACGTGATATTCGCGGGACACCACACAATAATAGCGAGGTTCAAAAATTCCGGTGCTCTAATCTGCGTAGAGCAAGATCACCCTGGGTTAATATAGCACCCGGAAAATTATTTGTCTCCACGTACAAAAATATAAAAAGACATGCCACCTCTACAACTGTGTCAGCTCAAAGACCACTGAACAAATCACCGGAAATTCTATTTATTATAAATCCCTTGAAAATCTAACGACACAAGAAGGAACAATGAAATATTTGTTTCTAATAAAAAAGTGAAATGAATACAGTAAAGACCTATCTACAACAGTAAACTTTAATGAGTCGATTCTGTCCACATCTGTAAGTCTTGCAGATCTGTGACAAAAACACATCTATTATTGTTGATTAATATAAAATTATATATGAGAGTGTCAGTTTTCGTTGCGATTTTGTTCATTATTTACAGATTTACAAATCTGTATGACTTACAGATGTGAACAGAATAGATCCATAAGTACAAAACAATTATTATGGTAAAGGAAAATATAATAGTTATATGTATACAAGTGCGGATGGTGTTTCTTTGTCGAACCAAAGCGCTCAGGCTGCAATCGTTCGTGTTAGACAAAGGACTACCAACACGTGTTACACACACTATTTTTTCTACTCCTGTAAGATAATAAATAAGGAAATGAATTATTTTTTAAATAATTTGACATTAATTGTCTTTTTGTATTTGTTATGCGTTTCTATGACAACAACAAACATTCTATACAACATTCACAAGTAAAATTAATTTATAGGATACCGAAGCGTACTACAAAGTTTTGCTTAAAATGAACATAGATTTTATTTATTTAAAGTTTTATTGAGCAAAGATAGTGGGAACGCACCTTTAAACTAAAGACCAGTTGAAGGTTATTAATTACAATAAAAGAATAATACACATGATCTTATTTGTGGAATAAAACGTTAATATGAGCCAATCTTTAAACCACAGCAAATAAATAAAAGGAATAAGAAAGTTACTATATTGTACAGAACTATAATTGTATAAAATGAAATGTACATTTTTCTGAATATAATTATTTAAATTAATTCATTCAAAAGCAAATTTCAGATGATAATGAATACGAGAAGATTTTTTTTTCTGCAGAATACATTAAATTGCACAAATTATAGTCAAGATTACTAATTAATCTGGTTACGAGTATAAAAGAAAATTATTTTTTTATTAACATATTAAGTAAGAGAAAAAGTAAATGATTTTAATTATTTCCCTCACTCATTTTGAATTTGAAAATACTTATATTTCCATCCCGCTATTATTCAATTATTCATAGTACTATGTTAAAAAAAAGTTCCACCAAGTGTGTTGCGCAGTCATATGAGTATTCTATACTCTGAATACGGGGGTGTGCTCGTTTAAATCAGGGCCATATTTAGGATCTATAGACCTCTAGGCTGAACTTGTAGTGCGAGCCCTACCCGGAGGGAATTTTATAATTTTAAGTAAACATGTTAGGAAAATGTAAGATAAAAAATCTGATGTGGCCAGCACATTACCTTCCGTCAATCCTATGTATTATGTGCAAACTCCATAAGGCGCGACCACGCGTGACTTTGTTGACCTTGGCAAATAGATATGAGGGACCGTATCAGAATGGCAGCTATTAATTATGTACATAACAGAAAACTGTCAGAAAAGTCACGTGACTGCTCGCGCTTTATACATAAACTTTCTTGCAAAAGACTCTATATTTCCAGTAAAATTATTTCATAAACAAACTATGCAAATTGCATTTGACACTGACATCTTTTTCTTTGGTTTTTCCCATTCGTTAGGGGTCGCTATTTTATATTTTATTCCTCCACTCATTTCTGTTTTGCGTGTCGTCCTCATACAGTTTCTTTTATCTCAAGTTTTCCGCAATACAGCCCTTCCATCTTATCTTTGGTCTTCCTCTGTCTTCCTCTGATTCTTCTACCTTCTACTACTAACATATTAATTATTCTTCCAATACATTCTTCATCTCTCTTCATGACATGGTCAAACCGATGTAATCGTCTCTCCTGTAACTTTTTAGAAACTTCTGGCACTCGAGCCATTTCCCTTATCTTTTATTTCCTTATCTTATCTTTCCGTGTCTTCCCCAACATCTACCTTAACATCCTTATTTCTGCCACATTCATTTTCATTTCATTGATACTGACATCTGTATATTTGTATTATCTGAATATATTAGCAGTTTCCATGGTTAGCATCGGTGGCTGATTAATGAAATTTAATATCTTTAAAATTCTTTAACTCTACATCTATTGAATATGAAGTATAAAATGCAATCCAGATCGTTCTTATTCATTAGAAACTTACTATTGAATTTTTTGACTAAAGTCAATAGCTTCCTTACCTAAAGGAGTGTAACAAACAAGCAACATTTTACTTATTTTTAATGCAAATACAATAAAATAATCAGACTTAAAATAAAAATGTCAAATAATCTTAGTGGCTAATTGGTTTGCGCCTACACTTCACACTAATGAAGGTAATTATATTTCATAATTTAGTTGTTTTAAAATATCACTTTCAATGCTGAGCAAAGCCAAAACGTTAAACTTGTCTTCTAACATAGAGGTTCAAACACTGTTTTTGATCAATTTCAATTTTGAAAATGACCTTTCTCTACTGCTGCAACAGGTATCATTCCTAGAACGACTTTGATATTAGGAAAACAATATTGATGTTTTTACCTCTCGCTAAGAGAGGTATTGGATTCATGCTAAAAGTCGTATATCCAGATTTTAATGATTAAGCACGTTGTAAGGTCCCTACAATCCGATTTCAATATTTTTACGATGTCTGTCTGTGTGTGTGTGTGTGTGTGTGTGTGTGTGTGTGTGTGTGTGTATGTATGTATGTATGTATGTGTGTGTGTGTATGTGCCTGTGTATGTGTGTATGTGTTCGGGGATGTTAGAAGGACGATTTCTCAAAAACTATAATACTTAATTTCTGTTTAACTACGTATTTCTCAATCGGACATTACTGGGAACAGCTGAAAATGTTTTGGTAATAATTGAACAACCGGAAGTAGTAGATTTTTAAAAAAATCTTCTAAATATTATTTATTGAAAATTTTTGTTCTTGCTAATATTAAAGAGAAGTAAATTATCTGATACATATAAATATTTTATTATATATTTTATAGATTTAGAGATGAAGAAATATAAAGTATATAATATTCCGTTGTAATAAATCTCACAGCCCAAATAATGACATGGAAATGCCTATTGCCGTATCGTGGGAGCTCAGTTTGCTAGTAGATTAATCGCAATTCCGTCACAGTTTACACGAAGGGTTTTCATTATTTTTTTATTTATCTTACATTTATACAATGTGGGCATAATAAACTAGTTAGTTGAGATCAACACGTGCTTTTCTGAGAAAAACTCTGACCTCCCTCCGCAGAAAGCTATCTAAATAATTTCGGTGTCGGTGAGAATCGAATCCAGGTGCCCAAATTCGCAACCAGACACTCAAGCTCACGGCCACGAGACCCTATGTAACTTTATATTATTTATATTTAAATATTTTTTATAACTTTTCATCTCCTGTAGCAAGTTGTCAAGAACTTCAGAATTTTCTTGGTTACTGATCTAGTCTCTGAACCAAATTCTTTTCTTTCTTTATCGAGTAGATACGGATATCAAGGCACAAATCAAAATTTTGTTTTACCACAACTACTAGGCAAACCAAAAGTTGCGAAGTAGCAGCGCGTGCTGCAGGGAACCAGCTGAAGTAAAAGCAGCACAATAGGTGTGAACAGTACTGTAACTTTTTTGTAGCCCTGCAACTTTAGTAAACAGCCGCAACATAGAAAACTGAGCGATATACGCTAATTTAAATCAGTATGTGAACCCGACATGCAACTTTTGCAGTCGCAATAAAAAAACTGCACAACAAAGGTAACTATTTGTGCCCTTAACCCTACCACTACCACTACAAACACAACATACGAATGGCGGTTGGAAGACACTAGTGAACGGGACGCCCGCACCGTGCGCTTGTTGCTGAGACGCCCCCGTGCGTTCTATGAACAATAAAAATAGAACCGGACTAGAAAATCTAGTCAAGCTTTTATTAAAATCTCTTTCGATTTAAATAAATATGATAAATCCATTAAAATTAAAATGCTAGATAAAATGCTCTATCTAAAGTTTAGAAAAGAACTTTAATTGTAACTGTAGAAGAGAGTATGTTTGTATCATTTATCTATGGACCGAGTTTAATAGACCAATTTCCAAGTAGTACTATACTACATAAGGATTAACGATTGTACATAGTTAAATGATTCTTCTGAGATGATTCTACAAAGCAAAATAAATTTCTGTATTTTTGTCATATTATAAATAAAATTTATGCAATTTTGTAAATAGAATTATAGAATATTTAATGATGTTGGAGTACCTGTATTGCATTATTTTCTTCACAAAATATATGATTAATTGCTCTATTTTGTAACAAAATACATATAACAATAAATTTATTTTAGTTGTTATTTTTATTCCAGCACATACAGACAAAATATGAGTAATGTTCTTATTCGTCCAAATATTCCACTGACATATTTTATTCGATAATAATAATTGTTGTGTGTTTGTGATAAAACCATAATAAACTGTTCGCTTTAAATATAATTAAAATGACTGCTATAGACATAAAGTTTATAACGACGCCCTTAATATGATGTAAATGGATTTAGGATTAGAAACCGTATTTAAGAAAACGATGAAAATGATATGATGTAAACGATCTAGTTTGGATTTAGAATCGGATTCTTAATCGACTTTATCAACGAGATTTATACATAAATTCGATTTTCTTTACCGATATAAACAGCGATTTACCAGAAAATGCAATAGTAGGTACTGAGCAACGAAGCAAACTCAGAGTAATTTATTTATTTTTCACGGTTTGACATTCAAAGTGTATCAACAATAAATTAGTATAAGTATGAGTTGAGAAATGAAAAAACCGTAGATGCAACTAGAAAGAGAATATTTTTATAAATTAGTCCTGGAAAGAAAAATGATTAATTTTTTAGATAAAAAAATTAGATGTAATCATTTCAAATAAATAGGAATATTCAACTAATTCATGTGCAGAGAATAACAAATAGAAACAACAATTTATTTGGTGCATAATGACAATTGTTAAGTGTTGTTATGGAAATATTTTGATATTGCATAAATGAAATTTTCACATTGTACTCGTGTATTAACAAATAAGTACAGGTTAATAAGTAATTTATGCACATACGAGTATAACCTTAAATATGAGCAAAATATTTTGATGGAATAGTGACTATAATGGCAAAATGAAGTAATTTTTTATATTAATTTAGTGGATATATGGCGAATGTTAACTTGTCTTATACGTAAGTAAAATGATTTGAATGATTCTTTAATGAGGTAAGGATTTCCTTTTATGTTTATGAAAATAAAACAATAGATACTGATAAAGATAGCTATTTTCTGGTTAACTTTTATAAAACGGTACCTTTTCCTCTAATGAATTATTTTCATATGTTTCAGGTTTGGGTACAAAATAAATAGGTACAGGTATTTCGACAAAAATCCAGGATATACCTACGTTAACAAAAAATGAAGCAAATACTCAAATATGATTTTATTTGAAATTAAAAAATAACAAATAAGAACAACAATTAATGTTGTGCACAGTAACAATGAACTGTTAAGTGTTAGTGTTGTTATAGAAATTGCAGTCTAAATATATTGAGGAAATTCTTACACTGCACGATTTAATTAATTTATGTACATATTTCCTTAAGATGAAAAATACCTATGAATCTGCAGCCGATGTAATTTTCATTGATTTTTTTTAATACGAACAAAATATGTTGGTCGAATGGATACCACAATAGAAATGACTTGTGATTAAAAGAAATGTATTTTGTAAAGTTATAAATAATATAGGTAAGTTTTTTTATTTATTTCTTTAATATATATTTTTGTTGCAAATTCATATAGATGTGTTATTTTAAATTGACAATTTTATTTAAAATATTTTTAATTTTTTGTTTCATTGGATTACTACAAATCAATGAATTTTTAAGAGGAAGATCTTAAATTGTACGTTAACAAATCTGTAATAATTTGAAACAATTTATTCTGAATTACAGAACGAGCTAATTTAAACAATATTTATTAATATAGTGCGTATAACTTTGCAGTATGTATTATTGAATTTCCATTTAAGAAAAATATTTAAAATTGTTAATTAACTTTTATATTTTAATTTTACCGTCTTTACTAGAAAATGCAATTCATTTGCTATTCCATTTGAAATTTGATATCTTTAAATGACATATTTTACTTCGATTACCTATTCATATTTGTTGTTATCATATAACCATTAATTCATTTTAAATCTAAATCGAACGTAATTTTGTATTTTGTTTTTTTTTCTTTTTGCTGAGATATCGTTTTCGTATATCTATTCTCGAAATCGGTTTGAAGTTTTGTTTTTTTCACAATCTTGTTCCAATTTTATTAGCATTCTTTGAGACAACAATGAAGTTGATTGTCATTTCGTACTATTGTTGGACTGCATACTTGGTTTCTTACATGTGTTGCTATGATAAAAGACAGTAAACTTGGCCTCCTACGTGTACTACTGTTGTAGAGAGCATACTTGGTCTTCTACATGTAACTCATGATAGTTGAGAGCAAATCGCCTCCTGCATGTCAACATGATAGTACCTAACAACTCGTCTCATGCATGTAATACATCCGATAGTACCAAGTAAACTCGCCTTCTTCATGAACACGTGACAGTACTAAGTTAACTTGACTCCAGCATATGTACATAAATAGAACATGTTTATTGTAAGTATTCTGATGTATTCAATTTAAAATTTGTCTTCTTATTACAATTTCAAATATTGTTTCATAGTTTGTGACAAGATTAGAAGATCAATCTAATTTTTCAAAGAAAGTATTGCCATTACTTTATGATCTACCCTTCTCAGTATTAACCCTCATCCTCCCAACCTATTTTTCTTACGATAATTACCAGGTAGTACGTGTACATTTAATACATGTTATTGTATTATTAATTAAATATGTATTTGATATTCTAGGTATATTTACAGTATATCCTTAAGAAATACCGCTAATACCATCAATGACTGAATAAATATCCATGTAATATAACACAATTTTAATAGTAGTTAACTACCAGCTGAGGTGCACATCACCCCCCTCTACAAAATTAAACCTTTTTTAATGATTCATGCTTTTAGGATATATACAACGTCATTTGAACCAAAAAACAATTAAATTTAGCTACTAAAAACCCCAGGATTAAAAAAAAGAAATATTGATAAAGTATGGAAGAATGCAGTTTTGATTATCCTTCAAATTTATTCTGAATTTAAATTGCGATGAACGATACCGATAAAGACTAATAAATAAAAATAAATAAATATATCAGCACGGCATAGTACCTATTGCTGGGTGTGCCAATCTGATTTGTACAGAGATTTCGGTAATGATGATAACATATTTGTACCGTGCAAACGTTTACCGGGCGAGGTAATCGATAAAGAAGCAGCCGCTTTATACATTTTGTTTATCATACTCTACGTATATTTCTAATACGAACAAATAAGTTTGTAAGTCATTAAAGACCTCTGATATCAACTATTTTCTCACAAAAAGGGCTATTAGGACAGGAAAAACAGAGCTGTTAGGATCTCAGCATGGTTTACATGTTGAATAATTCTAACAAATCACTAAGAAGACCGGGCTGTTAACGTCCCTTGGTATAGTTTACATTTTAAGTATTGAACATTATCTAAAAAAAACAGTTAGGACCCCTAGAATGGTTTACATGTTGAGTAATCCTAACAAATCACTGCGAAGGCATCCTGTCAGGTCTTCTGGTACAGGTTACATATTGATTAGTAATTATTCCCTGAAAAAGGACTGTTAGGATCTCTAGAAAGGTTTACTTGTTGAGTATCAACACTTTTCTGAGAAAAAAGCTATTAAGAATCGCGAAATGGGTATATGTTGAATAAGCTTAGAAAATGTCTCAGGTCATTTTTTTAAATTGTTATATTTGATTGTTTCATATTGTTATATTAATACGAGTACAATTTTATTTTCATAATACGCTGGTAGCATATAGTGAACATACAGAAAAAAGTTAGTATCCAGCTTACAGCCATAAATACTAAATAATCTCTAATCTCTCAATAAATTTTATCAGCCGTTAGAAGAAATTGTGATGATGATGATGATGATGATGATATATATATAGCGAGTCTCCACTTTTCCTATTAATTTTAGAACTAAATTGTGTATACAAAAAATCTTCAGAATTAAATACTGCATCAAATGAACAAAATTTTAAATGGTAAAAATTACTTTTATTTTGCCCCCCTTTCGCAAACGAAACGCATGTAAACTATAATTTAGGATTTGTTACATGCAGTTTTTAATTCTGAACATTTTTTGTATTTACACTTTCGTTCTAAAATTAATAGGATAGAATTTACAGCAATATGAAAATTTTACCATTGTATTTACTATGATACTATGATTAATATCAATATTGTATCGTTATGAGTCATTGTTTAAGTTAAAAAAGGCCGATGACCACGGCGTTTTCGTTGATGTTTGTTTTGTTTTAGGAAGAGAAGTATAAATCATCAAAGAAAATCAATTAATTCATTTATAAATAATAACAAATAGGAACAACAATTAATGTGGTGCATAAAGACAATTGTTAAGTGTTGTTATGGAAACATTTTTAAATTGCATAAATGAAATCGTCGCATTGCACTCGTATATTAACAAATAAGTACGGGTTAATAAGTATAGTATGTACGTATTTAGTGAAGATGAGATATACTGATTAATATGCAGCCGATAAATACCCTCCTTTAATACGATAGTATGGTACCTATGCTTTAAATAGGAAAAAAAATATTTTGGTCAAATAATGAGTAAAATGGCAAATTTCAGTGTTTTTATATTAATTTAGTGAATATATGGTGAATGTTAACTTGTCTTATACGTAAGTAAAATGATATATGAATTATTCTTTTAGTGGGTAAGTATTTCCTTTTATGTTTATACAAAAATAAAATATTAGATACCGATAAATATAGCTGTTTTCTGGTTAACTTATATGAGACGGTATCTTTTCCTCTAATAAATTATTTTCATATGTTGCAGGTTTGTATTTAAAATAAGAATGTATTGGTATTTCGACAAAAATCCAGCATATTTCCACGTCAAAGAAAATTAAAACAAATACCTACTCAAATAGTATTTTATTTGAAATTGATATACATGCCATAAAGTATTCATATGCAACGAATAAAAGTCTTTGTATCCTTATAGTGATTGTCATTGTTAATAATAAAAGACGTCGATGACCACGGCGTCTCGTTTTATGTTTGTTTTGTTTTAGGTAGTCAAGTTTGAATCATAAATGAAAGAAGAAAATAAATTAATTCATACTCAAAGAATAACAAATTAATGTGTTGCCTAGTAACAACTGTTAAGTGTTGGTGTTGGTATAGATATTGCAGTCTAAATATTTTGATAAAATTCTAACTCTGTACGTTTTTATTAATTTATGTATCTGTCTCGTTAAGATGAAAAATACCGATGAATCTGCAGCCGTTATATGCTTTCCAATGTTTTTTTTTAATAGAAACAAAATAGTTTGGGCGAATGGATACTACAATGGCAATGACTTGTGTTTAAAAGAAATGTTTTTTGTAAAGCAATAAGTGAATCTTTCTCTAAATACACAGGTAAGATTTTTCTTTCTTTAATATATAATTTTGTTGTAAAATTTAAAAATTATATAGATATAATATATATATATATATATATATATATATATATATATATATATATAATTGTTTATTTTAAATTGACAATTTTATTTAAATAATTTTTTATTATTTTTTTCTTCGATTATTACATATTAATGAATTTTTAAGAACATAAATTGTATATTAACCAATATGTAGTAGTTTGAAATAATTCAGTCTGAATTACAAAACGAGCTAATTTAAACAATATATACTAATATAGTGAGTATAACTTTGCAGTATGTATTATTAAATTTTCAATTAACACAAATATTTATTAAATTGTTTATTTTATTTTAGACTTAAATAAGCGATTCAGTTTATAATACACAATAATGGAAATTATCAAGTAAATTCTATATTCTAATTCTACCGTCTTTACTAGAAAATTTAATTCATTTGCTATTAAAATTGAAATTCGATATCTTCAGATGACTTATTTTACTTCGGTATTCATATTTGTTGTTGTAATATAAACGTTAATTCATTTTAAATCTAAATCGAACGTAATTTTGAATGGCTAATGTGTTACAGAAATTGCAGACAAAATATTTGGAAATTACTTAAATGAAATTCTCTGAGAAAATGGGTTGTTAGGACCTCTGGCATTATCCGAAAAAAGGGCTTTATGGACCTGTGGCATAGTTTCCATGTTGATTAATCCTAAAAAAATCACTAAGAAGCAAGGCTGTACGTATCCTGGAATAGGGTACATATTATATATTAATAGTGCTCTCCGAAAAAAAAAAAGAATTGTGAGGACCTCTAGCGTGGTCTACATGTTGACTAATCCCAACAAATCACTGAGAAAATAACACTGTTATAGTGTCTGATATAGTTTACATATTGAGTATAAATGGGTCTCCCAGGAAAACAAGAACTGTTAGGAACTCTGGCATGGTTTACATGTTGAGTAATCCTATCATAACACTGAGAAGAAATTCTGTTAAGCCTTCTGACTTTAATGGTTTCTCACAAAAAAATGAACTGTTAGGACCTCTGGCATGGTTTACATGTTGAGTAATTCTAACAAATCACTGAGAATAAATGCTATGCTGTTAGGTATTCTATAATAGTTTACATATTGAGTATTCATATTTCTCTCAGGAAAAAAATATTGCTACGACCTCTGGCATGGTTTACATGTTGATTAATCCTAACAAATCAATGAGAACAAATGCTGTTAGGTCTTCGAGTGTAGATTATATATTGAATATTAATGGTTTTCTCACCAAAAAATGAACCGTTAGCACCTCTTGCATGGTTTACTTGCTGAGTAATCCTAACAAATCACTGAGAAGAAATGCTGTTAGGTCTTCTGGTGTAGTTTAAATATTGAGTATTAATAGTTTTATCACAAAAAATAAATTTTAGGACCTCTAGCATGGTTTACATTTTGAGTAATTCTAACAAATCACTGAGATGAAATGCTGTTAGATCTTGTGGAGTAGTTTACATATAGAGTATTAATAGTTCTCTCAGAAAATAAAGAACTGTTAGGGTCTCTCACATGGATTACATGTTGCGTAATCCTAACAATTTACGGAGAAATTATACTGTTAGGTATTCTCGTATGGTTTACATATTGAGTATTAATAGTTATCTCAAGAAAAAAGGACCGTTAGGATCTCAGCCATGGTTTACATGTTGAGTAAACCTAACAAATCAGTGAGATGAAATGCTGTTAGGTCTTGTGGTGTAGTTTACATATAGAGTATTAATAGTTCTCTCAGAAAATAAAGAACTGTTAGGGTCTCACACATGGTTTACATGTTGCGTAATCCTAACAATTTACGGAGAAAATATACTGTTAGGTCTTCTCGTATGGTTACATATTGAGCATTAATAGTTATCTCAGGAAAAAAGGACCGTTAGGACCTCAGCCATGGTTTACATGTTGAGTAAACCGAACAAATCAGTGAGATGAAATGCGGTTAGGTCTTGTGGTGTAGTTTACATATAGAGTATTAATAGTTCTCTCAGAAAATAAAGAACTGTTAGGGTCTCACACATGGATTACATGTTGCGTAATCCTAACAATTTACCATATACTGTTAGGTCTTCTGGTATGGTTTACATATTGAGTATTAATAGTTCTCTCAGAAAATAAAGAACTGTTAGGGTCTCACACATGGATTACATGTTGCGTAATCCTAACAATTTACCATATACTGTTAGGTCTTCTGGTATGGTTTACATATTGAGTATTAATAGTTATCTCAGGAAAAAAGGACCGTTAGGACCTCTGCCATGGTTTACATGTTGAGTAAACCTAACAAATCACTGAGAACAAATACTGATAGGTCTTCTGGTATAATTTACATATTGAGTATTCATAATTCTCTCAGGACAGAAAAAACAACTGTTAGGACCACTGACATGGTTTACATGTCCTCTAGTTTAGTTAACATAATAAGTATTAATAATTCTCTCAGAACAAAAAAAAAATTTAGAACTTCTATCATGGTTCCCATGTTGAGTAATTCTATCAAATCACTGAAAAGTTATGCTGTTAGGTCTTCTAGTAAATATTGACTATTAATATTTCTCTCAGAAAAAAAGAACTGTCAGGGCCTCTGGCATAGTTTACATGTTGAATAATCCTAATAAATTACTGAGGACAAATGCAGTTAGGTTTTCTATTATAGTTCACGTATTGAGTATTAATAGTTCTTTCAGGGAAAAAGGACTGTTAGGACCTATGCCATGGTTTACATGTTGAGTATTCTTAACAAATCACTGAGAACGAATGCCGTTAGGTCTTTTGTGTAGTTTACATATTGAGTTTAATAGTTCTCAGAAAATAAAGAAATGATAGGACCGCTGGCATGGTTTACATGTTTAGTAATGCTAACAAATCACTGAGAAGAAATGCTTTTAGGTCTTCTGGTATAGTTTACATATTGAGTATTAATAGTTCTCTCAGGAAATAAGGACTGTTAGGACCTCTGACAAGGTTTACATGTCGAGTAATCCTAACAAATCACTGAGAAGAAAGTCTGTCAGGTTTTTTGGTATAGGGTACATATTGAGGATTAATAAGTCCTTCAAACAAGAAAATCAATTAATTCACGTGCAGAGAATAACAAATAGAAACAACAATTAATTTGGTGCACAATGACAATTGTTAAGTGTTGTTATGGAAATATTTAGATATTGCATATGTGAAATTTTCACATTGTACTCGCGTATTAACAAATAAATACAGGTAATAAGTACAGTATGTACATATAACCTTAAATATGAGCAAAATATTTTGATCCAATGGTGACTATAATGGCAAAATAAAGTATTTTTTTTTATATTAATTAAGAGCATATATGGCGAATGTTAACTTGTCTTATACGTAAGTAAAATGATTTATTCTTTAATGAGGTAAGGATTACCTTTTATGTTTATAAAAATAAAACAATAGATACCGACAAATATAGCTGTTTTCTGGTTAACTTTCATAAAACGGTATCTTTTCCTCTAATGAATTGTTTTCATGTTTCAGGTTTGGGTATAAAATAAGTAGGTATATGTATTTCGACCACGGCGTCTCGCTTTAGCCGCTGTAATTTCCAATGATATTTTTTAATAGAAACAATTTTTTTTGGCAATTACTTGTGATTAAAAGAAATGTTTTTTGTAAAGCAATAAATAAGATAGGCAAGTTATTTTCTTTCTTTAATATATATTTTTGTTGCAAATTTGAAAAATCATATATATATGTGTTATTTTAAATTGACAATTTTATTTAAATAATTTTAAATTTTTTGTTTTATTCGATTACTACATATCAATGAATTTTTAAGAGGAAGATCTTAAATAATTGTACATTAACAAATATGTAATGATTTCAAACCATTTATTCTGTATTATAGAACGAGTTAATTTAAACAATATTTATTAATATAGTGGGTATAACTTGGCAGTACATATTATTGAATTTCCAATTAACACAAATATTTAAAATTGTTTTAGAATTAAATAAGTTTAATTTAGTTTATAATACACAATACGGGAAAATTGTTAAGTAACTTTAATATTCTAATTCTACAGTATTTACTAGAAAATGGAATTCATTTGCTATTCCATTTGAAATTTGATATCATCAAATGACTTATTTTATTTCGATTACATATTCATATTTGTTGCTGGCATATAACAATTAATTCATTTTGAATCTAATTCGAACCTAATTTTGTATTTTGATTTTTTTTTCTATTTCTTAATAACGTTTTCATTTCTACAATTAATGTGGTGCTTAGTGACCAAGGCCCGTATCACGAGCATAGTTTTATAATAAAAGCGCTTTGATGAAGCTTGCTTTTACAGTATATTCTTATGAGGAGTGTGCACCATAAAAGCGGTTTTATTGCGAAAGTGCGCTCGTAATACGAGCTAATGTGTTACAGAAATTGCAGACAAAATAATTGGAAATTATATAAATGAAATTCTCTGAGAAAATGGGTTGTTAGGACCTCTAGCAAGGTTTAATTGTTCGGTATTCTTTACCATTATCCGAAAAAAGGGCTTTAGGGACATGTGGCATGATTTCCATGTTGAGTAGTCCTAAAAAATCACTAAGAAGCAAGGCTGTACGTATCCTGGAATAGGGTACATATTATATATTAATAGTTCTCTCCGAAAGAAAAATAATTCTGAGGACCCCTAGCGTGGTCCACATGTTGACCAATCCTAACAAATCACTGAGAAAATAACGCGGTTATAGTCTGTGATATAGCTTACATATTGAGTATTAATAGGTCTCTCTGGAATCAAGAATTCTTAGGACCTCTGTCATGGTTTACGTGTTGCGTAATCCTAACAACTCACTGAGAATATATGCTGGTAATTCTTCTGGTATTGTGTAAATATTGAGTATTAATAGTTCTCTCAGGAATAAAATAAAACTGTTAGGACCTCTATCATGGTTTTTATGTTAAGTAATTCTAACAAATCACTGAGAAGATATGCTGTTAGGTCTTTTGGTATAGTTTACATATTGAGTATTAATAATTCTCTTAGGACAAAATAAAAACTGTTAGGACCTATGACATGGTTTACATGTTGAGTAATCCTAACAAATCACAGAGACGACATGCTGTTAGGTCTTTTGTTGTAGTTTACATACTGAGTATTAATGGTTTTCTCACAAAAAAATGAACAGTTAAGACCTCTGGCATGGTTTACATATTGAGAAATTCTATCAAATCACTGAGAAGAAATGCTGTTCGGTCCTCTGCTATAGTTTATATATTGAGTACACATAGTTCTCTCAGAAAATAAAGAACTGTTACGACCGCTGGCATGGTTTACATGTTGAGTAATCATAACAAATCACTGAGAAGAAATGCTGTTAGCTCTTCTGATATAGTTTACATATTGAATATTAATACTCGTAATTCTTTCGGGACAATAAAAAAACTGGCAGGACTTCTGCCATGGTTTATATGTTGAGTAATTCTAACAAATCACTAAGAAGATATGCTGTTAGGTGTTCTGAGATAGTTTACAAATTAAGTACTAATGGTTCTCTCAGAAAAACAAAGAATTGTTAGAACATCTGGAATGGTTTACATGTTGAGCAATGGTAATAAATCACTAAAAAGAAATGCTGTTAGGTCTTCTATTATAGTTAACATATTGAGTATTAATACTTCTCTCTGGAAAAAAAAGACTGTTAGGACCTCTGGCATGGTTTACATATTGAGTAATGCTAACAAATAACTGAGAAGAAATGCTGTTATCTTCTGGTGTAGTTTACAAATTGAGTATTCATAATTCTCTCAGGACAAAGAAACAACTGTTAGGACCTCTGATTTACATGGTGAGTAATTCTAACAAATCACTGAGAAGATATGCTGCTAGGTCTTCTGGTATGGTTTACATATTGAGTATTAACAGTTCTCTCACAAAAAAATGATTACTGTTAGGACCTCTGGCATGGTTTACATGTTGAGTAATACTAACAAATCACTGAGAAGAAATGATATTAGGTCTTCTGGTATAGTTTGTTTATTGAGTCATTGAGTATTAATAATTCTCTCAGGAAAAGAATTGTTAGGGCCTCTGGCATGGTTTACATGTTGAGTGATCCTAACAAATCACTGAGAAGAAAATCTGTCAGGTTTTTTGGTATATTGTACATTTTGAGTATTAATAATTCCCTCAGAAATGAAAATCAATAATAACAAATAGAAACAACAAATAATTTAGTGCATATGACAATTGTTAAGTGTTGTTATGGAAATATTTTGATATTGCATAAATGAAATTTTCACATTGTACTCGTGTATTAACAAATAAGTACGGGTTAATAAGTACAGTTTGTACATATAACAGTAAATATGAGCAAAATATTTTGGTCGAATGGTGACTATAATGGCGAAATGAAGTAATTGTTTATATTAACTTAGTGAATATATGGCGAATGTTAACTTGTCTTAAGCCTGTTTTACACAATCATATATTTACAATTAAATTTACATGCAAAATATTTTCATTTTTACATAATAATTTTTGATCAAAATCTTTTCGTTTTACACGGCCAAATATTTGTGACATGTTTGATTGTTGCTAACTTAAGTACATTTTTATATGTTGGTAATAGTTTACTACTACGGTTTACTAACTTCTCAAATGTTTACAGCTGATGTTTTCATCTGTGTGTCGCGCTCGTTTACACTTCAAAATCTTATTTCGTGCATTAACAATTGCGACATTTACAAATATTTTTTAAATTTTTCTATTCATTGTTCTTCATTTGAACTTGACGTTTGGTTTTGTGAAAAGTTTCATAGAACAGAGTAACCAATTACCTGCAACTACACATGAAATGTAAACTTTTGTTTAATGAAAACCCTAAATATCACCAAAATGTGAAGCAAATGACCTTCAAAATTAGAACATGCCCTATTTGAGAACTTTTTACAGCATCGTATGGTACCATAAGAAGTTGTAAATTTATTACCGTGTAATCATTGAAATTTTGTGATCAAATACGCAGTTGTAAAAATGCATGTAAATTTATGATAATGTAAAACAGGCTTTATACGTAAGTAAAATGATATGATTTATTCTTTAAGGAGGTAAGGATTTCCTTTTATGTTTATAAAAATAAAACAATAGATACCGATAAATATAGCTGTTTTCTGGTTAACTTTTATAAAACGGTATCTTTTCCTGTAATTAATTATTTTCATATGTTTCAGGTTTGGGTATAAAATAAATAGGTATAGGTATTACGACAAAAATCCAGGATATACTTAGGTTAAAAAAAATGAAGCAAATACTCAAATATTATTTTACTTGAAATTAAAGAATAACAAATAAGAACAACAATTAATGTTGTGCACAGCAACAATAAACTGTTAAGTTTTAGTATTGTTATAGAAATTGGAGTCTAAATATTTTGAGAAAATTTTTACACTGTAAGATTTAATTAAATTATGTACATATTTTCTTGAGATGCAAAATACCTATGAATCTGCAGCCGATGTAATTTCCGATGTTTTTTTTTTTAATAGGAACAAAATATGTTGGTCGAATGGATACTACAATAGCAATGACTTGTGATTAAAAGAAATGTTTTTTTGTAAAGTTATAAATAATATATGTAGGTAAGTTATTTTCTTTCTTTAATATATATTTTTGTTGCAACTTTGAAAAATCATATAGATATGTGTTATTTTAAATTGACAATTTTATTTAAACATTTTTTTTTTGTTTCATTCGATTATTACATATCACTGAATTTTTAACAGGAAAATCTTAAATCGTAGATTAACAAATATGCAACAATTGGAAACAATTTATTCTGAATTACAGAACGAGCTAATTTAAACAATATTTATTAATATACTGCGTATAATTTTGCAGTATGTATTATTGAATTTCCATTTAACAAAATTATTTAAAATTGTTTTAGACTTAAATAAGCGATTCAGTTTATAATACATAATACTGGAAAATTGTCAAGTAACTTTTATATTAATTCATTTGCTATTCCATGTGAAATTTGATATCTTCAAATGACTTATTTTACTTCGATTACCTATTCATATTTGTTGGTTGTTCATATAACCATTAATTCATTTTAAATCTAAATCGAACGTAATTTCAAATTTATTTTTTTTCTTTTGGTTGAGTTATCGTTTTATCTATTTTATTTCATTTACTCTTTTTCATTTTTAAGTTTAATACGAAACAAACACTCTCGAAATCGGTGTGGAGTTTTATTTTTTTCACAATCTAAGACAAGACTACAAAAACGAAAATTAAATTCAAATCTAGTGACCATCATCACAGTAGGTACATATTAGATAATAATAGTTCTCTCAAAAAAAAAAAGAATTGTGAGGACCTCCAGCGCGGTCTACATTTGACTAATTCTAACATATCACTGAGAAAATAACGCTGTTACAGTCTCTGATATAGCTCACATATTGAGTATTAATACATGTTGAGTAATCGTAACAAATCACTGAGAAGAAATGCCATTAGGTCTTTTGGTATAGTTTACGTATTGAGTATTAATAGTTTTCTCCAGAAAAAAAGAACAGTTAGGACATCTGGCATGGTTTAATCGTAACAAATCACTGAGAAGAAATACGGGCTAATGTGTTACAAAAATTGCATACAAAATATTTGAAAATTGCATAAATGAAATTCTCTGAGAAAATTTAAATTGAGATGATAGATACCGATGCAGATATATATATATATATATATATATATATATATATATATATATATATATATATATAAAAATAAATAAATATACCATCACGGTGTAGTACCTATTGCTGGGTGTGCCAATCTGATTTGTACACAGATTTCGGTAATGATGATAACATATTTGTACCATGCGAGCGTTTACTAAGCGAGGTAACCGATAAAGATGCAGCCACTTTGTACATTTTGTTTATCATACTCTAGGTATTATTTACAGCAATATGAAAATTTTACCATTGTATTTACTATGGTCCACAAAAAAGTGGACATCTTGTATATATGCATATATAAATGGTACTTAAGGTAATTATGACTAATATCAATATTGTATCGTTGTGAGTCATTGTTTATGTTAAAAGATGCCGATGACCACGGCGTTTTTGTTAATGTTTGTTTTAGGAAGAGAAGTATAAATCATCAAAGAAAATTAATTAATTAATTTATAGGGAATAACAAAAAAGGAACAACAATTAATGTGGTGCATAATGACAATTGTTAAGTGTTGTTATGGAAAAAATTTGAAATTGCATAAATGAAATTGTTGCATTGTACTCGTATATTAACAAATAAGTACGGGTTAATAAGTATAGTATGTACGTATTATTTAGTTACGATGAGATATACCGATTAATCTGCAGCCGATAAATAACCTTTAATACGAGGATAGTATGGTACCTATGTTTTAAATAGGAACAAAATATTTTAGTCGAATGATGAGTACAATGGCAAATATCTAAGTTTTTATATCAATTTAGTGAATGTTAACTTGTCTTATACGTAAGTAAAATGATATGATATGAATTATTCTTTTAGTAGGTAAGTATTTTCTTTTATGTTTATACAAAAATAAAATAAGGCAAAATTAGCATTGCACCCAATTGGCGCCAGTTTTTTTTTTCACATCGGCTGAAAATTTTATGTGGCAGTTTCCACAAATTCAATCTTCTTCTTCATTATCATCTGATTTCGAATATTTTGATTTGGACGACGCACCTTTGCCTTTAGACGTGGATGGTGTGCTGAAGATTGGCGTAGAAGTGAAAGGAGCGCATTTATCCAGCTTTAAACCAAGATCGAAATTTATCAGCAAGCGGGCTCGAGAGTCTCCCCTTTTTTACGCGTTGACGCTTTTCTTTGAGCAGTCGGCATTGTTAGAATTTCATCCACTTTTGGAGGTGTAGCAACTGGCGTTTCGGACGTTTGCGGTTCTTGCGATTGCGTTTCAAGAGCTGTCTGATCGATTAACGCCGATGGGCTTAGAGCTTCTGCTGGAATTGCATGTCTATTAAATGGATAGACACCTGCTTTTCTGAATGCGTTTATTATGCTCGAAGGTGTCATGCTTAATATAAATGGTTCCCTGAAAATCTCATGAAAGTTGTAACGGTTGGGTTTATCCAGCGGATGATTAAGCATGTATCATTGAGAGCTTTGCCCCAATAACTTTTCAGTGGCTTATACACGCCCACGTCTAATGGCTGAAATAGATGAGACGTGTGTACAGGGAAAGTGAACAGATAAATATTGTTGTCTGTTGCTAATTTTATTACATCCGGGTTTATGTGGGAACTGTGTGAATCCATGAGTAATAAATACAACTGGTCTAAGAGCAGAAATTGAAGCAATAAAATATTCAAACCATTGGTTGAATAAATTTTCGTTAATCCAGCCTTTCGGCGATAGTCTAGTTATAAGCATTGGGAAAAGCATTGTTTGCTAAGTCGTCGTTCCAACGAACTCCTTTAAATATGACAAATGGGGGCATGAAAGTGCCATTATCGCACACACAACCAACTAAAGTATGGGTATCTCTCCGCTCAGCGTAAGTTCTCTTATAAATAATTTTTTTACCAATATGGCTGACAATTTTACCACTCTTGACAACAAATGTTAACCCATATTGCGTCTGTGCTACGACTAGCAGTCTCGTTGGTGATATTTCGATGCATAATGTCAAGGGACTGAGAAATCACCACGGCCAGACACAGTTCTATTATGAAAAAAACACAATGCCGAATGATAAAAAATATTAAATATTTTCAGTAAAATTTATTCTAGAAATATTATTTATCATTGAGATAGACGAATATTAAATTTAATATTTGATTAATATATTCAGCATACACCAAATATGACATAAAACAATAAAACGAAACGAGGAAATGACACTGTGCTTTATAGGCTTAGAGGTGTGTTTGATAAGATAAATAAAGAAATTTTATGGAAAATGTTGGAAAAACGGGACACCTATATATTTCTACATATTTGGAATCTGCGGAAAAATACGAATTCAACGATATGGTTGAAGTGCATTTTTATTAAAGAAATAAATTACAAAAACGCAAGAGAAAATTATGAATAATTAACCTGGTAAGCCATCTCAGATTGCTGTGATAACAAATTGATCATTTTATTTTTTGGTAACAAAATTTATAATTAACTTAATTTAAACATATATTATATATTTAAAAATATAATATTTGTTATTGTACGAATCATAAAATTGCACGTATTTAACGTAATTTGACATGAACTTTTTTTTGTCCTAATCCATAGCAAGCTTTATTACAAAAACAAAAAAATCTGATGTGGACACCACACGACTTCCTTGTACGATTATTAAACTATACATATTTTTTTAATAAATAAATTACAAAATATTAATTTTAACTTCAAAACAGTACGATATACAGCGACCATAATCTAACCCGGTTCTTTTTAAAGAGAGTTTTGATTACAACAAAGAAATATTTGATTACAACAATAAATATGACTAATTTCACAATAAAAATATAATACTTGTTATTGTACGAATCATAAAATTGCACGTATTTAACGTTATTTGACATGAACATTTTGTTAATGTTTTTGTCCTAATCCATAGCAAGCTTTATTACAAAAACAAAAAATCTGATGTGGACACCACAAGACTTCCTTGTACGATTATTAAACTATACATATTTTTTTAATAATTAAATTACAAAATATTGACAGGCTTAAGCCAAGCCCTAGAAATATTTTGATATAGAACAAAAAATAATTCATTTACTACTATCATTCTTAAAATAACATTATTCTAACCCAGTTCTTTTTAAAGAGAGTTTTGATTACAACAAAGAAATATTTGACTACAACAATGAATATGACTAATTTCACAATAAAAATATAATATTTATTATGGTACGAATCATAAAATTGCACGTAGGTATTTAACGTAATTTGACATGAACTTTTTTTATGTTTTTGTCCTAATCCATAGCAAGCTTTATTACAAAAACAAAAAGTATATAATTTTTAAAATTACATATCTCGCTTATACAAAGGGCTAATTTAATAATACTTGATGCGCTAGACGCAGAAATTAATTCTCTAAAACTTTTATTTGAAGCATTTATTTCTAAAATCAAAATAAAATCATTTTTTTCAAGAAAAACTGTTAACAACTTCAAGTAATGTACCACTTCCGGTTAGCCTATTTTAACCAAAATCTATTATGTTATTTCGATTGACATAAAAGTCTTGTATACCAAATTTGAAAAGTTTTGGATTATATTTTAAAATAGTTTTTCATTAAAATCTATTATAGGCTTCATGTAAAGTACCACTTCTGGAAATTGTGTAATAACCATAAAGGCAGGTGCACAACTAGATGTTATAGGAGTCCTAAATATAAAATTTCAACTTTCTACGGCTTACCATTTTTGAGTTATGCGAGATACGTACGTACGTACGTACGTACAGACGTCACGACGAAATTAGTCAAAATGGATTCAGGGATGATCAAAATGGATATTTCCGCTGAAATCTGAAAACCGAAATTTTTCGCGATTACAATACTTCCTTTACTTACGTACAAGGAAGTAAAAAATATGTATAGTTTAATAATCGTACAAAGAACTCGTGTGGTGTCCACACCAGATTTTTTTTCTTGCACGTAAGTAAAGGAAGTATTGTAATCGCGAAAAATTTCGGTTTTCAGATTTCAGCGGAAATATCCATTTTGATCATCTCTGAATCCATTTTGACTAATTTCCTCGTGACGTCTGTACGTACGTACGTTCGTACGTACGTATCTCGCATAACTCAAAAACGGTAAGCCGTTGAAAGTTGAAATTTTGTATTTAGTAGACCTATAACATCTAGTTGTGCACCTCCCTTTCTGGTTATTACACAATTTCCAGAAGTGGTACTTTACATGAAGCCTATAATAGATTTTAATGAAAAACTATTTTAAAATATAATCCAAAACTTTTCAAATTTGGTATACAAGACTTTTATGTCAATCGAAATAACATAATAGATTTTGGTTAAAATAGGCTAACCGGAAGTGGTACATTACTTGAAGTTGTTAACAGTTTTTCTTGAATAAAATGATTTTATTTTGATTTTAGAAATAAATGCTTCAAATAAAAGTTTTAGAGAATTAATTTCTGTGTCTAGCACATCAAGTATTATTAAATTAGCCTTATGTATAAGCGAGATATGTAAATTTAAAAATTATGTACTTTTTACTTCCTTGTACGTAAGTAAAGGAAGTATTGTAATCGCGAAAAAATTCGGTTTTCAGATTTCAGCGGAAATATCCATTTTGATCATCCCTGAATCCATTTTAACTAATTTCGTCGTGACGTCTGTACGTACGTACGTACGTACGTCCGTACGTACGTATCTCGCATAACTCAAAAACGGTAAGCCGTAGAAAGTTGAAATTTTGTATTTAGGACTCTTATAACATCTAGTTGTGCACCTCCCTTTCTGGTTATTACACAATTTCCAGAAGTGGCAATTTACATGAAGCCTATAATAGATTTTAATGAAAAACTGTTTTAAAATATAATCCAAAACTTTTCAAATTTGGTATACAAGACTTTTATGTCAATCGAAATAACATCATAGATTTTGGTTCAAATAGGCTAACAGGAAGTGGTACATTACTTGAAGTTGTTAACAGTTTTTCTTGAATAAAATGATTTTATTTTGATTTTAGAAATAAATGCTTCAAATAAAAGTTTTAGAGAATTAATTTCTGCATCTAGCACATTAAGTATTATTAAATTAGCCCTTTTTATAAGCGAGATATGTAAATTTAAAAATTATATACTTTTTACGTCCTTGTACGTAAGTAAAGGAAGTATTGTAATCGCGAAATTTTTTTTTGTTTTTGTAATAAAGCTTGCTATGGATTAGGACAAAAACATAAAAAAAATGTTCATGTCAAATTACGTTAAATACGTGCAATTTTATCATTCGTACAATAACAAATATTATATTTTTATTGTGAAATTAGTCATATTCATTGTTGTAATCAAATATTTCTTTGTTGTAATCAAAACTCTCTTTAAAAAGAACCGGGTTAGATTATGGTCGCTATATATCTTACTGTTTTGAAGTTAATATTAATATTTTGTAATTTATTTATTAAAAAAATATGTATAGTTTAATAATCGTACAAGGAAGTCGTGTGGTGTCCACATCAGATTTTTTTGTTTTTGTAATAAAGCTTGCTATGGATTAGGACAAAAAAAAGTTCATGTCAAATTACGTTAAATACGTGCAATTTTATGATTCGTACAATAACAAATATTATATTTTTAAATATATAATATATGTTTAAATTAAGTTAATTATAAATTTTGTTACCAAAAAATAAAATGATCAATTTGTTATCACAGCAATCTGAGATGGCTTACCAGGTTAATTATTCATAATTTTCTCTTGCGTTTTTGTAATTTATTTCTTTAATAAAAATGCACTTCAACCATATCGTTGAATTCGTATTTCGTACAAGGAAGTCGTGTGGTGTCCACATCAGATTTTTTTAATAAATAAATTACAAAATATTAATTTTAACTTCAAAACAGTAAGATATATAGCGACCATAAAGGGAGTTTTTAAAGAGAGTTTTGATTACAACAAAAAAATATTTGATTACAACAATGAATATAACTAATTTCACAATAAAAATATAATATTTGTTATTGTACGAATCATAAAATTGTACGTATTTAACGTAATTTGACATGAACATTTTTTTTTTGTCCTAATCCATAGCAAGCTTTATTACAAAAAAATATTTTTTAAATTTACATATCTCGCTTATACAAAAGGCTAATTTAATAATACTTGATGTGCTAGACGCAGAAATTAATTCTCTAAAACTTTTATTTGAAGCATTTATTTCTAAAATCAAAATAAAATCATTTTATTCAAGAAAAACTGTTAACAACTTCAAGTAAAGTACCACTTCCGGTTAGCCTATTTTAACCAAAATCTATTATGTTATTTCGATTGACATAAAAGTCTTGTATACCAAATTTGAAATGTTTTGGATTATATTTTAAAAGAGTTTTTCATTAAAATCTATGATAGGCTTCATGTAAAGTACCACTTCTGGAAATTGTGTAATAACCATAAAGGCAGGTGCACAACTAGATGTTATAGGAGTCCTAAATATAAAATTTCAACTTTCTACGGCTTACCATTTTTGAGTTATGCGAGATACGTACGTACGTACAGACGTCACGACGAAATTAGTCAAAATGGATTCAGGGATAATCAAAATGGATATTTCCGCTGAAATCTGAAAACCGAAATTTTTCGCGATTACAATACTTCCTTTACTTACGTACAAGGAAGTAAAAAGTAAAGGAAGTATTGTAATCGCGAAAAATTTCGGTTTTCAGATTTCAGCGGAAATATCCATTTTGATCATCCCTGAATCCATTTTGACTAATTTCGTCGTGACGTCTGTACGTACGTATCTCGCATAACTCAAAAACGGTAAGCCGTAGAAAGTTGAAATTTTGTATTTAGGACTCCTATAACATCTAGTTGTGCACCTCCCTTTCTGGTTATTACACAATTCCCAGAAGTGGCAATTTACATGAAGCCTATAATAGATTTTAATGAAAAACTGTTTTAAAATATAATCCAAAACTTTTCAAATTGGTATACAAGACTTTTATGTCAATCGAAATAACATAATAGATTTTGGTTAAAATACGCGAACCGGAAGTGGTACATTACTTGAAGTTGTTAACAGTTTTTCTTGAATAAAATGATTTTATTTTGATTTTAGAAATAAATGCTTCAAATAAAAGTTTTAGAGAATTAATTTCTGCGTCTAGCACATCAAGTATTATTAAATTAGCCCTTTGTATAAGCGAGATATGTAAATTTAAAAATTATATACTTTTTTGTTTTTGTAATAAAGCTTGCTATGGATTAGGACAAAAACATAAAAAAATGTTCATGTCAAATTACGTTAAATACGTGCAATTTTATGATTTGTACAATAACAAATTTTATATTTTTATTGTAAAATTAGTCATATTCATTGTTGTAATCATATTATTCTTTGTTGTAATCAAAACTCTCTTTAAAAAGAACCGGGTTAGATTATGGTCGCTATATATCTTACTGTTTTGAAGTTAAAATTAATATTTTGTAATTTATTTATTAAAAAAATATGTATAGTTTAATAATCGTACAAGGAAGTCGTGTGGTGTCCACATCAGATTTTTTTGGTTAAGTATAGGGCGCGAACAGTCATGTTACATTGTTGGTCTTGACAAGAAGATGTGGGGGCCCATTTCAGAATGATAATAATTATTAATTATGTACATAAATGTCAGAATTTTTCATTAAAAATTTCAAAATTTTCTAAATTTATGTAGTTAATTTGTCACCAGGAGTGTGGAATTGACTTGTCGAGGAAAATAAATCACATGGAATTGGAAAATCACTAAATTTAGAATGAGAAATTATGATATATGACATCTATATACATAATTACTAGCTATAATTCTGACACATGACTGCTTGCACCTTAATGTAGTTAACATTTCTTGTATACCTACACTCTACACCAAAAATTCTACTTATATCTATTCCATATATTTAGATTTTTTAATTTAAATTCATTCTATGAAGAAATTTTGTCCTACTCTTTTAATTTTTCGAGATGTTTCCAATTCATTGTCGGAAGTAACAGCATATATGAAGGGTATGTGTAATATACCTATAATATTAAATATTAAACTATTAATGCATTAAGAAATAATATAATGTATGTACTTCCCAGAAAAAATCTTCAGTAATGTCTCCGGATTTCTGACACTGACATTTTTTGACAATTTAAATTTTCAACTATTTTCCATGGCATTCTTTCGGCTGTAAAATTTATTACAACAGATTATTTTATATATTATATTTCTTTTATCTCCAAATCTATAGAATATATAATAAAATATTTAAATGTTTCAGATAGAGAATTTTCTTTAATATTACCACGAAAATTTTTCAAAAAATTGTTTTCAAGAATCTTCTACTTCCGGTTGTCCAATTGTTACCAAAACCTTTTCAGATCTTCCCATGAATGTCCGATTGGGAAATACGCAGTTAAACAAATTTGAAGTCTTATAGTTTTTGAGTAATCGTCCTTCCAACATCCCACATACACACACACACATACATCCACACACACACACAGACATCATCGTAAAAATGTTAAAATCGGATTGTATGGACCTTAAAACGTGCTTATTCAATAAAATCTGGATATGCGATTTTTAGCATGAATCCAATACCTCTCTTAGCGAGAGGTAAAAAGAATGCGATGAGTAACAACTTTAGGACGCAAAGTCATAAACTTTTTGTAAAGCTCAGTAGGATTGACAGGTTATCCATCTTCAATAATGATAAAACTACATGCTTTATTAGTTTTTGTATCAGGAATTGAAATGTGTAGATGTGACTCCCTGTCCTGCGTGTGATCAATTTATAGATTTGTCAGCAATGCCCATTAATAATGCAACCTAAGAAAAAACCAAATAAGAAATAAATTTATAAAAGTAGCCAGAAATTAGATACCTTAATCATTAAATATACACTGTCTGGTGACATTATCAGAAATTGTTTAATGTGTTCTTTTTCCACAATTTTGATCTTTTTGGCTTGCATAAACTGGACTATTTTTTTAAATAAGTTATAACCAAACCATATTTTGATATATCATCATTTTTATTGATTAATATTGATTTTAGCATCGAGTATTTTGCCTACATTGAAGAACTTAAACACTTGTTTTTAAAAATAAGCAAGCATTATTTCTTCATTTATGCCACTAATTCCTTCTTCCTCCCTCCAGAAGTTAAGTTGGTGAAATTCTTTTTAGTTCTGAACCTTAGATTTTTCGGATATTAAATTTTCTTCCATCGACGCAAAAATGTAGTAGCAATATCATAGAATAAACGTTGTGCAGACTGACAGAACGATTTATTTATTATTTTTTCTAACAAACAAGTTGCTAAGGTAACTACGGTCGTCTCTTGTCATTTTCGGTCAGTTGATATTTGCATATCGCTGTCAAATCAAATTGACTTGTCATTTGTCGAATGAAATTTCATAAATCTTAAAATAAAGAAAACGTAGCGGTGTTGGATAAAGTTTTGTATGGTACACGTGTGTTATTACAAATAATTAACTTAAGAAAAGTAACACTTTTCCCGCGTAATTTATTTATAACACACTTATATCATAAATAACTATTTATTAATATAATAGAAATATGTTTTAGCATAAAATACACGCAGTAAATATACACATTTATTTGATGTTTCACATATACTTTTAAAACAGAGAGGTAAATTGCAGTTTTTGTTAATTATTTTTTTTGGTTGAAAATTCAAAAAGGGAAAGATCACATGAATATATTCGACGTGAATTAACGCTGGCGTGTATCAACGTTCCACGTTCACGACAGAGTTTCAGAATATCAGTTTAACGCTAAAACGTGAACATTACTATCATTACATAACGCCAAATGTTACTTAACGCTGGTTTCAGAATCCGACTGAAAATTTATACGATATTATGATAGTATACATTATTAACGCAATATGTGATTACCCTAACTCGTCCTGAGGGCATGTAAGGTAATTTACAATACGTGCGTTAATAAGGTCTATATCCGAGTATCCCACTAATTTTGCAAATAACTATTGAATGTTCTGAATACTTTGAGGAACGTAAAAATGTTCCCTTAACGCCATTCTCGTCTGTATAAAATGTATTATATTTTAAGGTTATTACAGGACAGTTCTCAGTTATGTGTTTCCTATTTACTTATTTCTAAAAATGAGTACATTTTAGAGAGTTTGTAGGTGCTGCTTTGGATGTGACACATCTTACGGTAGATATCAAAAACTAATTTAAACGTGGATCTATTTCGTCGCCAAAAAAATTGTGAACTGTCAAAAATTAATGCAAAACATTAATAGTTTTACTCAGTGTTGTAATCAATTCTTATTATTATTGTAATCAATTATAAGTAAAAAGAAAACAAAATTTATTATTTATACTATTCATATTATTTCTAGTTTTAAAGTGCTCTTAAAAATAGTTTATGAGAATGGTCCTTACTTACTTACTTTATCTTTAGATACAATTATTATTAAAAATTAATATTAATTGATTAAAATAATACCTGATATAATTATAAATTGTTTTTATTTTATACTTCGTTTCACGTAAGAAAATAGCATTGGTTTGGATAGAGATATGAATTCTGCCCTTTGATTGGTCAGAATACAAACTTAGTATACAAAAAAGAAAAAAAAATCACATCAGTTATGATACAAAAACTACAGAATTAAGTAATTTGTCACCATGTTTTTTTGTAATTTTTAATATACAGGTTTTGTACATATTTACGGATAAAAATATTTATTATTGATAAAGTTTGGTGTCACGAATTTAAATGATTTATACAATGCATGTAAAAACGGTCGTCTCTCAAGTGCCATCTATTATTTTCTTACGTGAAACGAAGTATTATAGTAAAATTCTTGCTCGAGAGTCTATAATTTTGACTATAGATGTCATCTCCATGGACTAGATCAATCGGATTTCACTGGAATGCCATTTTTATGCAATTAAGGGCATGGTTCTTGAAATGTACATTTTTAGTGCCACTGGCCGACTCGAAATTTTTAATAAAACTAATTATGAAAAAATGTATTTCTATTCAACATCAGTTATGTGATTAATTAACTCATTATTTATACTAATAATTTCGTGATAGCAGTGATCGTAAAGGAATTAAATGTCAATTGTGTTCTTAATGTCAAAATTTCGATTTAAAATTGTACGTGACTACATATTACTTGACTGTCCTTATTTGAAATGATCACATTCTAAATTTGATTTTAACCAATCTTTAAATTAATGTAAAAAGTGAAGAATTTATGCTTTACAATTTTCGGTGCAATAATATGTTCCAAAATTAAATGGCGAATATAAACAAGGTTTTCATGTGTAAGAATAAAATATATATTGCGTTTTCATCAAATTTTAAGTCGTCGCCTAACCGAATATGGTATTTTACTGGTGACAAAGCTGTCGCACGCTTACCAATATGGTCGATTTTTTATCGAAGAATTTTTCATCTAAGAGTTATATGTGTTTATATTTTCGTTCACAAAAACCAGACGAATTTATTTTCCTTTGGAGATAGAGAAATGCCCGCAGCAAGGAAAATTACATTTTACTGAAAACTGAAATTCTGAAAAAATGCTCTCAGTCCGAAATGAAATTCGTTCAAACCCTAGACACATCTATAAAATATTTTTCTAAAAATAACGCTCAAAAAATTACACATTTTGTTTACTAACACGTATTTTTGAAACAAATATTCGCAAACAAAAAATGTGGACGCTTTAATAGTTACTTGCTTTCTATTTTGCTATATGATACATAATCAAATACAGTTGTTTTCTATTAATCAATGTAACTTCTACAATGCACATAGTGTACAGTAAAAATTTCCTCTTGAATTGTACAGTATTACTAGTAATTTTCAATTAATTTTTTTGTTACATGTGTCCCATTTGCGTTTTTACCTCTCGCTAAGAGAGGTATTGGATTCATGCTAAAAATCGCATATCCAGATTTTATTGAATAAGCACGATTTAAGGTCCCTACAATCCGATTTTAACATTTTTACGATGATGTCTGTGTGTGTGTGTGTGTGTGTGTGTGTGTGTGTGTGTGTGTGTGTGGATGTATGTGTGTGTGGATGTATGTAGGATGTTGGAAGGACGATTACTCAAAAACTATAAGACTTTAAATTTGTTTAACTACGTATTTCCCAATCGGACATTCATGGGAAGATCTGAAAAGGTTTTGGTAACAATTGGACAACCGGAAGTAGAAGATTCTTGAAAAAAAATCTTCTAAATAATATTTTTTGAAATTTTTTCTTGGTAATATTAAAGAAAATTAAATTCTCTATCTGATACATTTAAATATTTTATAATATATTCTATAGATTTAGGGATAAAAGAAATATAATATATAAAATAATCTGTTATAATAAATTTTACAGCCGAAAGATTGGCCATGGAAAATAGTTGAAAATTTAAATTGTTTGTAAATGACAGATACATGTCAGTGTAGAAATCCGGAGACCTTACTGAAGACTTTTTCTGGGAAGTACATACATTATATTATTTCTTAATGTATTAATAGTTAAATATTTAAAATCATAGGTTTATTACATATATCCTTCAAAAATACTGTCAATGACAATGAATTGGAAACATTTCGAAAAATTAGAAGAGGACAAAATTTCTTCATAAAATGAATTTAAAATTAAACAATATAAATATAAGGAATAGATATATGTTAGTAGAATTTTTGGTATAGAGTGTAGGTATACAAGAAATGTTAAATACAATAGGGCGCGAGCAGTCATGTGATTTTGTTGGCCTTGACAAGCAAATATGGGGGCCCATGTCAGAATGATAGCTAGTAATTATGTATATAGATGGCAAGTATCAAAATTTCTCATTCTAAATTTAGTGATTTTCCAATTCCATGTGGTTTATTTTCCTCGACAAGTAAATTCCACTGGTGACAAATTAACTACGTGTATTTAAAAAATCTTGAAATTCTGAATGAAAATTGACAATTGACATCCATGTACATAATTACTAATTATCATCCTGAAACAGGCCCCCACATTTGCTTGTCAAGGCCAACAATGTAACATGACTGTTCGCGCCCTATACTTATGTAACCAAAAAAGGAAGTAGCGAGAGGTATTGTGCTGGCCACAACAATTTTTTTAAATGTATTTCGGTTAAATGATATGTACTTGTACATGCATATTTCTCACCAAACGTACAAGCATTTAGATAATATACTCCGCAAATCAACCTATTTCCAGCTCAAATTGCGGGATACGCGTATATTTGAATTTTAAGATGAAGTTATGAAATCTATTAGTTTTTTTTCTGTTTAAAACTAGTTTATTAGTTTTAGTCTAACCAACAGCTTATTTAAACCTTATTCTGATTTATTGCGTAAAGTTTTAGATATAATATTTTTACATCCTTTGACAACGATTTTTTTGAGAAAAATGAATACAAAGTTTTATATTTATTTGATGAAAATATGGCTGTAAGAAAATTGAATATATACATGTTATTTTTTATGTAGAATTAGAATGTCCTGATAGAAAAAAGTTAATATTTTGTTCAGTAAATTGATCATAAATGTTAACGCATTCTAATTTTATGTATATACGAGTATAACCTTTTAATTTTTTCCATTAGCAGTCTTATTACAGCCTTATTTTAATAAAATTAATATAAAATTTTAAACGAAAATTTCTCAAAAAATTCATTACATCAATGAATTCAGAATTAAATTCTCTACCGAATGAGAAAATATAAAATATATTCTCATTTAAAAAAAATCTGATGTGGCCAGCACAATACCTTCCGTCAATCCTGTGTATTATGTACAAATTCCATACATAAATTTTCTTGCAAAAGATTATAATTTTTTGGTATTATGTGATTCCCTTTTTCGGCAACTGAATTCCATACTCCTGATAACAAACAAACCACATGAAATAAGAAAATTATGAAATTTTGATTGAAAAATTATAACACTTGTCAGTTATGGACATAATTAATTGCTGTCATTTTGACACGGGTCAAAGTCATGTTACTGCACGCGCCCCATACATAAATTTTCTTGCAAAAGATCCTATATTTCCAGTAAAGTTATTTCATTAACAAACTATGCAAATTGCACTTGACACTGACATCTTCTTCTTCTTCTTTAGTTTTTCCCATTCGTTAAGGGGTCGCTATGTTCTATTTTCTTGTTCCATTCATTTTTGTTTTGCGTGTCGTCCTCATTCAGTTCCTTTTCTTTCAAGTCTTCTACAATACAGTCTTTTCATCGTATATTTGGTCTTCCTATGTTTCTTCCACCTTCTATTAATATATTCATCTCTCCTCATGACATGTTCAAACCAATGTAATCGTCTCTCTTATATCTAGAAACTTCTAACACTAGAGTTACTTCCCTTATTCTTTCATTGATTTCATTTTATTGATACTGACATCTGTCAATTTGAATTACCTGAATATATTAGCAGTTTCCATGGTTAAGTTAGCATAGCTGGCTGAATTATGAAATTTATATAAAATTTATTATCGTTATTCTTCTTTAACTCTATATCTGTTGAATATCAAATATAAAATGCAATTAAATCGTATAGACAATAATATATTCTTTAAGTTATAATAACATTTAACTGTTTTTTTCAAGAAAAACTGTTAAAATCTTCAAATGAGGGTACTTCCGGTTGACCAATTATAACCATAATCTAAACAGGTCTGCATATGGTTGTATGGAAGAGGAATACGCAAGAATTGTAATTTTTGGAATTCTAGTATTGGAGATATCATGCACGAAACGGCGTCCACACACACACACACATACATACACACACACACACGCACACACGAACACACACACACATACAGACATCATCGTAAAAATAGTAAAATCGTATTGTAAAGACCCAAAAACGTGCTTATTCAATGAAAATGAATGAATTTTTTGACCAAAGACAATACCTTCCTTCCCTAGAGGTGACGGAAGGTAATAAAAAAAGTTATGGCCCGTATTTTGAAAACCACTGGTTGAAAATATTTTTTTATATTTTCTTTAAATAAGCTTTGTAAAATAGAAATTGTTTTCTCATTCAATCCATCTAGTATAAATTTTGGTGTAGAGTGTATTTATACAAGAAATGTTAAATACAATAGGGCGCGAGCAGTCATGTCACTTTGTTGGCCTTGACAAGCAGATATAGGGGCCCGTGTCAGAATGATAGCTAGTAATTATGTACACAGATGTCAAATATCATAATTTTTCATTCTAAATTTGGTGATTTTCCAATTCCATATGGTTTATTTTCCGCAACAAGTAAATTCCACACTTCTGCTGACAAATTAACTACGTGAATTCAGAAAATCTTGAAATTTTTAATGGAAAATTCTGAAATTTGACATATATATGCATAATTACTAATTGTCAGTCTGACACGGGCCCCCATATCTGCTTGTCAAGGCCAACACTGTTTCGTGACTGCTCGCGTCCTATACTTATGTACCAAAAACGGAAGTGGCGAGAGGTATTGTGCTGGCCACAACAGAATTTTTTAATTTAATGCATATGTCCGTGCATGGGTATATCATTGAAAATGAGGTCTGAATTTGTTCTGAAACCAATATAGATATTCGTTCTCATGTAAAGGAATTGGGAGTGAGTCAATAATTTATAAATTGGTATTAGAAACATCATTATTAATATATTCTTTTATTATCAGTTGTTAGTTGTGTAATATTCTTTACGTAACTCTGTTATGTAAAGATTTTTTTCTACTACCACTACTGTAAGAGGATCATTACTGAACAGACTACTAACAATGTAAGTTCGTTCTTATGAATAGTGTTACGTAATGAAATTTCATTACGTAACACTGTTACGTAATGAACAGCAAATTTAAGTTGGCAGGACTGATTGTCAAACTGTAAGAAATGATTAAAATTTGATATATAAAATTTAAGATTTAAATATAATAGAATGAAATTTATCTGACATACATATAAATACATATTTTTTTGGGTTATTATATTAATATTATATTATATCAACAATACATATTTCATTTCAATCAAATTTGTAGTAGAGAACTATTTTTCATCGTATATCCCTACACATAGCAGTAACCATGTTAACATCGTTGCGAAGTTTTATTTTTGTAAATAAAACGTTTCGAAGTGCTGCTTTTTTGTGTGATTACAAAAACATATACTGAGGTAATAATTATTATTATAAACAAAATTAGTTGATAATATGATTTGTAATTTGTAAGTAATGCAATAAAAAAATAATTAATTTATAACTATGTATCTGAATTTTGCTTCAATTTAGAAATATTAATGAGTGGTCGTAGAAAAAGTATAGTACATAATTCGAGATGTAAAGCAATTACTCACTCGTAAAATTACAAACTCGACGCTACGCGTCTCGTGTGTCAATCATTTTACTCGTACGTAATCTGCTTCTTACATCTCTCATTACGTAATATACTATTACAGAATTCATTTCGTATCAGTAACGTAAAAAGTGACATTTTATAAAGTCATAAAGTTAGGTATAATTCTACTTTTTAAAATGGAATTAGATAAAGAAATTTAATCTTCAATCGAAATTTATTTCCATAGTAAATTGAATGGAAAGAAAAAATGAAACGCGTATTTTGACAGCAATGATTTAAATTTCATAAGAACAGAGAAATTGATTCGAATTTATTCATTTCATTAAATTTACTTGACAACTAAATTTTATGTGAAGATTAAATTTCTTTATAAAACCGGCACTTAATCGTTTTCAGCATAAATTTATTTAACTGTAAGAAATTGTACGTGTTGGACAAGTTTTTTTTTTATAAAAAATATGATCTCCATTTTTGTAATTTTACATTACACATTTTCACTGTTTTCAACATTAGTTGCAAACTTTTAAGAAAAATCATGTAAGTACTCATTTAAGTGCATTTTTATTGTATAAAAAACAAAACGTTCTTGTTCTACAAATTTATTCCGTGAAGAAAACACATATGGTGTCGAAACTAGATGGATATGACAATAAAGTTGACTGAAATCCAGGAATATCGTTATCTTTCATCATCTATCCCAGTCAAAGAATTACCTAGATCCAATAAATATAAATGTTGTGGGTAGATTGTAAATTTTACTAACTTCACCTAATACATAAAAATGATTTTAGAATTAATAGTGTTTGGCGTTCTATTATGAATGGTTCATTCCGTCTCTATACGCCCCAGTTTATCACGTGTTGAAATAGGCTGTTTGAAATGTACGTCGCTTTAACAGTTGTGACACTGGACTTGAACTGGGAAAATAAAATATATTGATACTAATTTTCAATATCATATGGGTATAGATAACAATTCGTTTATCGATAAATATCCATACTTATCGATAAATATTACTAAAAATCGATATTATTTATTTATAAGTAATTTGGTATCACAAAATTTATCGATATTATCCATTTATCGATATATTGAAGCATGACATTTGTTGAGTCTAGTATTTAGAAACTGCAGTGGTATAATAACACGTGATATGCTGCGTACGTATGTAATAGTAAAAATGTTCCAAAAAATAAGAAAAACTTCAAAATTATATTAGAGAAGCAAATTTTAAAATTGTTCAAAAAAATTACTACCTTCTTTAAATTGTATATTTAATACTGATGACACGCTACAGGGAATCTAGTCGTGGATCTAGAAATTTGGTACGTGAGCAAATAAGTATTTGATGTCTAATAATTAGCCTAAGAAGAGTTTATCTTGACAGGTAGCGTTTATTTGATCAGATAACAAAAGAACTGAGTTCCTGTAACAAAGTTAAATCCGATCCAGATAGTATTAAATTTTTATTAGACTTTGGTTAAAAAAATCGGTGGTGAGTTTTCAATGAATAAGCACGTTTTAGGGCCTCTATAATACGATTTTACTATTTTTACGATGATGTCTGTACGTGTTGTGTGTGTGTGTGTGTGTGTGTGTGTGTGTGTATATATGTGTGGTGTGTGTGTATGTGTGTAACCGCGGTTTCGACCGCGATATCTCCAATACTAGAATTCCAAAAATTACAATTCTTACGTATTCCTCTTCCATACATCCATATGCAGATTTGATTAGATTTTGATTATAATTGGTTAACCGGAAGTATCCTCATTTAAAGATTTTAACAGTTTTTCTTGAAAAAAAAAAACACTGATAAACATTATTTACACATTTAATGTTATTATAAATACATATTAAAGAATATTCTATTATCTATACGAATTGATTGCATTTTATATCTCATATTCAATGGGTATAAGGTTAAAGAATTATAAAGAAATTAAATTTTATACATCAGCCAGCTATGCTATAACCATGGAAACTACTATATTAAGAAAATTATAATTGACAGATATCAGTGTCAATGAAAAGAAAATGAATGTGGCAGAGATGAGGATGTTGAGGAAGACACGGATAGAAACAGTAAGGAATGAAAGAATAAGGAAAATAACTCGAGTATTCAAAGTCTCTAGAAAGATACGATTACATTGGTTTAAATATGTCATGAAGGGAGGTAAAGAATATATTGGAAGAAGAATGAATAGCTTAGTAATAGAAGGTAGAAGAAACAGAGGAAGACTAAAGATAAAGTGGAAGCATTGTATTGTGAAAGAAAAGCAACTGAATGAGGACGACCCGCAAAATAGAAATGAATGGTACGGTTTCTTTGATGTAGTAGCGGCCAATCGCAATAATTCATCGTACTGCTAGATCTTTTCTCTTAACATGGTTGGCAGTTGGAAATTGAGGTTCAACGAAGTAATAAATTATAATAAAAATAGATTCTAATTTACTTACTGGCTTCATATAAAAAACTGATATATATATATATATATATATATATATATATATATATATATATATATATATATATATATATATATATATAATAACAGAGCTCAATGTTTCTCTTTGCTCTAAACTACAATCATTATATTATTTTGGCCTCTGTAAAACAAAAGCTTTCTGCAAACATTTTCTAATTAGCGTCTCGGGAGTCACATCCATCTTTCAATAAAAAAAATACGCTAATATAAATAGACTTTACACGAAAAACATTCTAAAGGTTTTTATGGTTTTTTTATTATGTACACAGAAATGTAATCGCTTTACATTTAAATGGAGCTTTAAAAAAGTCATGATTTATTGCCAGTGTCCTACTTTCCTTTGCTCTTACAATGAAACTAGATTTTCTAAAATAAAACATAAAACTAAAATGTATTGTGTGCGTACATACCCCTACATCAAACGAACTTTATGCTAGATTTCACACACGCAACAAAAACAATGTGCCCGCGCAGTCATGTACCAGCACACTTGGCACAATATGATAAAATAATAAATAATATGGTTTTTAAAAGTATAAATACATTGTAAAGGTCTAACATATTTTAATAATAAATCATATAGATATAGATTTTTTTTTTTACTTTTAGAGATTCCAATCCAATACAGGTGTTTCAGGACCAGTGTAGCAATTTTTAACAGCTCATTCCTGAGGTCATTTAAGAAAAAAAAATGTCATATGAACATAAATTCTATCACTTTTAGTTATAAAATACAAAAAGTTGAAGTTAAATAACATAAAAAAAATCAAATTTTGGTAATCAAAATACTTTTGGAAAACAATAGTGTTATAGAATTTTTTTAGCAAATGCTCAAAATGTGCGCCTTGAGCTCTCTTATGCATTCTCGATAAATTATATTTTGATTGTTGCGAATGGCAGCAGACGCATTCATAATTCGTCAAAGTAGGATTTAAATCTGGAGAGAGTGGAGGACATAGTTAGGACTTCCACGCTCAACCCATCTATTGGAGAATTTTTGGTTCAACCAATCCGTCACTCGTCTACCATAGTGGGGAAAAGCACTATCATGCTGGTACCACATGTGCTGTAACCATCAACTGTCAATTGGTCAATTAAAACTTCAATTTCGAATAATCGAGTATTGAAAATTCCCACACAGACATTTAAACTAAATCTTTGCTGTATAACCAGGACAATAGCAATTAGTAATAAACTATTGAATATACATAGCATGTTACAAGATAGATAGATAAATAAATGTATGAAATGCAATACAACAAATTACAATAATTCTCGCAATAATTGATTTAAAGTACGAATTGCTCATGCTCATAAAATTATATAAAAAAATAAACAAATGGAAATTTTTACTAGTTATTTGCCAGATTTTAGAAATGAAAAATGGTGGAATGAAGTTTTTATATTTCTTAGAAATTATGGTTGTTAGCACAGCAACCAGCACCCGAAGAGGTTTTCTGCAGGTAGAATAATGGTACTGAGTACCGTATTTCTAGGGGAAGGGATGGCAGAGTGATGCAATTTTTTTGTTTCAATTTGTTATTCTGTTGTCGCCAGTCGCAATGATCACACTTACAACTCTAGTAGAAATATATGTTATATTTTTAATTATATAAGAACTAATTTCCATCTATTTTTAGCAGCTCCACCTTGATTTAGTGCGATACAAAATAACATAAATTTGATATTTCTAAAAGAAAAAAAATGAAGATTCTGTCGATTGTAGAACGTGGGAAGTTGATAAACATTGAAAAATTTGCAAGAGTTTTGAATGAAATTTTAATAAGTGACTCTTTTGTTTGCAGCTTTAAAAAGAAGATCCAAAGAAACTGAAAATATTTGTACAGTGTTGGGTTTCAACCGTATTGCCTAGCGATCGCAAGATATATTAATGACGTCACTCTAACATTTCAGTACATACAGCCATATCTCCTGGCGAGGCAACAAAGTCCCAGCACTGGACCTACAAAACTTGGAGCAATAGCCAATGAACGTGACTTGTTTTTGAATATATTATACTTTATTTTATAAATAAATAAAATAAATATATCATTACAGCACATTACCAATTGCTGTGTGTGTGTCAATCTGCTTTGTATACAGATATCGTTAATGTTAATGACATTCCTAACGTGCAGGCATCACCTCAAGTATGAAAACTAAAGGTAGCACATGTAACTGCCAATATGTATACACCATATAATTTATGTAATTACATTTTCTTTAATTAAGTGAATAAATTTATTATTATACACATATACTCCTACAATTTATAATTTTCCTGAATCCTAATGCTGTGTGTTAAAAAAAACCTAACTCGGAATAGGCTATGAACAGAGACGTATGTCTGATCATTATTCAATTAATAGTCAAATTGTCAAAATTGATATTGAAATGAAATTCTTAAGAGAAAAGATAATAAAGAAGGACACAGTATAATCCCATTCGCCGATTTCTGATTTATTTCCATTTCTAAAATAATACTCAATAATAACAGCTTTGATTTCTTTAGATAACATTTTTGACAATATCTCGTGTCATATAGAAATTTAATTAAATAGTATTAAATTAAGATATATGTTTCTATGTTCATAGCCTACTCCGAGTTAGGTTTTTTTTAACACAGTATAGCAATAAAATATTTTTCAAGGAATTTACAATATCCTTATGTAGGGTTTCGTATAAATCTCTATATAAAGTATTTTTAACAACCATATAGGCGTTTACAAGTAACTTGTTTAAACCACTGTAGGCATTTGCAACCCACTATACAGCTGGTTTTGAATTTAATGTCATAAATTTAAGGGTAAGTAGTATGACGTGTAGTTTACGAAACAGAAAGAATTTTTTAAAATTTCGCATATTTAAGGGTAATTTTCATGATACTAACATTTTTGGTACCACTGGACCACTGGCAACGCATTTGCACTATTTTATCTATTACACAATTATTTCCGTAAAAATTGCTATTTAATGTAATTATTACGAATAATATCTCATACAACTAATTTTGAATTAACTTTTGATAACCATATTTTTAATGAAATATTAATTATAACAGCAGTAAAAAAAGTTTCTTTAAGACAAGTCGAATTTTCTTTTTTCGAATTTTTTAAAAAGTCTTTCTGTTTTGTAATGTACACATGTCATACTACTTACCCTTAAATTTATGATATTAAGTTCAAAACCACCATGTATAGAGGGTTGCATCGTGCCGACATGAAAGTGAGGCAGGTTTTCCTACTGTAAACAAAGTTTGGGTATCGACCATTTAAAAAGGAATAATTGTTCAACCTTAGGGTTGCATATAGTATCAACCCAAAACGACAAAACTTTACAGTGTAGGGATGTAATTCCTCATGGTTTAATATCCGCCAAACAGTGCTTTGGGACAGTGTAATTGAGCAGCGACGCGTTACGTGCTGATTTCAGGATTATCGAGAACAGTATCAATTACATTCTCATCTTCTTCAAGGTTAATATTGACACCAATACCATCATTTTGTACACCACCACGTATAGCTGTAGATTCAGTTTCCTTAGTCGCTGAAAAACGTTCGCAAATAGGCGATGGGAAGGTGGCCTCTACTTGGGTATCTGTCTTGGTAGTCTTAGGACGCGTAACGGGCAGTACCATTAACTAATTCATAAATAAAAATCATATCTGCATATTCAGCAGTACTAAAACCATCCAATATGAAATAAAGATACAATCAAAAGTATAACAATTTTTAATTACGACAAATAAGGCATGGCTTCTCAAAAGTATCTAGATTACAAATATTTGAAAATTTTGTGTTATTTATAAAACTTCAACCTCATGTATTTTGGTAAATAGAAGAGATAGGATTTATGTTCATATGACTTTTTTGCCCAAAATGACCTTAGGGTTAAGTTGAAGTTTGTTACACTAGTCCTGAATCATCCTGTATAAGTTTTTTGCTCCCCAAAAAGTATTCTGTCCCGTTGTAGACACTGCAAAGAAGGACACGGTCAAAAATATAATACTTTTTTATACACGAATGAAATCAATTGAAGACTCATAGGCATATGCCCAAAGAACCGCATACGGATCGAGAACCACGGTTTGCATACCATTATTCTAGTGCAATAAATAAATGTTAACAAATGTTCAATGTCATATTGTGTTTCTTTTTTATATGAGCGCACATTCTTAAAATCGTTATTTGTGTATGAAAACCGTAAAAGTGATCTTTTTTGGCTGAATCTGAAGTTTGCAGCCGTCTGAGTGCCTCAAAAACAAATCCTGCACGGGAAGCTTGGGAACTAGAAGGGGTATTAGACCATTTTACTGGTGTATCGTCATTTGAGAAAAAATTCAAGGGTCACTAGACATAATTATTGTATATTTGCTGTTTGAAACAAATGAACATAGGTAAGTTATTCTTCGTTGGAAATCTAAAATTAATGGCTCATATTCAATATGGGTAATTAAATTTAAGTTCGCTGTCCTAAACTACTTAAGTACGCTGTTATAAATTTTGTATATTCAGCGTATGTATTTAACGCTAAGAATCCTTTCTTACCTCTTAAAGATGCAATTGTTTAGAATCAAAATTTAAAAATGATGCCTACTGTTTTTATCGTCATACTTAATCACAAAAATGATAGAATTTGTATGTCAGATACAAAATGACATGGATGTAAGAGAGATATTTCAAATTAATTACCACAACGTAATTTTCAAAAGAAAATAGATTCCTTGGCAGATTTTAAGGATTAAGAATTCAAAAATGAATAAATATAATATACTAGCCATTATTATATATTTTGTCGGCTCCTGTGGCTCAATGGTTAGAGCAACGCTCCTTAGTCATGAGTGCGCTCAGGGTTCTGGGTTTGAATCCCACTAAAGCATGAATGTTTGTGATGTGAACCCACTCTGTAATTGGGATTTAACCCTGTTGAGGGTTTTTTAAAAAAAATTAAAAAAAAAATCCGATGTGGCCAGCACAATACCTTCCGTCAATCTTGTGTATTATGTACAAATTCCATACATAATTTTTCTTGCAAAAGATTATAAATTTTTGGTATTATGTGATTCCCTTTCTCGGCAACTGAATGCCATACTCCTGATAACAAACAAACCATATGAAATAAGAAAATTATGAAATTTTGGTTGAAAAAGTATAACACTTGTCAGGTATGGACATAATTAATTGCTATCATTTTGACACGGGTCAGTCATGTTACTGCACGCGCCCCATACATAAATTTTCTTGCAAAAGATCCTATATTTCCAGTAAAGTTATTTCATAAACAAACTATGCAAATTGCACTTGACACTGACATCTTCTTCTTCTTTAGTTTTTCCCATTCGTTAGGGGGTCGCTATTTTTCCTCATTCAGTTCCTTTTCTCTCAAGTCTTCTACAATACAGTCTTTTCATCTTATATTTGGTCTTCGTATGTTTTTTCCACCTTCTATTAATATATTCATCTCTCCTCATGACATGTTCAAACCAATATGAAATCGTCTCTCTTATATCTAGAAACGTCTAACACTAGAGTTACTTCCCTTATTCTTTTATTGAGTTACATTTTACTGATACTGACATCTGTCAATTTGAATTACCTGAATATATTAGCAGTTTCCATGGTTAAGTTAGCATAGCTGGCTGAATTATGAAATTTATATAAAATTTATTATCGTTATTCTTCTTTAACTCTATATCTGTTGAATATCAAATATAAAATGCAATCAAATCGTATAGACAATAATATATTCTTTAAGTTATAATAACATTTAACTGTTTTTTTCAAGAAAAACTGTTAAATCTTCAAATGAGGGTACTTACGGTTGACCAATTATAACCATAATCTAAACAGGTCTGCATATGGTTGTAAGGAAGAGGAATACGCAAGAATTGTAATTTTTGGAATTCTAGTATTGGAGATATCGTGCACGAAAGGCGGTCCACACACACACACACATACACACACACACACACACACACACACACGAACACACACACACACATACAGACATCATCGTAAAAATAGTAAAATCGTATTGTAAAGACCCTAAAATGTGCTTATTCAATGAAAACTCACCACCGAATTTTTTGACCAAAGACAATACCTTCCTTACCTATAGGTGACGGAAGGTAAAAAGATTATACAAGTCTTGATAGTTCTAAATTCTAAGATATGATAAATAATTGAAACATTTTTACTTATTTAACATATTAATTTTTTGTGTATTTAAATTCAGATTTAATTATTGAAGATTTTTCACAACCAAACTTTACAATAATCATCTTTTTCTCATAGCAATTTTTTTTTGTCTTATTTTCTTATTATCTAACCTATATTAACGATAAAAGTGATCTAAACAGTTTTTGTTAAAGGAACGTATTTTTCCTATATATATATAATTAACTTCTATAATATTATTTTCCCTTTAGAAATTGTTTGAATTAAATTTTATACTCTACGTTTGACATAAGTCAAAATAGAAGCGCACTGTTGTCACATATAATAATTATATTGTTTACTGAACATAAAAAATCGCTTAGGAACAATTGTTGAATATTTTTTTTTTAAAGATTATGCTTAGCGGTAAGTCCAGTCTTAACTAACAAAACCTTAGGGTGTACTTAGGTACATCATTAAGAACGCATGCTGAATACGGGCCAGTCTCTTTTCAATGTATAACTTACCTATTTAAAGCTTTCACACCATAACATGAAATCCAACAATGTTGAAGAGTATCACCATTCGAAAGAGAATAAAAAGTGCCGTAAAAAATGCAAATTTGACATTTTGTGTCCTAATAAGGGACCTATATTTTATTTAAGTTAATCGACTTCATACCTCTTAGAGTTCTCGAGATCACTATCTTTATGTTAGACACTTTAACTTGGACGACCTATATAGAACTAAAATCAGTTAATTCGTGCAGAAAGGAAGAAAGAAAACATAATTATATAATTAGGAGTAGTAGAGGAAGTAATAAGTATACTAATATTGAATAAAAATTTATAAAAAATTATTCAATATTAGTATACTTATTACTTCCTCTACTACTCCTAATATCAACATGTATACTAAACTGGAGAACTTCATCAAAGAATTATATAATATTATAATAGTTAATTAATTAATATATTCAAAACATACATTGGTTTGTCATAAATGCTGTGTGCCAATCTGCTTTATACACAGATATCGGTAATGATAAAATATTTGTACCGTGTGGGCGCTTACCAGGCGTCACCTCACGGGGACTCAATGCTGGCGTGGCGAGTGCACCACAGGGGTCAACTTAGTGCCATTAAAATTCGAAGTAATATTTGGCGTCGGTCGGGATTATATAATATTATAATAATTAATTAATTAATTAATATATTCAAAACACACATTGGTTTGTCATAAATGAATGTGACCAATATCATAATGTATATATATATATATATATATATATATATATATATATATATATATATATATATATATATATATATAAGTTTGGAGTTTAATTTCGTTGCAATATTAACGTCGGTTACTTATTTTTACATTATACATATTAAAAATTTATTAAGCTGAAAGATACGAAATAGTTCAACAATATATTTATATATTTTTTATATAACTACTCAATGAGGCAAATCAACATTTTAAAATTTAAAATAAAAATATTACTGCCATATTTATAGACCCTTCATATTAAATAAAAACTAATTTAATCTAATCGTACAAATACTTATTTTTTTAAAGGAACGAAAAATCTCATTTTAAGGCAAACAATTTAGATATAATAATAAGAAATTCACATCGCAATTGGTATCACCAAAAATGTAATAAGACAAAAGAGAAAGTTATACGAAACATTTAAAAAATTAAACAAGATTGAGTATTTCCACTATTATTGAACCAAGTTCTGCGACCGAATATAATAAATTTCTATTACCTCCCAGCTGGGGATGTGATATACGAGAACCATTACTAACGGGACAATAACTTCACGGAGTTCTACTGACTTAAATTTAGTGCCAGTTTTTATTTGAACACACACACATACATATGTGCATGTCAGTTTAGACGGAGTAAGTACATTGTAACTATTAGAAATTGAGAAAAATATTTCATTTTCGAGCACTATATTGTCAGTGTTTCTTTGATTCTAATACAAGATGGCCTCTTTCTCGGAAACATTTGAAAAACATATGTTGATTGAGTTACTTTTACTCATTTTGGGCAGTATTATATGTTCTTAAATTTTATACCTGAAGTTGTGGTACACTTGTATAGAGTACTTATTCAACAACTGTGCAAATTAATAAGTAATTGCCAGCATGGCAGTTTAAATTGTAATAAGTTAAAAGAAATTGACTAGTTCTGTTTTCATAGTAATATTTCCTTGCTCCGCTCTCGTTGAATTTTTCCTTTATTAAGATTAACTGGCGCCCAAATTAAAACATTATTTAGTTCTGTATTCGGTTTTGGTATCTCACATCCACACCTTTCTCCAGTTGTAGCTTCCCACGCTTTAAACCATTCTGCGGGGATATACATATTTGCGATAAAATTTGAATTTTGGTTGCACAATAAAACTTACAGTAATATAAATAAACTTGAAAATTAAACTACGTCTACATAATCTGAATTTGAGTACATATTGTTAATATTCACTCATGTTAACTATGATATGTTTTAATATAATCTTAATATTTTGTAACAAAAATTGCTTGATCATAGTGATTTCCGAGTCTTATAGATATCGTAACTAACGTTACGGGTATGCACAGCATTGCAGTATAAATGAATAAAACATGAATAGTATATTCTGAAATTGAACCATGGTAACCACTGAAAACGGTTACAGTTTAAACGCTGATACAGTGTTACCACCGGCACTCGGCTGGAGATACAGAACGCTTTCCTTTTAACGATTGGTAACCAGCTAATAGCTAACCTCAACTTGTGAAATTTAAGGTAGTTGAAATCTAATAAGACAAACTAAATATAAACAGGATACTTACACCCAAATGCAACACAACCGACGATCTAGCACGGTTAGCTTGATTACGAAAAAATAGTAGATCTTTCAGTAACCGAGTTCCAAAAATACAACTGGCTATTGAAAAAGTAACCGAGGTTAGTACAATTACAGGTTATAACGAATTATGACTGATAAAATATCAAACATTGGTTTGGCTTTTTGTACAAATGCCGGGGCTACCGTTATTAATAATAAATTGAATAAATTTAATAATTAATTAAAATATTACATTATTTAGACGTAGTTGGTGTAATTTTACGCATTTTTTTACCTTCATTGATACCATGACCATTGTTGTCAGTTGAATTGGGAGGCAACTGTCTGCGAAAAACGATTTTCCAGAGGTTACGGGCTATGTTTGGTTTTCAATCATTCACCCGTCATCTAAGTATATAAAATTTGGATTTTTTTTTATTATATTTTTAATTTTATTTATATCCTTTCGAGTGTTGAGATTAGTGTTATTAATACTTTTATTTTTTATTCTATTTTATTAATTAGGTCTTTCCATTCTTTTCTGTTTTTCGCTTTCATCTTTGCTTCTTGACAGCCAGTGAGTGTTATTTTAAGTTAATGTTTCGTCTAAATTATTTTCCTTGTCGTCGGGGGCCTTTCTCTATTCCTCCAAGTTGTTATTCCTGCATTCCATACTTGTTTTGTCTGTCTGTAGTTTGGCATTTTTACTAGATGTGCATACCACGCCATTTGTTTTATCTCTATAACGTGAATGCTTTCCATTTCTAGCCTATTTCTTATCTGATAATTTCTTATTTTATCAATTCTTGTAACACCTTCAACTTTCTTCAGAAACTTCATTTCAGCCGCCTAAATTTTGCTTTTTATTTTCTGGTTCATTAATCAAATTTTACTTACGTATATCAATATTGGTTTGTAGATTGTTTTATATAATATTCGAGTAATTTAAATTTTTTGTAGAAAATGGTGTATTTGGGTTTTAGAGTAATAACCTGACTGAAAAAGGCTGAAAGTATTTTTGACTGGATGCTTTTAACATTTATCTGGGATATACATGAGACATTGTTACTCAATGCTCAGTGCACAGAGTTCTTAGTAAAACGAATCTTATTTGATATAGCGCCTATGAAGTATTAACTAAAATATATTATTTTAGTACAAAACAGATTCCTTACAGAAAAGGCAATAGATATATTTAATATTTATACACAATATAACCATAGTTTCAAGCTTGTAAATATGAGAATAAAACTAGATCAATTTTATTAACATACCGGCCTTTTATAAATCTGTAATTAATAATAATAATAATATTTTTGTCGGCCTTTCAACACGTACCTGTGTTATACCTATTAAAATATTTTATTTTTAATATTAATTTCTTTATATTGTATAAATGTATTTGAAAACACAATCATCAAAGCTCCTGGTGGGAATGAAACCCACGTCCCAGGATCCGAGCGGTGAAGTTTGCTTTGAACGCTGTTATAAACACGCTCGACCACCGAGTGAGATTTTAAATTTGTAAAATAAAATTATAGTTTTGTGCTTTCTATAATTTGTAATATGTACGAGACATTGGGTAAAGTTATGTTTGTAGGTGTATCTCACAAAAAGTCTCAAGGTTAGAGTTTTTGTGCAGAATTGTGAGTTCTAGGAAGCATTTGTCCGTTAGAGGGTGTCCCAGTGAACACTAATGAGCTGGAAGTTACGATTTGAGATTCTCTGGTTTCTACCCTGAGCGAGTATCTAGTCAGTCAAAACTCTGATTCCCTCTTGTTGACCTTGTTGATTTCCTGTTATTCAGTTTTCTGTTTTCTGAACTTGGTATTTCTGTGTGATATAATGGATTAAATTGTACTATTTGTGTTTTACTTATGTAAGTAATTTGATTTTAACTTGAATAGAAGAAGCTGTTGGTTCTCTATTAATAATAGAGATAGTAAAACACTCGGTTTAGTTTCACAACTTTTAGTTTATTATCTTAATTGCAATTTCGGCTTTCTAGGCCATCATCAGAAGACTGCTTACAATTTATTTTTTTTGTAAGCAGTCTTCTGATGATGGCCTAGAAAGCCGAAATTGCAATTAAGATAATAAACTAAAAGTTGTGAAACTAAACCGAGTGTTTTACTATTTCTATTATTAATTTGATTTTGCATGATCTTTATGAATCGGTGTTGAATAATATTGTAGATAAATGTAAAAGCTGTTGAGAATAATTTTGTGAATTAAAGAATAAGAACTAAGAGTTTATATAAATTTATTTGGACCCGTTGTAGTTTTATTTGGCTACTATAATTTTATTTGTTCGCGTAGTATTATTAAAGCTTATATAATTCTGTAATTATTGGAAAAACGTGTTTGTTTCTGTCTCATATTCATTTCCAGTTAGTGCTCTGTAGTACAAGGTGTGAGTATCAATTAAATATCTTAGTGATTACCAAATTTTGTCATACTGCGCCTGTTTAACCCCCTTTTGCACATGTCCTTTTATTCGAGAACTCTTAAAATACAGATAGTGGTGGCAGCGATTTCCTTACCCTTAATCTAAATAGTTGTGCATTAATAAAATTAGTGTTTTCTTTTCGGCGCAAGTAAATTTTAATATATTCAGCTATTAAGTAGTGTTAAACACTATTCTATCTCGGTCACATGTTTTAGTTTTAACAGTTACAATATATACCAATGCGATAAAAATAAACTGTTAATATTTCTGTTATATTTTTAGGTGGCAGCGGTGGGATAGAAAATACCGTTAGTATATCTGTTACACTTAATGATGTTCACCTATGCAAATAAATAATGCATTTAATATTTAATGTATCTACATATGTACTATGTGGGTTTGTATTTACTGACAAATATGCCAGGAGTAAACAATTTTGATTGAGTAATTAACTTGATTTGAGTCGTGAATATATATGTACATACAGTAATATAGTTTATACTACATACTCGCTACCGCGATTGTAAATTACGCATCGCAATTGTTTTGGTGTGCGGCCGTCAGCTTTTAACAGTGGAGAAAGCTGTGGTTCATAATAATAATAATAATAATAATAATAATAATAATAATAATAATAATAATAATAATAATAATAATAATAATAATAATAATAATAATAATAATAATAAGACAAGGATCAAGGACGCCACGTGATCCAGCAATGGGCAATATGTTGTGATGATATATTTATTTTATTTATTTGTGCAACTTGCAAATAAAATGTATATTATCAAAAAAAAAAAAATGTTAACTGGAACAAGTACTAAACAAATGAGTACAAAAAACCAAGTCTTCAGCCGACGATTTCAGGCCATCAATAAATGGTATACAAATTCTGAAAATAACTTATCCAGAGAGATCCAGAGTGGCGGCTGGGGATTTAAAATGTAATCTTCCGAAGAGACGGACTCCTATCAGTAAATCGGGTCGTTCATACGCGAAGCACGTGATATTCGCGGGACACCACACAATAATAGCGAGGTTCAAAAATTCCGGTGCTCTAATCTGCGTAGAGCAAGATCACCCTGGGTTAATATAGCACCCGGAAAATTATTTGTCTCCACGTACAAAAATATAAAAAGACATGCCACCTCTACAACTGTGTCAGCTCAAAGACCACTGAACAAATCACCGGAAATTCTATTTATTATAAATCCCTTGAAAATCTAACGACACAAGAAGGAACAATGAAATATTTGTTTCTAATAAAAAAGTGAAATGAATACAGTAAAGACCTATCTACAACAGTAAACTTTAATGAGTCGATTCTGTCCACATCTGTAAGTCTTGCAGATCTGTGACAAAAACACATCTATTATTGTTGATTAATATAAAATTATATATGAGAGTGTCAGTTTTCGTTGCGATTTTGTTCATTATTTACAGATTTACAAATCTGTATGACTTACAGATGTGAACAGAATAGATCCATAAGTACAAAACAATTATTATGGTAAAGGAAAATATAATAGTTATATGTATACAAGTGCGGATGGTGTTTCTTTGTCGAACCAAAGCGCTCAGGCTGCAATCGTTCGTGTTAGACAAAGGACTACCAACACGTGTTACACACACTATTTTTTCTACTCCTGTAAGATAATAAATAAGGAAATGAATTATTTTTTAAATAATTTGACATTAATTGTCTTTTTGTATTTGTTATGCGTTTCTATGACAACAACAAACATTCTATACAACATTCACAAGTAAAATTAATTTATAGGATACCGAAGCGTACTACAAAGTTTTGCTTAAAATGAACATAGATTTTATTTATTTAAAGTTTTATTGAGCAAAGATAGTGGGAACGCACCTTTAAACTAAAGACCAGTTGAAGGTTATTAATTACAATAAAAGAATAATACACATGATCTTATTTGTGGAATAAAACGTTAATATGAGCCAATCTTTAAACCACAGCAAATAAATAAAAGGAATAAGAAAGTTACTATATTGTACAGAACTATAATTGTATAAAATGAAATGTACATTTTTCTGAATATAATTATTTAAATTAATTCATTCAAAAGCAAATTTCAGATGATAATGAATACGAGAAGATTTTTTTTTCTGCAGAATACATTAAATTGCACAAATTATAGTCAAGATTACTAATTAATCTGGTTACGAGTATAAAAGAAAATTATTTTTTTATTAACATATTAAGTAAGAGAAAAAGTAAATGATTTTAATTATTTCCCTCACTCATTTTGAATTTGAAAATACTTATATTTCCATCCCGCTATTATTCAATTATTCATAGTACTATGTTAAAAAAAAGTTCCACCAAGTGTGTTGCGCAGTCATATGAGTATTCTATACTCTGAATACGGGGGTGTGCTCGTTTAAATCAGGGCCATATTTAGGATCTATAGACCTCTAGGCTGAACTTGTAGTGCGAGCCCTACCCGGAGGGAATTTTATAATTTTAAGTAAACATGTTAGGAAAATGTAAGATAAAAAATCTGATGTGGCCAGCACATTACCTTCCGTCAATCCTATGTATTATGTGCAAACTCCATAAGGCGCGACCACGCGTGACTTTGTTGACCTTGGCAAATAGATATGAGGGACCGTATCAGAATGGCAGCTATTAATTATGTACATAACAGAAAACTGTCAGAAAAGTCACGTGACTGCTCGCGCTTTATACATAAACTTTCTTGCAAAAGACTCTATATTTCCAGTAAAATTATTTCATAAACAAACTATGCAAATTGCATTTGACACTGACATCTTTTTCTTTGGTTTTTCCCATTCGTTAGGGGTCGCTATTTTATATTTTATTCCTCCACTCATTTCTGTTTTGCGTGTCGTCCTCATACAGTTTCTTTTATCTCAAGTTTTCCGCAATACAGCCCTTCCATCTTATCTTTGGTCTTCCTCTGTCTTCCTCTGATTCTTCTACCTTCTACTACTAACATATTAATTATTCTTCCAATACATTCTTCATCTCTCTTCATGACATGGTCAAACCGATGTAATCGTCTCTCCTGTAACTTTTTAGAAACTTCTGGCACTCGAGCCATTTCCCTTATCTTTTATTTCCTTATCTTATCTTTCCGTGTCTTCCCCAACATCTACCTTAACATCCTTATTTCTGCCACATTCATTTTCATTTCATTGATACTGACATCTGTATATTTGTATTATCTGAATATATTAGCAGTTTCCATGGTTAGCATCGGTGGCTGATTAATGAAATTTAATATCTTTAAAATTCTTTAACTCTACATCTATTGAATATGAAGTATAAAATGCAATCCAGATCGTTCTTATTCATTAGAAACTTACTATTGAATTTTTTGACTAAAGTCAATAGCTTCCTTACCTAAAGGAGTGTAACAAACAAGCAACATTTTACTTATTTTTAATGCAAATACAATAAAATAATCAGACTTAAAATAAAAATGTCAAATAATCTTAGTGGCTAATTGGTTTGCGCCTACACTTCACACTAATGAAGGTAATTATATTTCATAATTTAGTTGTTTTAAAATATCACTTTCAATGCTGAGCAAAGCCAAAACGTTAAACTTGTCTTCTAACATAGAGGTTCAAACACTGTTTTTGATCAATTTCAATTTTGAAAATGACCTTTCTCTACTGCTGCAACAGGTATCATTCCTAGAACGACTTTGATATTAGGAAAACAATATTGATGTTTTTACCTCTCGCTAAGAGAGGTATTGGATTCATGCTAAAAGTCGTATATCCAGATTTTAATGATTAAGCACGTTGTAAGGTCCCTACAATCCGATTTCAATATTTTTACGATGTCTGTCTGTGTGTGTGTGTGTGTGTGTGTGTGTGTGTGTGTGTGTGTGTATGTATGTATGTATGTATGTGTGTGTGTGTATGTGCCTGTGTATGTGTGTATGTGTTCGGGGATGTTAGAAGGACGATTTCTCAAAAACTATAATACTTAATTTCTGTTTAACTACGTATTTCTCAATCGGACATTACTGGGAACAGCTGAAAATGTTTTGGTAATAATTGAACAACCGGAAGTAGTAGATTTTTAAAAAAATCTTCTAAATATTATTTATTGAAAATTTTTGTTCTTGCTAATATTAAAGAGAAGTAAATTATCTGATACATATAAATATTTTATTATATATTTTATAGATTTAGAGATGAAGAAATATAAAGTATATAATATTCCGTTGTAATAAATCTCACAGCCCAAATAATGACATGGAAATGCCTATTGCCGTATCGTGGGAGCTCAGTTTGCTAGTAGATTAATCGCAATTCCGTCACAGTTTACACGAAGGGTTTTCATTATTTTTTTATTTATCTTACATTTATACAATGTGGGCATAATAAACTAGTTAGTTGAGATCAACACGTGCTTTTCTGAGAAAAACTCTGACCTCCCTCCGCAGAAAGCTATCTAAATAATTTCGGTGTCGGTGAGAATCGAATCCAGGTGCCCAAATTCGCAACCAGACACTCAAGCTCACGGCCACGAGACCCTATGTAACTTTATATTATTTATATTTAAATATTTTTTATAACTTTTCATCTCCTGTAGCAAGTTGTCAAGAACTTCAGAATTTTCTTGGTTACTGATCTAGTCTCTGAACCAAATTCTTTTCTTTCTTTATCGAGTAGATACGGATATCAAGGCACAAATCAAAATTTTGTTTTACCACAACTACTAGGCAAACCAAAAGTTGCGAAGTAGCAGCGCGTGCTGCAGGGAACCAGCTGAAGTAAAAGCAGCACAATAGGTGTGAACAGTACTGTAACTTTTTTGTAGCCCTGCAACTTTAGTAAACAGCCGCAACATAGAAAACTGAGCGATATACGCTAATTTAAATCAGTATGTGAACCCGACATGCAACTTTTGCAGTCGCAATAAAAAAACTGCACAACAAAGGTAACTATTTGTGCCCTTAACCCTACCACTACCACTACAAACACAACATACGAATGGCGGTTGGAAGACACTAGTGAACGGGACGCCCGCACCGTGCGCTTGTTGCTGAGACGCCCCCGTGCGTTCTATGAACAATAAAAATAGAACCGGACTAGAAAATCTAGTCAAGCTTTTATTAAAATCTCTTTCGATTTAAATAAATATGATAAATCCATTAAAATTAAAATGCTAGATAAAATGCTCTATCTAAAGTTTAGAAAAGAACTTTAATTGTAACTGTAGAAGAGAGTATGTTTGTATCATTTATCTATGGACCGAGTTTAATAGACCAATTTCCAAGTAGTACTATACTACATAAGGATTAACGATTGTACATAGTTAAATGATTCTTCTGAGATGATTCTACAAAGCAAAATAAATTTCTGTATTTTTGTCATATTATAAATAAAATTTATGCAATTTTGTAAATAGAATTATAGAATATTTAATGATGTTGGAGTACCTGTATTGCATTATTTTCTTCACAAAATATATGATTAATTGCTCTATTTTGTAACAAAATACATATAACAATAAATTTATTTTAGTTGTTATTTTTATTCCAGCACATACAGACAAAATATGAGTAATGTTCTTATTCGTCCAAATATTCCACTGACATATTTTATTCGATAATAATAATTGTTGTGTGTTTGTGATAAAACCATAATAAACTGTTCGCTTTAAATATAATTAAAATGACTGCTATAGACATAAAGTTTATAACGACGCCCTTAATATGATGTAAATGGATTTAGGATTAGAAACCGTATTTAAGAAAACGATGAAAATGATATGATGTAAACGATCTAGTTTGGATTTAGAATCGGATTCTTAATCGACTTTATCAACGAGATTTATACATAAATTCGATTTTCTTTACCGATATAAACAGCGATTTACCAGAAAATGCAATAGTAGGTACTGAGCAACGAAGCAAACTCAGAGTAATTTATTTATTTTTCACGGTTTGACATTCAAAGTGTATCAACAATAAATTAGTATAAGTATGAGTTGAGAAATGAAAAAACCGTAGATGCAACTAGAAAGAGAATATTTTTATAAATTAGTCCTGGAAAGAAAAATGATTAATTTTTTAGATAAAAAAATTAGATGTAATCATTTCAAATAAATAGGAATATTCAACTAATTCATGTGCAGAGAATAACAAATAGAAACAACAATTTATTTGGTGCATAATGACAATTGTTAAGTGTTGTTATGGAAATATTTTGATATTGCATAAATGAAATTTTCACATTGTACTCGTGTATTAACAAATAAGTACAGGTTAATAAGTAATTTATGCACATACGAGTATAACCTTAAATATGAGCAAAATATTTTGATGGAATAGTGACTATAATGGCAAAATGAAGTAATTTTTTATATTAATTTAGTGGATATATGGCGAATGTTAACTTGTCTTATACGTAAGTAAAATGATTTGAATGATTCTTTAATGAGGTAAGGATTTCCTTTTATGTTTATGAAAATAAAACAATAGATACTGATAAAGATAGCTATTTTCTGGTTAACTTTTATAAAACGGTACCTTTTCCTCTAATGAATTATTTTCATATGTTTCAGGTTTGGGTACAAAATAAATAGGTACAGGTATTTCGACAAAAATCCAGGATATACCTACGTTAACAAAAAATGAAGCAAATACTCAAATATGATTTTATTTGAAATTAAAAAATAACAAATAAGAACAACAATTAATGTTGTGCACAGTAACAATGAACTGTTAAGTGTTAGTGTTGTTATAGAAATTGCAGTCTAAATATATTGAGGAAATTCTTACACTGCACGATTTAATTAATTTATGTACATATTTCCTTAAGATGAAAAATACCTATGAATCTGCAGCCGATGTAATTTTCATTGATTTTTTTTAATACGAACAAAATATGTTGGTCGAATGGATACCACAATAGAAATGACTTGTGATTAAAAGAAATGTATTTTGTAAAGTTATAAATAATATAGGTAAGTTTTTTTATTTATTTCTTTAATATATATTTTTGTTGCAAATTCATATAGATGTGTTATTTTAAATTGACAATTTTATTTAAAATATTTTTAATTTTTTGTTTCATTGGATTACTACAAATCAATGAATTTTTAAGAGGAAGATCTTAAATTGTACGTTAACAAATCTGTAATAATTTGAAACAATTTATTCTGAATTACAGAACGAGCTAATTTAAACAATATTTATTAATATAGTGCGTATAACTTTGCAGTATGTATTATTGAATTTCCATTTAAGAAAAATATTTAAAATTGTTAATTAACTTTTATATTTTAATTTTACCGTCTTTACTAGAAAATGCAATTCATTTGCTATTCCATTTGAAATTTGATATCTTTAAATGACATATTTTACTTCGATTACCTATTCATATTTGTTGTTATCATATAACCATTAATTCATTTTAAATCTAAATCGAACGTAATTTTGTATTTTGTTTTTTTTTCTTTTTGCTGAGATATCGTTTTCGTATATCTATTCTCGAAATCGGTTTGAAGTTTTGTTTTTTTCACAATCTTGTTCCAATTTTATTAGCATTCTTTGAGACAACAATGAAGTTGATTGTCATTTCGTACTATTGTTGGACTGCATACTTGGTTTCTTACATGTGTTGCTATGATAAAAGACAGTAAACTTGGCCTCCTACGTGTACTACTGTTGTAGAGAGCATACTTGGTCTTCTACATGTAACTCATGATAGTTGAGAGCAAATCGCCTCCTGCATGTCAACATGATAGTACCTAACAACTCGTCTCATGCATGTAATACATCCGATAGTACCAAGTAAACTCGCCTTCTTCATGAACACGTGACAGTACTAAGTTAACTTGACTCCAGCATATGTACATAAATAGAACATGTTTATTGTAAGTATTCTGATGTATTCAATTTAAAATTTGTCTTCTTATTACAATTTCAAATATTGTTTCATAGTTTGTGACAAGATTAGAAGATCAATCTAATTTTTCAAAGAAAGTATTGCCATTACTTTATGATCTACCCTTCTCAGTATTAACCCTCATCCTCCCAACCTATTTTTCTTACGATAATTACCAGGTAGTACGTGTACATTTAATACATGTTATTGTATTATTAATTAAATATGTATTTGATATTCTAGGTATATTTACAGTATATCCTTAAGAAATACCGCTAATACCATCAATGACTGAATAAATATCCATGTAATATAACACAATTTTAATAGTAGTTAACTACCAGCTGAGGTGCACATCACCCCCCTCTACAAAATTAAACCTTTTTTAATGATTCATGCTTTTAGGATATATACAACGTCATTTGAACCAAAAAACAATTAAATTTAGCTACTAAAAACCCCAGGATTAAAAAAAAGAAATATTGATAAAGTATGGAAGAATGCAGTTTTGATTATCCTTCAAATTTATTCTGAATTTAAATTGCGATGAACGATACCGATAAAGACTAATAAATAAAAATAAATAAATATATCAGCACGGCATAGTACCTATTGCTGGGTGTGCCAATCTGATTTGTACAGAGATTTCGGTAATGATGATAACATATTTGTACCGTGCAAACGTTTACCGGGCGAGGTAATCGATAAAGAAGCAGCCGCTTTATACATTTTGTTTATCATACTCTACGTATATTTCTAATACGAACAAATAAGTTTGTAAGTCATTAAAGACCTCTGATATCAACTATTTTCTCACAAAAAGGGCTATTAGGACAGGAAAAACAGAGCTGTTAGGATCTCAGCATGGTTTACATGTTGAATAATTCTAACAAATCACTAAGAAGACCGGGCTGTTAACGTCCCTTGGTATAGTTTACATTTTAAGTATTGAACATTATCTAAAAAAAACAGTTAGGACCCCTAGAATGGTTTACATGTTGAGTAATCCTAACAAATCACTGCGAAGGCATCCTGTCAGGTCTTCTGGTACAGGTTACATATTGATTAGTAATTATTCCCTGAAAAAGGACTGTTAGGATCTCTAGAAAGGTTTACTTGTTGAGTATCAACACTTTTCTGAGAAAAAAGCTATTAAGAATCGCGAAATGGGTATATGTTGAATAAGCTTAGAAAATGTCTCAGGTCATTTTTTTAAATTGTTATATTTGATTGTTTCATATTGTTATATTAATACGAGTACAATTTTATTTTCATAATACGCTGGTAGCATATAGTGAACATACAGAAAAAAGTTAGTATCCAGCTTACAGCCATAAATACTAAATAATCTCTAATCTCTCAATAAATTTTATCAGCCGTTAGAAGAAATTGTGATGATGATGATGATGATGATGATATATATATAGCGAGTCTCCACTTTTCCTATTAATTTTAGAACTAAATTGTGTATACAAAAAATCTTCAGAATTAAATACTGCATCAAATGAACAAAATTTTAAATGGTAAAAATTACTTTTATTTTGCCCCCCTTTCGCAAACGAAACGCATGTAAACTATAATTTAGGATTTGTTACATGCAGTTTTTAATTCTGAACATTTTTTGTATTTACACTTTCGTTCTAAAATTAATAGGATAGAATTTACAGCAATATGAAAATTTTACCATTGTATTTACTATGATACTATGATTAATATCAATATTGTATCGTTATGAGTCATTGTTTAAGTTAAAAAAGGCCGATGACCACGGCGTTTTCGTTGATGTTTGTTTTGTTTTAGGAAGAGAAGTATAAATCATCAAAGAAAATCAATTAATTCATTTATAAATAATAACAAATAGGAACAACAATTAATGTGGTGCATAAAGACAATTGTTAAGTGTTGTTATGGAAACATTTTTAAATTGCATAAATGAAATCGTCGCATTGCACTCGTATATTAACAAATAAGTACGGGTTAATAAGTATAGTATGTACGTATTTAGTGAAGATGAGATATACTGATTAATATGCAGCCGATAAATACCCTCCTTTAATACGATAGTATGGTACCTATGCTTTAAATAGGAAAAAAAATATTTTGGTCAAATAATGAGTAAAATGGCAAATTTCAGTGTTTTTATATTAATTTAGTGAATATATGGTGAATGTTAACTTGTCTTATACGTAAGTAAAATGATATATGAATTATTCTTTTAGTGGGTAAGTATTTCCTTTTATGTTTATACAAAAATAAAATATTAGATACCGATAAATATAGCTGTTTTCTGGTTAACTTATATGAGACGGTATCTTTTCCTCTAATAAATTATTTTCATATGTTGCAGGTTTGTATTTAAAATAAGAATGTATTGGTATTTCGACAAAAATCCAGCATATTTCCACGTCAAAGAAAATTAAAACAAATACCTACTCAAATAGTATTTTATTTGAAATTGATATACATGCCATAAAGTATTCATATGCAACGAATAAAAGTCTTTGTATCCTTATAGTGATTGTCATTGTTAATAATAAAAGACGTCGATGACCACGGCGTCTCGTTTTATGTTTGTTTTGTTTTAGGTAGTCAAGTTTGAATCATAAATGAAAGAAGAAAATAAATTAATTCATACTCAAAGAATAACAAATTAATGTGTTGCCTAGTAACAACTGTTAAGTGTTGGTGTTGGTATAGATATTGCAGTCTAAATATTTTGATAAAATTCTAACTCTGTACGTTTTTATTAATTTATGTATCTGTCTCGTTAAGATGAAAAATACCGATGAATCTGCAGCCGTTATATGCTTTCCAATGTTTTTTTTTAATAGAAACAAAATAGTTTGGGCGAATGGATACTACAATGGCAATGACTTGTGTTTAAAAGAAATGTTTTTTGTAAAGCAATAAGTGAATCTTTCTCTAAATACACAGGTAAGATTTTTCTTTCTTTAATATATAATTTTGTTGTAAAATTTAAAAATTATATAGATATAATATATATATATATATATATATATATATATATATATTGTTTATTTTAAATTGACAATTTTATTTAAATAATTTTTTATTATTTTTTTCTTCGATTATTACATATTAATGAATTTTTAAGAACATAAATTGTATATTAACCAATATGTAGTAGTTTGAAATAATTCAGTCTGAATTACAAAACGAGCTAATTTAAACAATATATACTAATATAGTGAGTATAACTTTGCAGTATGTATTATTAAATTTTCAATTAACACAAATATTTATTAAATTGTTTATTTTATTTTAGACTTAAATAAGCGATTCAGTTTATAATACACAATAATGGAAATTATCAAGTAAATTCTATATTCTAATTCTACCGTCTTTACTAGAAAATTTAATTCATTTGCTATTAAAATTGAAATTCGATATCTTCAGATGACTTATTTTACTTCGGTATTCATATTTGTTGTTGTAATATAAACGTTAATTCATTTTAAATCTAAATCGAACGTAATTTTGAATGGCTAATGTGTTACAGAAATTGCAGACAAAATATTTGGAAATTACTTAAATGAAATTCTCTGAGAAAATGGGTTGTTAGGACCTCTGGCATTATCCGAAAAAAGGGCTTTATGGACCTGTGGCATAGTTTCCATGTTGATTAATCCTAAAAAAATCACTAAGAAGCAAGGCTGTACGTATCCTGGAATAGGGTACATATTATATATTAATAGTGCTCTCCGAAAAAAAAAAAGAATTGTGAGGACCTCTAGCGTGGTCTACATGTTGACTAATCCCAACAAATCACTGAGAAAATAACACTGTTATAGTGTCTGATATAGTTTACATATTGAGTATAAATGGGTCTCCCAGGAAAACAAGAACTGTTAGGAACTCTGGCATGGTTTACATGTTGAGTAATCCTATCATAACACTGAGAAGAAATTCTGTTAAGCCTTCTGACTTTAATGGTTTCTCACAAAAAAATGAACTGTTAGGACCTCTGGCATGGTTTACATGTTGAGTAATTCTAACAAATCACTGAGAATAAATGCTATGCTGTTAGGTATTCTATAATAGTTTACATATTGAGTATTCATATTTCTCTCAGGAAAAAAATATTGCTACGACCTCTGGCATGGTTTACATGTTGATTAATCCTAACAAATCAATGAGAACAAATGCTGTTAGGTCTTCGAGTGTAGATTATATATTGAATATTAATGGTTTTCTCACCAAAAAATGAACCGTTAGCACCTCTTGCATGGTTTACTTGCTGAGTAATCCTAACAAATCACTGAGAAGAAATGCTGTTAGGTCTTCTGGTGTAGTTTAAATATTGAGTATTAATAGTTTTATCACAAAAAATAAATTTTAGGACCTCTAGCATGGTTTACATTTTGAGTAATTCTAACAAATCACTGAGATGAAATGCTGTTAGATCTTGTGGAGTAGTTTACATATAGAGTATTAATAGTTCTCTCAGAAAATAAAGAACTGTTAGGGTCTCTCACATGGATTACATGTTGCGTAATCCTAACAATTTACGGAGAAATTATACTGTTAGGTATTCTCGTATGGTTTACATATTGAGTATTAATAGTTATCTCAAGAAAAAAGGACCGTTAGGATCTCAGCCATGGTTTACATGTTGAGTAAACCTAACAAATCAGTGAGATGAAATGCTGTTAGGTCTTGTGGTGTAGTTTACATATAGAGTATTAATAGTTCTCTCAGAAAATAAAGAACTGTTAGGGTCTCACACATGGTTTACATGTTGCGTAATCCTAACAATTTACGGAGAAAATATACTGTTAGGTCTTCTCGTATGGTTACATATTGAGCATTAATAGTTATCTCAGGAAAAAAGGACCGTTAGGACCTCAGCCATGGTTTACATGTTGAGTAAACCGAACAAATCAGTGAGATGAAATGCGGTTAGGTCTTGTGGTGTAGTTTACATATAGAGTATTAATAGTTCTCTCAGAAAATAAAGAACTGTTAGGGTCTCACACATGGATTACATGTTGCGTAATCCTAACAATTTACCATATACTGTTAGGTCTTCTGGTATGGTTTACATATTGAGTATTAATAGTTCTCTCAGAAAATAAAGAACTGTTAGGGTCTCACACATGGATTACATGTTGCGTAATCCTAACAATTTACCATATACTGTTAGGTCTTCTGGTATGGTTTACATATTGAGTATTAATAGTTATCTCAGGAAAAAAGGACCGTTAGGACCTCTGCCATGGTTTACATGTTGAGTAAACCTAACAAATCACTGAGAACAAATACTGATAGGTCTTCTGGTATAATTTACATATTGAGTATTCATAATTCTCTCAGGACAGAAAAAACAACTGTTAGGACCACTGACATGGTTTACATGTCCTCTAGTTTAGTTAACATAATAAGTATTAATAATTCTCTCAGAACAAAAAAAAAATTTAGAACTTCTATCATGGTTCCCATGTTGAGTAATTCTATCAAATCACTGAAAAGTTATGCTGTTAGGTCTTCTAGTAAATATTGACTATTAATATTTCTCTCAGAAAAAAAGAACTGTCAGGGCCTCTGGCATAGTTTACATGTTGAATAATCCTAATAAATTACTGAGGACAAATGCAGTTAGGTTTTCTATTATAGTTCACGTATTGAGTATTAATAGTTCTTTCAGGGAAAAAGGACTGTTAGGACCTATGCCATGGTTTACATGTTGAGTATTCTTAACAAATCACTGAGAACGAATGCCGTTAGGTCTTTTGTGTAGTTTACATATTGAGTTTAATAGTTCTCAGAAAATAAAGAAATGATAGGACCGCTGGCATGGTTTACATGTTTAGTAATGCTAACAAATCACTGAGAAGAAATGCTTTTAGGTCTTCTGGTATAGTTTACATATTGAGTATTAATAGTTCTCTCAGGAAATAAGGACTGTTAGGACCTCTGACAAGGTTTACATGTCGAGTAATCCTAACAAATCACTGAGAAGAAAGTCTGTCAGGTTTTTTGGTATAGGGTACATATTGAGGATTAATAAGTCCTTCAAACAAGAAAATCAATTAATTCACGTGCAGAGAATAACAAATAGAAACAACAATTAATTTGGTGCACAATGACAATTGTTAAGTGTTGTTATGGAAATATTTAGATATTGCATATGTGAAATTTTCACATTGTACTCGCGTATTAACAAATAAATACAGGTAATAAGTACAGTATGTACATATAACCTTAAATATGAGCAAAATATTTTGATCCAATGGTGACTATAATGGCAAAATAAAGTATTTTTTTTTATATTAATTAAGAGCATATATGGCGAATGTTAACTTGTCTTATACGTAAGTAAAATGATTTATTCTTTAATGAGGTAAGGATTACCTTTTATGTTTATAAAAATAAAACAATAGATACCGACAAATATAGCTGTTTTCTGGTTAACTTTCATAAAACGGTATCTTTTCCTCTAATGAATTGTTTTCATGTTTCAGGTTTGGGTATAAAATAAGTAGGTATATGTATTTCGACCACGGCGTCTCGCTTTAGCCGCTGTAATTTCCAATGATATTTTTTAATAGAAACAATTTTTTTTGGCAATTACTTGTGATTAAAAGAAATGTTTTTTGTAAAGCAATAAATAAGATAGGCAAGTTATTTTCTTTCTTTAATATATATTTTTGTTGCAAATTTGAAAAATCATATATATATGTGTTATTTTAAATTGACAATTTTATTTAAATAATTTTAAATTTTTTGTTTTATTCGATTACTACATATCAATGAATTTTTAAGAGGAAGATCTTAAATAATTGTACATTAACAAATATGTAATGATTTCAAACCATTTATTCTGTATTATAGAACGAGTTAATTTAAACAATATTTATTAATATAGTGGGTATAACTTGGCAGTACATATTATTGAATTTCCAATTAACACAAATATTTAAAATTGTTTTAGAATTAAATAAGTTTAATTTAGTTTATAATACACAATACGGGAAAATTGTTAAGTAACTTTAATATTCTAATTCTACAGTATTTACTAGAAAATGGAATTCATTTGCTATTCCATTTGAAATTTGATATCATCAAATGACTTATTTTATTTCGATTACATATTCATATTTGTTGCTGGCATATAACAATTAATTCATTTTGAATCTAATTCGAACCTAATTTTGTATTTTGATTTTTTTTTCTATTTCTTAATAACGTTTTCATTTCTACAATTAATGTGGTGCTTAGTGACCAAGGCCCGTATCACGAGCATAGTTTTATAATAAAAGCGCTTTGATGAAGCTTGCTTTTACAGTATATTCTTATGAGGAGTGTGCACCATAAAAGCGGTTTTATTGCGAAAGTGCGCTCGTAATACGAGCTAATGTGTTACAGAAATTGCAGACAAAATAATTGGAAATTATATAAATGAAATTCTCTGAGAAAATGGGTTGTTAGGACCTCTAGCAAGGTTTAATTGTTCGGTATTCTTTACCATTATCCGAAAAAAGGGCTTTAGGGACATGTGGCATGATTTCCATGTTGAGTAGTCCTAAAAAATCACTAAGAAGCAAGGCTGTACGTATCCTGGAATAGGGTACATATTATATATTAATAGTTCTCTCCGAAAGAAAAATAATTCTGAGGACCCCTAGCGTGGTCCACATGTTGACCAATCCTAACAAATCACTGAGAAAATAACGCGGTTATAGTCTGTGATATAGCTTACATATTGAGTATTAATAGGTCTCTCTGGAATCAAGAATTCTTAGGACCTCTGTCATGGTTTACGTGTTGCGTAATCCTAACAACTCACTGAGAATATATGCTGGTAATTCTTCTGGTATTGTGTAAATATTGAGTATTAATAGTTCTCTCAGGAATAAAATAAAACTGTTAGGACCTCTATCATGGTTTTTATGTTAAGTAATTCTAACAAATCACTGAGAAGATATGCTGTTAGGTCTTTTGGTATAGTTTACATATTGAGTATTAATAATTCTCTTAGGACAAAATAAAAACTGTTAGGACCTATGACATGGTTTACATGTTGAGTAATCCTAACAAATCACAGAGACGACATGCTGTTAGGTCTTTTGTTGTAGTTTACATACTGAGTATTAATGGTTTTCTCACAAAAAAATGAACAGTTAAGACCTCTGGCATGGTTTACATATTGAGAAATTCTATCAAATCACTGAGAAGAAATGCTGTTCGGTCCTCTGCTATAGTTTATATATTGAGTACACATAGTTCTCTCAGAAAATAAAGAACTGTTACGACCGCTGGCATGGTTTACATGTTGAGTAATCATAACAAATCACTGAGAAGAAATGCTGTTAGCTCTTCTGATATAGTTTACATATTGAATATTAATACTCGTAATTCTTTCGGGACAATAAAAAAACTGGCAGGACTTCTGCCATGGTTTATATGTTGAGTAATTCTAACAAATCACTAAGAAGATATGCTGTTAGGTGTTCTGAGATAGTTTACAAATTAAGTACTAATGGTTCTCTCAGAAAAACAAAGAATTGTTAGAACATCTGGAATGGTTTACATGTTGAGCAATGGTAATAAATCACTAAAAAGAAATGCTGTTAGGTCTTCTATTATAGTTAACATATTGAGTATTAATACTTCTCTCTGGAAAAAAAAGACTGTTAGGACCTCTGGCATGGTTTACATATTGAGTAATGCTAACAAATAACTGAGAAGAAATGCTGTTATCTTCTGGTGTAGTTTACAAATTGAGTATTCATAATTCTCTCAGGACAAAGAAACAACTGTTAGGACCTCTGATTTACATGGTGAGTAATTCTAACAAATCACTGAGAAGATATGCTGCTAGGTCTTCTGGTATGGTTTACATATTGAGTATTAACAGTTCTCTCACAAAAAAATGATTACTGTTAGGACCTCTGGCATGGTTTACATGTTGAGTAATACTAACAAATCACTGAGAAGAAATGATATTAGGTCTTCTGGTATAGTTTGTTTATTGAGTCATTGAGTATTAATAATTCTCTCAGGAAAAGAATTGTTAGGGCCTCTGGCATGGTTTACATGTTGAGTGATCCTAACAAATCACTGAGAAGAAAATCTGTCAGGTTTTTTGGTATATTGTACATTTTGAGTATTAATAATTCCCTCAGAAATGAAAATCAATAATAACAAATAGAAACAACAAATAATTTAGTGCATATGACAATTGTTAAGTGTTGTTATGGAAATATTTTGATATTGCATAAATGAAATTTTCACATTGTACTCGTGTATTAACAAATAAGTACGGGTTAATAAGTACAGTTTGTACATATAACAGTAAATATGAGCAAAATATTTTGGTCGAATGGTGACTATAATGGCGAAATGAAGTAATTGTTTATATTAACTTAGTGAATATATGGCGAATGTTAACTTGTCTTAAGCCTGTTTTACACAATCATATATTTACAATTAAATTTACATGCAAAATATTTTCATTTTTACATAATAATTTTTGATCAAAATCTTTTCGTTTTACACGGCCAAATATTTGTGACATGTTTGATTGTTGCTAACTTAAGTACATTTTTATATGTTGGTAATAGTTTACTACTACGGTTTACTAACTTCTCAAATGTTTACAGCTGATGTTTTCATCTGTGTGTCGCGCTCGTTTACACTTCAAAATCTTATTTCGTGCATTAACAATTGCGACATTTACAAATATTTTTTAAATTTTTCTATTCATTGTTCTTCATTTGAACTTGACGTTTGGTTTTGTGAAAAGTTTCATAGAACAGAGTAACCAATTACCTGCAACTACACATGAAATGTAAACTTTTGTTTAATGAAAACCCTAAATATCACCAAAATGTGAAGCAAATGACCTTCAAAATTAGAACATGCCCTATTTGAGAACTTTTTACAGCATCGTATGGTACCATAAGAAGTTGTAAATTTATTACCGTGTAATCATTGAAATTTTGTGATCAAATACGCAGTTGTAAAAATGCATGTAAATTTATGATAATGTAAAACAGGCTTTATACGTAAGTAAAATGATATGATTTATTCTTTAAGGAGGTAAGGATTTCCTTTTATGTTTATAAAAATAAAACAATAGATACCGATAAATATAGCTGTTTTCTGGTTAACTTTTATAAAACGGTATCTTTTCCTGTAATTAATTATTTTCATATGTTTCAGGTTTGGGTATAAAATAAATAGGTATAGGTATTACGACAAAAATCCAGGATATACTTAGGTTAAAAAAAATGAAGCAAATACTCAAATATTATTTTACTTGAAATTAAAGAATAACAAATAAGAACAACAATTAATGTTGTGCACAGCAACAATAAACTGTTAAGTTTTAGTATTGTTATAGAAATTGGAGTCTAAATATTTTGAGAAAATTTTTACACTGTAAGATTTAATTAAATTATGTACATATTTTCTTGAGATGCAAAATACCTATGAATCTGCAGCCGATGTAATTTCCGATGTTTTTTTTTTTAATAGGAACAAAATATGTTGGTCGAATGGATACTACAATAGCAATGACTTGTGATTAAAAGAAATGTTTTTTTGTAAAGTTATAAATAATATATGTAGGTAAGTTATTTTCTTTCTTTAATATATATTTTTGTTGCAACTTTGAAAAATCATATAGATATGTGTTATTTTAAATTGACAATTTTATTTAAACATTTTTTTTTTGTTTCATTCGATTATTACATATCACTGAATTTTTAACAGGAAAATCTTAAATCGTAGATTAACAAATATGCAACAATTGGAAACAATTTATTCTGAATTACAGAACGAGCTAATTTAAACAATATTTATTAATATACTGCGTATAATTTTGCAGTATGTATTATTGAATTTCCATTTAACAAAATTATTTAAAATTGTTTTAGACTTAAATAAGCGATTCAGTTTATAATACATAATACTGGAAAATTGTCAAGTAACTTTTATATTAATTCATTTGCTATTCCATGTGAAATTTGATATCTTCAAATGACTTATTTTACTTCGATTACCTATTCATATTTGTTGGTTGTTCATATAACCATTAATTCATTTTAAATCTAAATCGAACGTAATTTCAAATTTATTTTTTTTCTTTTGGTTGAGTTATCGTTTTATCTATTTTATTTCATTTACTCTTTTTCATTTTTAAGTTTAATACGAAACAAACACTCTCGAAATCGGTGTGGAGTTTTATTTTTTTCACAATCTAAGACAAGACTACAAAAACGAAAATTAAATTCAAATCTAGTGACCATCATCACAGTAGGTACATATTAGATAATAATAGTTCTCTCAAAAAAAAAAAGAATTGTGAGGACCTCCAGCGCGGTCTACATTTGACTAATTCTAACATATCACTGAGAAAATAACGCTGTTACAGTCTCTGATATAGCTCACATATTGAGTATTAATACATGTTGAGTAATCGTAACAAATCACTGAGAAGAAATGCCATTAGGTCTTTTGGTATAGTTTACGTATTGAGTATTAATAGTTTTCTCCAGAAAAAAAGAACAGTTAGGACATCTGGCATGGTTTAATCGTAACAAATCACTGAGAAGAAATACGGGCTAATGTGTTACAAAAATTGCATACAAAATATTTGAAAATTGCATAAATGAAATTCTCTGAGAAAATTTAAATTGAGATGATAGATACCGATGCAGATATATATATATATATATATATATATATATATATATATAAAAATAAATAAATATACCATCACGGTGTAGTACCTATTGCTGGGTGTGCCAATCTGATTTGTACACAGATTTCGGTAATGATGATAACATATTTGTACCATGCGAGCGTTTACTAAGCGAGGTAACCGATAAAGATGCAGCCACTTTGTACATTTTGTTTATCATACTCTAGGTATTATTTACAGCAATATGAAAATTTTACCATTGTATTTACTATGGTCCACAAAAAAGTGGACATCTTGTATATATGCATATATAAATGGTACTTAAGGTAATTATGACTAATATCAATATTGTATCGTTGTGAGTCATTGTTTATGTTAAAAGATGCCGATGACCACGGCGTTTTTGTTAATGTTTGTTTTAGGAAGAGAAGTATAAATCATCAAAGAAAATTAATTAATTAATTTATAGGGAATAACAAAAAAGGAACAACAATTAATGTGGTGCATAATGACAATTGTTAAGTGTTGTTATGGAAAAAATTTGAAATTGCATAAATGAAATTGTTGCATTGTACTCGTATATTAACAAATAAGTACGGGTTAATAAGTATAGTATGTACGTATTATTTAGTTACGATGAGATATACCGATTAATCTGCAGCCGATAAATAACCTTTAATACGAGGATAGTATGGTACCTATGTTTTAAATAGGAACAAAATATTTTAGTCGAATGATGAGTACAATGGCAAATATCTAAGTTTTTATATCAATTTAGTGAATGTTAACTTGTCTTATACGTAAGTAAAATGATATGATATGAATTATTCTTTTAGTAGGTAAGTATTTTCTTTTATGTTTATACAAAAATAAAATATTAGATACCGATAAATATAGCTGTTCTCTGGTTAACTTATATGAGACGGTATCTTTTCCTCTAATAAATTATTTTCATATGTTGCAGGTTTGTATTTAACAAAAGAAGGTATTGGTGTTTCGACAAAAATCCAGGATATAACTACGTCAAAAAAAAAAAAATTAAACAAATACCTACTCAAATAGTATTGTATTTGAAATTGATATACATGCCATAAAGTATTCATATGCAACGAATAAAAGTCTTTGTATCCTTATAGTGATTGTCATTGTTAATAATAAAAGACGTCGATGACCACGGCGTCTCGTTTTATGTTTGTTTTGTTTTAGGTAGTCAAGTTTGAATCATAAAAGAAAGAAGAAAATAAATTAATTCATACTCAAAGAATAACAAATTAATGTGTTCCCTAGTAACAACTGTTAAGTGTTAAGCCTGTTTTACACAATCATATATTTACAATTAAATTTACATGCAAAATATTTTCATTTTTACATAATAATTTTTGATTAAAATCTTTTCGTTTTACACGGCCAAATATTTGTGACATGTTTGATTGTTGCCAACTTAAGTACATTTTTATATGTTGGTAACAGTTTACTACTACGGTTTACTAACTTCTCAAATGTTTACAGCTGATGTTTTCAACTGTGTGTCACGCTCGTTTACACTTCAAAATCTTATTTCGTGCATTAACAACTGCAAAATTTACAAATATTTTTTTAATTTTTCTATTCATTGTTCTTCATTTGAACTTGACGTTTGGTTTTGTGAAAAGTTTCATAGAACAGAGTAGCCAATTACCTGCAACTACACATAAAATGTAAACTTTTGTTAATGAAAACCCTAAATATCACCAAAATGTGAAGCAAATGACCTTCAAAATTAGAACATGACCTTTTTGAGAATTTTTTACAGCATCGTATGGTACCATAAGAAGTTGTAAATTTATTACCGTGTAATCATTGAAATTTTGTGATCAAATACGAATTTATGATAATGTGAAACAGGCTTTAGTGTAGGTATAGATATTGCAGTCTAAATATTTTGATAAAATTCTAACTCAGTACTTTTTTATTAATTTATGTGTCTGACTCTTTAAGATGAAAAATACCGATCAATCTGAAGCCGTTATATGATTTTAAATGGTTTTTTTTTAATAGGAACAAAATATTTTGGGTGATTAGATACTGCAATGGCAATGACGTGTTTAAAGAAATGTTTTTTGTAAAGCAATAAGTGAATCTTTCTCTAAATACACAGGTAAGTTTTTCTTTCTTTAATATATGTATATTTTTTTCTTCGATTATTACATATTATTGAATTTTTAAGAAGATCTTAAATTGTATATTAACCAATATGTAATAATTTCAAATAATTTAGTCTGAATTACAGAACGAGCTGATTTAAAAAATATATACTAATATAGTGAGTATAACTTTGCAGTATGTATTATTAAATATTTATTAAATTGTTTATTTTATTTTAGACTTAAATAAGCGATTCAGTTTATAATACACAATGGAAAATTATTAAGTAACTTCTATATTCTAATTTTACCGTTTTTAGTAGAAAATTTATTTTACTTCGATTATTAATATTTGTTGTTTACATATAACCATTAATTCCTTTTAAAACTAAATACAACGTAATTTTGAATGGCTAATGTGCTACAGAAAATGCAGACAAAATATTTGGAAATTACATAAATGAAATTCTCTGAGAAAATGGGTTGTTAGGACCTCTGGCAAGGTTTAAATGTTGGGTGTTCTTTGCCATTCTCCGAAAAACGGTCTTTTTGGACCTGTGGCATGGTGTCCATGGCTGTACGTATCCTGGAATAGGGTACATATTAAATATTAATAGTCCTTTCCGAAAAAAATATAATATTGAGGACCTCTAGCATGGTTTCCATGTTGACTTATCCTAACAAATCATTGAAAAAATAACGCTGTTATAGTCTCTGATAAAGTTTACATGTTGTGTATTGATAGGTCTCTCAGGAATAAGAATTGTTTGAACATCTGACATGGTTTACATATTGCGTAATCCTTACAACTCCCTGAGAAGATATGCTGTTAGGTCTTCTGGTATAGTGTACATATTGAGTATTAATAGTTCTCTTATGAAACCAAGAACTGGTAGACCTCTGACATGGTTTACTTGTGTAATCCTAATAAATTACTGAGAAGAAATGCTGTTAGGTTTTCTATTATAGTTCTCTTAGGAAAAAAGGACTGTTAGGACCTCTGGCATGGTTTACATTTTGAGTAATCCTAACAAATCATGCTGTTAGGTCTTCTGGTGTAGTTTACATATTGAGCATTAATAGTTTTCTCAGGACAAAATAAAACTGTTAGGACCTATGGCATGGTTTACATGTTGAGTACTCCTAACAAATCAGTGAGAAGAAATGCCGTTAGGTCTTTTTTTGTTTATGTATTGAGTATTAATAGTTCTCTCAGGAGAAAAGGAGTGTTAGGACCTCTGGCATGGTTTACATGTTGAGTAATCCTAACAAATCACTGAGAACAAATGCTGTTAGGTCTTCTGGTGTAGTTTACATATTGAGCATTAATAGTTTTTTCGCAAAAAATAACAGTTAGGACCTCTGACATGATTTACATGTTGACTAATTCTAACAAATCACTGAGAAGAAGTGCTGTTAGGTCTTCTGGTATAGGTTACATATTCAATATTAATAATTCTCGCAGGGCAAAAAAAAAACTGTTAGGACCTCTGACATGGTTTACATGTTGTGTAATCCTAACAAATCACTGAGAATATATGCTGTTAGGTCCTCTTGTATAGTTTACATACTGAGTATAAATATTTCTCTCAGAAAATAAAGAAGTGTTAGGATCGCTGGCATGGATTACATGTTGCGTAATCCTAACAAATCACTGAGAATAAATGCTATTAGATCATCTGATATAGTTTATATATTGAGTATTGACAGTACTCTTGAGAAAAGAAGGACTGATATTGCCTCTGGCATGGTTTACAGGTTGAGTTTGATTTTTTTAAGATTTGCACGTTGACTATGTGACACGCCTTTCATTTGCAAATTACATTGTTTCATGTAAATATTTATAAGTTCTTTTTGTGTTAAGTGGTTTCTAACACAGTGTTTTTCATCACAGTGCTATAGTTGCAGTGTTATTTGTGCTACTTCAGTCCCTTTTGGTGATTTTCATGCTGCTGTAAGTACTGTCTTTTAAAGCGACATTTCCTTGCTTTTTCACTATCTAATTAATCGTGTCATTTCGACTGCCCAATATCGGCTAACAACATCTACTCATCTTTGTTGCACCATTCACAAAATACACCTGCTCGGGCTAATTCGTTCGTCTTCGTCATACATCACATCAGTCGAGTTTTCCGAATTGCAACAAAAACATAAACAATGAGGTTAAATTCATCGAATGTGACGAATGTCGTAAACTCATACATTTAACTTGTGTGAATCTAACAACTGATGATATTACCCGTCTCACCTGATCCACTACTAAATCAGTCAAATTTTTTTGTAATAAATGTCTGAATGAAGTTGATACAGTAAACAGTTAAATATTCTGCAACTGCAAGCCGATTTATATGAGCTGGAACAAAAATTTTAAACTGCTCGAAGTAACGAAACCCAGATTGAAACTATTTTAAATAAATTAAATCAAAGAGAATTTCGTCAAAACAATGTCATTAATTCCGGTGTTCCTGAATCCGATGGACAAAATTTAAATACTGAAATCTCCATTCTTATTAATAAAATAGAGCCAAATATAAATTTAACTGATGTTTCAGAGACGGGGTGCTACAAAAACTAATATTAATAGTCGGCCAAGACTTATTAAAATTCGTTTTCAAAAATCAGATGATGCTAAAAAATTACTGTGTTCTGCGAAAAAAGCCAGAAACTTTCCTGAATTGAAAAATATTTATATTAATCAGGAAAAACTCCTTTACAACAACAATATAAGAAAGTTAGAACATAATTACTTCAGCGTATATCTCAGGGTGAAAATAATTTATATATCTCATAAAAAAAAATTCCGCAAATAGTTAAAAAAAAATTACTTCACTGCCCATCAACCAGTCACAAATTTTAGTCTTCTATCGAAACGTCCAGTGTCTCAATACAAAGCTGAAGCAAATTTATTCTCTTCTTCCATCCCTTAACTTTGATATCATCAGCTTCAGTGAAACTTGGTTGACCAATAGCGGGTTCGATTCTGAAGTTAGTAGTGGTTCGTTTGCAGTTTTTCGCTCTGATCGTAATTTAGTGCAGTGTGGTGTTAATCGTGGTGGTGGAGTTCTAATGCTAATTAATAAAAAAATTCATGCTGTTCATGTTAATCTTAATGACAATATTTATTACCGGTTAATGTAGAAATACTATGCTGCAAATTGCTTTTAAACAATATGAGGCCATACATATTTACAATTTATATTCCCCCCCGGAATGAATAGTGATGTATTTAGTGATATTTTCGATTTTCTTGAAAATCTTCCATTTTTGTATGAAAATAATTTCATGTTATTAGAAGACTTCAACATACTTGAATTTTTATTAGTATGAATTACAATAATGATGTTTTTGATAAACCTAATGATATCGCTCAAGCATTTACATCCCACTTTCATAGCGTCTATACTTCCTCTTCTTCCTCTGATAACTCTGCCAATATCTTTTCCACTTCCAGTTTCTCCATTTCTAAACCAACTTCTCAGAAAAAAGAACTGTTAGAAAATCTGGCATGGTTTTCATGTTGAGTAAGGCTAACAAATCACTGAGAAGAAATGCTATTAGGTCTTCTAGTATAGTTTACATCGAGTATTAATAATTTTCTCAAGACAAAAGAAAACTGTTAGGACGTCTGGCATGATTTACATGTTGAGTAATTCTAACAAAAAACTGAGAAGATATGCTGTCAGGTCGTCTGGTATAGTGTAAATATTGGCTATTAATAGTTCTCTCAAAATAAAAAAAAAATAATTTGGCCTGGTTTACATGTGGAGTAACGCTAATAAATCACTGAGAAGAAATGCTGTTAGGTTTTCTATTATAGTTTACATATTGAGTATTAATAGTTCTCTCAGGAAAAAGCATTGTTAGAACCTCGGGCATGGTTTACATGTTGAGTAATCCTAACAAATTACTGAGAAAAAATTCTGTAAGGTCTTCTGGTATAGTTTACATATTGATTATTAATAATTCTCTCAGAAAAAAAGAACGGTTAAGACCTCTGACATAGTTTACTTGTTCAGTAATCCAAATAAATCACTGAGAAGAAATGCTGTTAGGTCTTTTAGTATACTTTTTATATTGAGTATTAATAGTGCTCTCAGGAGAAAAATGACTGTTAGGACTCTGGCAAGGTTTATATGTTGAGTAATCCTAACAAATCACTGAGAAGAAAGTCTATCAGGTTTTTTGGTATAGTGTACATATTGAATATTAATAATTCCCTCAGAAATGAAAATCAATTAATTCATTGGCAGAGAATAACAAAAACAAACAACAATTAATTTGGTGCATAATAAAAATTGTTAAGTGTTGTTATGGAAATATTTTGATATTGATGTAGACCTTTGAAACTGATGAAATATTTTGATATTGCATAAATGAAATTTTCACACTGTACTCGTGTATTAGCAAATAAGTACGGGTTAAAAAGTACAGTATGTATATAACCTTAAATATGAGCGAAATATTTTGGTCGAATGGTGACTATAATGACGAAATGATGTAATGTTTTATATTAATTTAGTGAATGTATGGCGATTGTTAACTTGTCTTATACGTACGTAAAATTCTTTAAGGAGATAAGGATTTCCTTTTATGTTTATAAAAATAAAACAATAGATACCGATAAATAACTGTTTTCTGGTTAACTTTTATTAAACAGTATCTTTTCTTCTAATGAATTATTTTCATATGTTTCAGGTTTGGGTATAAAATAAATAGGTGTAGGTATTTCGACAAAATTCCAGGATATATCTACATTAAAAAAATTGTAGCAAATACTCAAATATTATTGTATTTGATATTAAAGAATAACAAATAAGAACAACAATTAATGTGGTGCATAGTAACAATAAACTTTTGAGTGTTAGTGTTGTTATAGAAATTGCAGTCTAAATATTTTGACAAAATTCTTACACTGTACGATTTAATTATTTTATGTACATATTTCCTTAAGATGCAAAATACCTGAAATGAATCTGCAGCCGATGTAATTTCCAATGATATTTTTAATAGGAACAAAATATGTTGGTCGAATGGATACTACAATGGCAATGAGTCGATTAAAAGAAATGTTTTTCGTAAAGCAATAAATAAGATAGGTAAGTTATTTTCTTTCTTTAATATATATATTTGTTGCAAATTAGAAAAATCATATAAATATGTATTATTTTAAATTGACAATTTTATTTAAATAATTTAATATTTTTTTTCATTCGATTATTACATATCAATGAATTTTTAAGAGGAAGATCTTAAATTATACATTAACAAATAAGTAATAATTTGAAACAATTTATTCTGAAATACAGAACGAGCTAATTTAAACAATATTTATTAATATAGTGCGTATAACTTTGCAGTATATATTATTGAATTTCCAATTAACACAAATATTTAAAATTATTCTAGAATTAAATAAATGATTCAGTTTATAATACACAATACCGGAAAATTGTCAAGTAACTTTTATATATTTTAATTCTACCGTCTTTACTAGAAAATGCAATTCATTTGCTATTCCATTTGAAATTTGATATATTCAAATGACTTATTTTACTTCGATTATTCATACTTGTTGTTGTCATATAACCATTAATTCATTTTAAATTTAAATCGAACGTAATTTTGAATTTAATTTTTTTCTTTTTCTTGAGATATCGTTTTCATATATCTATTTTATTTTATTCTTTTTCATTTAAAGTTTACTACGAAACACACGCTCTCGAAATCGGTATGAAGTATTGTTTTTTTCACAATCTTGTTCCAATTTTATTAGCATTCTTTGAGACAACAATGAAGGTGATTGTCATTTCGTACTATGTTGGACAACATACTTGGTTTCTTACATGTGTTGCTATGATAAAAGAGAGTAACCTTGGCCTCGTTCGTGTACTACTGTTGTACAGAGCATACATGGTCATCTACATGTAATTCATGATAGTTGACAGCAAATCGCCTCCTGCATGTCACATGATAGTAAAGGGTTTTCCAATAAGAGGTGTTATTTTGATATTCAAGGAAAAATGCCATTTTTTAATATAAATGATCGGATGTTTATTTCATTATAAAGAGGAAGGTATGCCGTTAACAGTGGAAAATAACATCAGGCAAATGACCACCACGACCACGCTGACAGGACAATATCCTTTTCATGAAATTTTCCATAACCAAATCGCAAAGTGGCTGTCCTATGTCCTCGATAGCCTCACGAATTCCATCTTTGAGGTCTTGAGTCGACGCTGGGCAGTTGGCGTAGACCTTCTCTTTCACGTGGCCTTAAAGAAAGAAGTCGCAAGGTGTTAAATCACAAGATCTCGGTGGCCAATTGTGATCACCTCTTCGAGAGATAACACGGTCCGGAAACTTTTCCCGTAAAAGATCAATGGTTTCGTTGCTTGTGTGGCACGTAGCGGCGTCTTGTTGAAAGTAAACGTTGTCCAGATCAATACCATCCAATTCCGGCCATAAAATCGTTAATCATCTCTCGATAGCGCAATCCATTCACCGTAACTGTTGCTCCAGCCTCATTTTTGAAAAAGTAAGGTCCAATGACTCCGCCGGACCATAAACCGCACCAAACAGTCACACGTTCAGGATAGAGAGGCTTTTCAACAATAACTCTTGGGTTTTCTGAGCCCCAGATGCGACAATTTTGTTTGTTGACGAAGCCACCGAGGTGGAAATGGGCCTCATCACTCAAGATGATTTTTCGATGGAATTCCGGATCATTTTCATGCATTTCAACGACCCAATCAGCAAAGACACGACGTTGTTGATGATCGGCCAGCTTGAGTTTCTTGTGTTAACTGGACTTTATAAGCCTTAAGACCCAAATCTTTATGCAAAATACGGTGTAATGACGTTTGTGGAATGCCTAATTCCAAAGAACGACGAGGAATGGATAAACCTGGGTTGTCTTCAACACTTTCGGCTACAGCAGCAATATTCTCGGCTGTTCTTGAGCGACGTGCACGGGTTTTATTCTTCACATCACTAACTTGTCCCAACAGCTCGAATTTTTCCACCAATTTCTGTATTGTGGTCCGACAAGGTGCTTCACCACGACCCAAAAATTGTCGAGTTTTACGAACCGTCTCTCCTAAATTTTCACCATTTTTATAGTTAATTTTAATAATTTCAATGCGTTGTTGAAGCGTGTATCGTTCCATTTTTATTAATGGCGTAGTTTCTACTTGTCAAATGTCAAAAAATGACAGCTTCAAAAGCGACATCTACCGAAATAGCGGGCTATTCAAAATAACACCTCTTATTGGAAAACCCTTTACTACCAACTCGTCTCATGCATTTAATACATGCGATAGTACCAAGTAAACTCGCCTTCTTTATGAACAAGTGACAGTACTAAGTTAACTTGACTCCAGCATATGTATATAAATAGTACATGTTTTCATGGTTTGTTGTAAGTAACCATTTCAATTATTGTTTCATAGTTTATGACAAGATTAAAAGAATAATCTAATTTTTCAAAGAAAGTATTGACAATAATAAGGCCATTACTACCCTCATCCTCCCAACCTATTTTTCTTACGATAATTACCAGGTAGAACGTGTACATTTATTACTTGTTGTTGTAATATTAATTAAATATTTATTTGAAATTCTAGGTATATTTACATTACATATATCCTTAAGAAATGCCGCTAATACCATCAATGACTTTGAATAAATATCCATGTAACAACACAGTTTTAATAGTAGTTTACTACCAGCTGAGGTGGACAAGCACCCCACTCTACAAAATTAAACCTTTTTTTAATTATTCATGCTTTTAGGATATTTGCAACGGCATTTAAACCAAAAGTCAATTAAATTTAGCTACTCAAAACCCCAGGATTAAAAAAAAAGAAATATTGATAAACTATGGAAGAATGCAGTTTTGATTATCCTTCATTTTTATTTTGAATTTAAATTGAGATGATAGATACTGATGAAGATAAATACATAAAAATAAATAAATATACCATCACGGCGTAGTACCTATTGCTGGGTGTGCCAATCTGCTTTGTACATAGATGTCTGTAATGATGATAACATATATGTACCGCATGAGCGTTTACTAGGCGAGATAACCGATAAAGATGCAGCCACTTTATGCATTTTGTTTAGCATACTCTAAGTATTATTTACAGAAATATGAAAATTTTACCATTGTATTTACTATGGTCCACAAAAAAATAGACATCTTGTATATATGCATATATAAATGGTACTTAAAGTAATTATGACTAATATCAATATTGTATCGTTGTGAGTCATTGTTTATGTTAAAAGATGCCGATGACCACGGCGTTTTTGTTAATGTTTGTTTTAGGAAGAGAAGTTTAAATCATCAATAAAAATCAATTAATTCATTTATAGAGAATAACAAATAGGAAAAACAATTAATGTGGTGCATAATGACAATTGTTAAGTGTTGTTATGGAAATATTTTGAAATTGCATAAATGAAATTGTCGTATTGTACTCGTATATAAACACATAAGTACGGGTTAATAAGTATAGTATACGAGGATAGTATGGTAACTATGTTTTAAATAGGGACAAAATATTTTGGTCGAATGATGAGTACAATAGCAAATTTCGTTAAGTTTTTATATTAATTAAGTGGATATATAGTGAATGTTAACTTGTCTTATTCGTAAGTAAAATGATATGATATGAATTATTCTCTTAGTAGGTAAGTATATTCTTTTATGTTTATACAAAAATAAAATATTAGATACCGATAAATATAGTTGTTTTCTGATTAACTTATATGAGACGGTATCTATTCCGCTAATAAATTATTTTCATATGTTGCAGGTTTGTATTTAAAATAAGAAGGTATTGGTATTTCGACAAAAATCCAGGATATACCTATGTAAAAAAAAATAATTGAAACAAATACCTACTCAAATATTATTTTATTTGAAATTGATACACATGCCATAAAGTATTCATATGCAACGAATAAAAGTCTTTGTATCCTTATAGTAATTGTCATTGTTAATAATAAAAGACGTCGATGACCACGGCGTCTCATTTATGTTTGTTTTGTTTTAGGTAGTCAAGTTTGAATCATGAAAGAATAAAATAAATTAATTCATATTCAAAGAATAACAAATTAATGTGTTGACTAGTATAGTAGTAGAATATTGCAGTCTACATATTTTCATAAAATTCTTACGCTGTACGTTTTAATTAATTTATGTATGTCTCGTTAAGATGAAAAATACCGATGATTCTGCAGGCGTTATATAATTACCAATGGTTTTTTTTTTTTAATAGGTACAAAATATTTTGTGCGAATAGATCTACAATGGCAATGAATTGTGTTTAAAAGAAATGTTTTTTATAAAGGAATACATAACATAGGTAAGTTATTTTCTTTATTTAATATATATATATATATATATATATATATATATATATATATATATATATATCTTACATCTTATAGATGTTATATTTTAAATTGACAATTTTATTTAAATAATTTTTTATTATTTATTTCTTCGATTGTTACATATTAATGAATTTTTAAGAAGAAGATCTTAAATTGTATATTAACCAATATGTAGTAATTTGAAATAATTTAGTCTGAATTACAGAACGAGCTAATTTAAACAATATATACAAATATAGTGTGTATAACTTTGCAGTATTTATTATTGAATTTCCAATTAACACAAATATTTAAAATTGTTTATTTTAATTTAGACTTAAATAAGCGATTCAGTTTATAATACACAATACTGGAATATTGTCAAGTAACTTCTATATTCTAATTCTACCGTCTTTACTAGAAAATTTAATTCATTTGCTATTCCTTTTGAAATTCGATATCTTCAAATGACTTATTTATTTCGATTATTCATATTTGTTGTTGACATATAACCATTAATTCATTTTACATCTAAAGCGAACGTAATTTCAATTTTCTTTTCTTTTTGTTGATATCATTTTCATATATGTATTTTATTTAATTTACTCTTTTTCATTTTAAAATTTACTACGAAACAAACATAATGTTGTAGCTGAATGGTTAGCATGTCTGCTTGTAGAATCTAAGAATTTTTATAGGTTAGAGTTCAAATCTCCATCAAGCTAAACTTTTCATTATTTTTTATTTATTTATATATTAATTACAAATTTAATTAAAGATATTATGAGATAATATGGATGAATTAGTTATATAATTACAAACAAGTTTCTATCACGATATAATAGTAATTTCAATGAAAGTAGTAACCGTCAAAAGCAAGATTTTAAACTATACCACATACTTTTCCTTTATAAATAAGGTAAAAATACAAAACATACACATATTCATTGTGTTATTATCATGTATTATTAAGATCAAAAGAAAGAATTGTAAATTTTTATTAAATCCATATTTTGATTGTTATAATAATTTTTTGTCAAAATCAATTATTTTTATTTATAAAACATTGTTATCCATTTCAATATCTACTATTTCCAATTACAATAATTTAGAAATAAACTTTTTCTATAAAAAAATATTTAAAGTATTTTTCTTTTCGTGTCAAAAAAGTGTTCATTGTTTGGTTTTTTGTTTTGTTTATATCAAATATTCGTTTAAAAATGCAAAAATTATTTCATTCCACAGGCAGACACGCTAACCATTCAGCCACAATGACAATTGCAAATATTTTTTATTTCATCAAAAAAATATTTACTGACAGTTATTTATAATTTTCTTTAATTTATGCACTGATAATACAGTTATTAGTATAGGAGGTAATGTACTATTATCATGTTCAATTGCATAGTTTAATTTTCTGCCGGACACTTTTTATTTGCAAAAATCTGTTTTCCCATGTTAAACGCCCATGTCAAGGTTTGTTTGGGATACACGGTATACAGGGTGTTTCCTTTAAAACAACCAGCGCTTTTTTGGGCGAACTAATGACTTTAGAGAAAAATGTTATATACAAAAAATTACCAGGAAAAAGCGCTTAATTTATGAGGAATAATAAATAAAAAATTCAACCAGTGGTTCTTAAACGGTAGAATAAAATTATATATTTTTAAATGGCAACCTATATAAATTTTTTGTCCATTAGATAGAGAATTTTTTTCTGATTTCAACGATATAAATATGATATGGGGTTGTATAACAATTATTTCGAGAAAAATGATATTAAAAATCAGAAATAATTTTACAATATTGAAGTAGGCTATGCAATAAACAACTATTAATACGACTATTGCCTAGGTTACGATAGTATATTATTTTCTTATATCTAAAATAACTTGTTTTACTAAGAAATTCATAATAACAAATGAACTACATAACGAAGAAATATCAAAAAATAATAGTACTAACATAAAAAGAAAAACAAAATGATGGAAATTATTTACAAATTTATACAACCTTAGGTATTTTTGGTATGTTTGCAACTGCAAAGCCATTTTTTATTAATAAGTAATTAAACAATTACGAAAACAAACACTTAATAACGTAAGTAACAAAACTATCTGTCACCTGTACCATTTGTTTGCATTTGTTTATTGCATAGCCTACTTCAATATTGTAGAATTATTTCTGATTTTTAATATAATTTTTCTCGAAATAATTGTTATACAACCCCATATCATATTTAAATCGTTGAAATCAGAAAAAAACTCTATCTAATGGACAAAAAATTTATATAGGTTGCCATTTAAAAAAATATAATTTTATTCTACCGTTTGAGAACCACTAGTTGAATTTTTTATTTATTATTCCTCATAAATTAAGCCCTTTTTCCTGGTAATTTTTTGTATATAACATTTTTCTCTAAAGTCATTAGTTCGCTCAAAAAAGCGCTGGTTGTTTTAAAGGAAACATCCTGTATATATGTATATATGTATATATGTATATATGTATATATGTATATATGTATATATGTATATATGTATATATGTATATATGTATATATGTATATATGTATATATGTATATATGTATATATGTATATATGTATATATGTATATATGTATATATGTATATATGTATATATGTATATATGTATATATGTATATATGTATATATGTATATATGTATATATGTATATATGTATATATGTATATATGTATATATGTATATATGTATATATGTATATATGTATATATGTATATATGTATATATGTATATATGTATATATGTATATATGTATATATGTATATATGTATATATGTATATATGTATATATGTATATATGTATATATGTATATATGTATATATGTATATATGTATATATGTATATATGTATATATGTATATATGTATATATGTATATATGTATATATGTATATATGTATATATGTATATATGTATATATGTATATATGTATATATGTATATATGTATATATGTATATATGTATATATGTATATATGTATATATGTATATATGTATATATGTATATATGTATATATGTATATATGTATATATGTATATATGTATATATGTATATATGTATATATGTATATATGTATATATGTATATATGTATATATGTATATATGTATATATGTATATATGTATATATGTATATATGTATATATGTATATATGTATATATGTATATATGTATATATGTATATATGTATATATGTATATATGTATATATGTATATATGTATATATGTATATATGTATATATGTATATATGTATATATGTATATATGTATATATGTATATATGTATATATGTATATATGTATATATGTATATATGTATATATGTATATATGTATATATGTATATATGTATATATGTATATATGTATATATGTATATATGTATATATGTATATATGTATATATGTATATATGTATATATGTATATATGTATATATGTATATATGTATATATGTATATATGTATATATGTATATATGTATATATGTATATATGTATATATGTATATATGTATATATGTATATATGTATATATGTATATATGTATATATGTATATATGTATATATGTATATATGTATATATGTATATATGTATATATGTATATATGTATATATGTATATATGTATATATGTATATATGTATATATGTATATATATATATATATATATATATATATATATACCGGGTGTCCACTTTTCCTATTAATTTTAAAACTTATAATTGTATACAAAAAATATTCAGAATTAAATACTTCATCAAATGAGCAAAATTTTGAATGGTAAAAAATTACTTTTATTTTATTTTGCCCCTCTTTCGCAAACAAAACGCAAGTAAACAAAAATTTCGGACTTGTTAGATGTAGTTTTTAATTATAAACAATTTTTGTATTTATACTTTTGTTCTAAAATTAAGGGTAGAATTTACAGCAATATGAAAATACAATTGTATTTACTATGGTCCACAAAAAAAGTAGGTAGACATCTTGTATATATGCATATATAATAGTTATTTAACTATCAAGTGTGTTAATGAGGGCGATTAATGATCGAGATATTTTAACTTAATTAATAGTTGAGATCATTAATCGCCAATTAACACACGTGTTAGTTACAATATTTTTTCGTTGACCGTATCTTACTTAAATGGAAAATCTAATTTTATTCCATGACAATTTTTTTTAGGTTAGTAATGGTTGACCGAACGTTCAATTTTTGTCATCAATTGTTTTCAGTGGGTGCGTTCAGTTTACTTAATGCTAGACAACACAAGCGGTTTTTTATGTTATTTGAGGAATTTTATTCTTTCAAATTCATTTTAAAGGTATGCTACGTGAATATACCTAGCTAGTAAGTGTCAAAAGCATGACTTTTAATTCTGCTACAACTTGGCGTTAGCAATACATGCTGTGTTCGATGTGGTGAACGCACCCAATAAATCGTTTATTAATAAAAAAATCATGCATTAAAAGGGGTCATTAATGAATGATTTTCTATACATTAAGATAGCCTATTAATAAACGGTCGACGGAAAATGGTATTTAAGGTATTGTAGTGAGTCATTGTTTATGTTAAAAAATGCCGATGACCACGGCGTTTTTGTTAATGTTTTTTTTTGTTTTAGGAAGAGAAGTATAAATCATAAAAGAAAATCAATTAATTCATTTATAGAGAATAGCTAATAGGAACAATAATTAATGTGGTGCATAATGACAATTGTTAAGTGTTATAATGGAAATATTTTGTAATTGTATAAATGAAATTGTCGCATTGTACTCGTATATTAACAAATAAGTACGGGTTAATAAGTATAGTATGTACGTATTATTTAGTTAAGATGAGATATACCGATTAATCTGCAGCCGATACATAACTTCCTTTAATACTTTTATCAGCCGTTAGAAGAAATCGTGGTATTGTTATGGACCATATAAAATATAATGATAAATTTGTCATATGGCTGTAAATTCTGCCCTATTAATTTTAGAAATATAGTGAATAAAAAAATCTTCAGAATTAAATGCTGCATCAAATGAGCGTAAATTTATTGTTATAATAGGTTTTGTCATGAGTTAAACGTAAACTTAAATATCATTCTTCAAGCTTTTTACATAATGCCATGCAAGACGAAACGTACAATTGAAATAGTCGTATTGTTTGACTTTGACATATAAAAGTTTATTAATTGATATTTAATTTTTAATTATATAAATAAATATTATGTAAGTAAATAAATAATTTTAGTGTTTAATAACATTCTTATCTTATTAGTATTTACATTATTTATTTAATCATGGTGTTCGTTATTTTTATTATCTTTTTACCTCTCGCTAAGAGAGGTATTGGATTCATACGCTTCACCTAAATAAATAAACATTACAATACAATAAATTTTCCAAACAAAGGGCAAATATCGTATTTTCGAGACGATCGTATCTTGTGGAAAACATACTTTCAGAAGCATCGTATTTTCATTTGGTTTATTTAATTGAATTCATTTATTCCTTCACCGTTTGTACAATGAGAACGTGAACGTGTACCGAAAGCAAAACTGGCTGATGTACGAGTATACTTGGTTTAAACTGACTTCGTTGATCTTGGATAGGAAGAAGTAAACCAGTTACGTACATTCAAAGCACAGCAAGCAATAGCAGCTCCTGGACTGCTCGCACTTTTTTCTGATATACTCATGTTTTATTTGCGCGTGGAGAAGATTTAAATCTATAGGAGAAAACTACCGGCAGAGCGATACCACTTCACTTATAACTTATACTTTACGTAAGAATAGAACATGTTTATTTCAGTAATTTTTATCGATTTATTGTTGCTCTTATTTAACATTAAAACACTAATTCAAATAACAATAGCTAAACTTTTAACATCTTGACTGCAGATGTCGTGTTGACACATCATGCGATTGCACCAACCTTTGGAAACTTATATGGCAAGTTTTACATATTTAATAACGCAACTATTGGTCCACGTGTTTTTCTAAGGTGGAAAATAAGGATGCATGGGAAACATTTGAATTTGACGTTGTACCTTCTGTATTTCTACTGAGCAAGTTTTTAATGTAATATTGTTTAATTTTATGTGTTCATATAAGATATCCGAGTTTTAATTTCAATTCAGTTATAAATATTATTTCAATGGAATAAATTGCCGAATGTATTTTGAAATTAAAATATTATTATGCATATTATTGAAAAAATGTAATTTAGCATTATATTTGTGCACATACATTTTAATATCAAAATACATTTATATTAACTAACAAAACTAATATTTTGTATAAAATTAAGAGCATATTGCCTAATTTTCATTTTAGTTCTATTCCAATCACCAGGTGTAATGTTCAGTTCAAGTACACATAAGTTTCAGGTCTAAAGAGTGTATTGTCTATGGCTTGCACTGTGTGAGACGGGTGACGTGTGTACACCTCAAGCTGTTAGGAGAATTCGGGACAGTTCAGCCCGGAAGTGAATCAGGGTTGCCAAATTAGGGTACTTTTCGCAAATTGGGCTATCTTTTTATTGTATTCGCTACTGAATGTTAAGAGCTAGTGCCCGGCTACTAATTTGGGCTACCAGAGAAAATAACTGACTAATATTTCCTATTTTTACCTTTCGTCACCTTTAGGTAAGGAAGGTATTGTCTTTGTTAAAAAAATTCAATAATGAGTTTTTAGTGAATGAGCATGTTTTAGGGTCCCTACAATACGATTTAACCATTTTTACGATGATGTCTGTATGTATGTATTTTTTTTTTTTTTTTTATTAATAAATCTTTATTTCAGCATGCTCCATTTACAAAATATTACATGCTTTAAATGTACAATTATTTAACAAACTTGATAACTAATTAACACATTTTCTAATACATATCTTAATTATAACTTACATAAATAAATATATTCATTTCATTAATCAACTAAACTATCAAAATTTATAGAATTAACAAATTTCATAAAAAAGTTTAAGTAGTTTTCAACAAGATCAGTATTTGAGCAGGGCCAACTTCCATTTCTTCTTAAAATTGAATTTTTCAGAACCTCGCATTCACTTCTTAACATGACACACTCGAAGATTAAATGATTAACAGTTTGATTGTTATTACCGCACTTACACTCTGTATTGTCTGTTATTTTATACTTGTACAGATAGCTTTGTATATATATATGTGTGTGTGTGTGTGTGTGTGTGTGTGTGTGTGTGTGTGTGTGTGTGTGTGTGTGTGTGTGTGTGTGTGTGTGTGTGTGTGTGTGTGTGTGTGTGTGTGTGTGTGTGTGTGTGTGTGTGTGTGTGTGTGTGTGTGTGTGTGTGTGTGTGTGTGTGTGTGTGTGTGTGTGTGTGTGTGTGTGTGTGTGTGTGTGTGTGTGTGTGTGTGTGTGTGTGTGTGTGTGTGTGTGTGTGTGTGTGTGTGTGTGTGTGTGTGTGTGTGTGTGTGTGTGTGTGTGTGTGTGTGTGTGTGTGTGTGTGTGTGTGTGTGTGTGTGTGTGTGTGTGTGTGTGTGTGTGTGTGTGTGTGTGTGTGTGTGTGTGTGTGTGTGTGTGTGTGTGTGTGTGTGTGTGTGTGTGTGTGTGTGTGTGTGTGTGTGTGTGTGTGTGTGTGTGTGTGTGTGTGTGTGTGTGTGTGTGTGTGTGTGTGTGTGTGTGTGTGTGTGTGTGTGTGTGTGTGTGTGTGTGTGTGTGTGTGTGTGTGTGTGTGTGTGTGTGTGTGTGTGTGTGTGTGTGTGTGTGTGTGTGTGTGTGTGTGTGTGTGTGTGTGTGTGTGTGTGTGTGTGTGTGTGTGTGTGTGTGTGTGTGTGTGTGTGTGTGTGTGTGTGTGTGTGTGTGTGTGTGTGTGTGTGTGTGTGTGTGTGTGTGTGTGTGTGTGTGTGTGTGTGTGTGTGTGTGTGTGTGTGTGTGTGTGTGTGTGTGTGTGTGTGTGTGTGTGTGTGTGTGTGTGTGTGTGTGTGTGTGTGTGTGTGTGTGTGTGTGTGTGTGTGTGTGTGTGTGTGTGTGTGTGTGTGTGTGTGTGTGTGTGTGTGTGTGTGTGTGTGTGTGTGTGTGTGTGTGTGTGTGTGTGTGTGTGTGTGTGTGTGTGTGTGTGTGTGTGTGTGTGTGTGTGTGTGTGTGTGTGTGTGTGTGTGTGTGTGTGTGTGTGTGTGTGTGTGTGTGTGTGTGTGTGTGTGTGTGTGTGTGTGTGTGTGTGTGTGTGTGTGTGTGTGTGTGTGTGTGTGACAAAAGTTTCGGATCGCATAACTTCAATATCACGATTCCAAAAATTATAACTTTTTCGTATTCCTCAAGTTTACATCCAGAAGAACAACTTATTAGATTTTGTTTATAATTGGTGAACCGGAAGTAGCCTCATTTGAAGATTTAACAGTTAAATTTGATTTAATGACATTTAACGTTATTATAACTTAAAGAATATATTATTCTCTATACGATTTGATTGCATTTTATACTTCATATTCCATAGATATAGAGTTATAGAATTTTAAATATATTAAATTTTATATATCAGCCAGCTATGCTAAACATGGAAACTACTAATATATTCATATAATTCAAATTGACAGATGTCAGTATAAATAAAAATTAAATTCATGTCAGAGATGCGGATGTTGAAGTAGATGTTGGGGAAGACACGGAAAGATAGGTAAGGAAATAACTCTAGTGTTACAAGTTTCTAGAAAGATACAAGCGAGATGATTACATTGGTTTGAAAATGTCATGAGGAAAAATGAATAATATATTGGATGAAGAACGAATAGCTTAGTAATAGAAGGTTGAAGAAACAGAGGAAGACCAAAGATAAGATGGAAGGACTGTATTGCGGAAGACTTGAGAGAAAAGGTACTGAACGAGAACGAAACGTAAAACAGAAATGAGTGGAAGAAGAAAATAAAAAATAGCGACCCCTAACGAATGGGGAAAGCTAAAGAAGAAGAAGAAGTTAATGTCAAGTGCAAGTTGCATAGTTTGTTTATGAAATAATTTTACTAGAAATTTAGAATCTTTTGCAAGAAAATTTATGTATGGAATTTATACATAATGCACAGAATTGACGGAAGGTATTGTTCTGGCCACAACAGATTTTATAATTTTGTCAACTTTTGACTGAACACGAAAGTTGCAAATTATCAATTTGTTATTAACCCTGTCTGTATTCACGTGCTGTGTGTTGTCGGCTTTTGAACGTTTACGGGGTGCGATGGCGGATGACTTACCGCGCAGCATGGAAGGAACACGCGTCGGTTATTACGTAATAATATGTAGCTGCGAACATTGTACGAATAAACAGCAAATGTGGTGTCAACAAACAATAATATAATCAAAGAATAGTTTGCTGCGTCCAGATACTGTGTAACATTAAATATGCCGGAATATTCAAAATACACAAAAAAATACAATAGTGCGTGGGAAAACAACCCTCAGGCTGGCTTGAAGAAAGCAAGGTAAATCTTGGCGCATTTTGTAAAATCTGCAAATCGGAGCTTTGAGTTTTACCTGTTTGAAGCTCGCATCTTGTCTTATAATTACCGCCACACCCCCATTTACCCGGATATGTGGCGGAGAATCGAACCTAACTATATTGTAATTCTTCAATGTGTAAGCTTGGCCTGGCGTAAAATGTGTTTCTTAAACACACGTACTTATCGGATTAAATTCCGATAGTAACATCTTCAAGTCACAATAATGAAAGACGCATCCCATAATGTTCCACTGAATAATATTTTTCATGACTTAAATGTAATGTAGAAGAACTAGACAGGTTTTCTTGGTTAGCCTAGAGGCCAACCCTCCTTTTTCTTCTGCTGCTGCGAAGGTGCAGAGCAATGGGAAAGATCTTCGTCGGAAGAAGAAACAGTACGAGAAGTATTTGCTCTTATCTTTTGTTTAGTAGGAATAATAGAAAGAGAAGGGCCAGGAGAAATAGACACAAGAGAAGAAGATGTAGTATTTCATTTTTTCTCTCTTGTGTAGGAATTTTTGATGGTGTCGGGATAGGGTTACAGGTGACAAGAGGAGCACTTTGTTTGGCATTAAAAGTTTCTTTCGTAACAAAGATACTTTTCAATGCCTGAACTAAGTGAGGAATCATTTTTTTGGCAAAAGAAGTAGTATCCATTTTTGTTGAGGCTGGTGCTCTATCAGCGTAAGAGATACTTGCTCAGAATATGTTTATTTTAATCTCTTATATGGGAACCTCTTGTTTATTGATAGTTTGGAACGAGGAGAGTGGTCTCCTTCGCAGTTAATGCACTTAACGGGCTCTATGCAAGGGGTTCCATCATGTAATGCCTTTCCACATATGCAAATCTGTGGATTTTTGCATCGTGCAGCTGTGTATCCGAACTTTTGACGCTGGGAACAGCGCATCGGTGCAGGCACATACATGCTTACAGGGAGGGACAGGGACATGTATGCAACTTTTAACTTAACTGGAAGTTTCGGGGTATTGTAGGTTAAGACATGATTTGATGTGTCTTTAAATTGACCATTGTATCTCGTCTTAATGCGTCGCACTTCAATAACACCCTGCTCCCGTAACTCTTTGCATATTTCCTCCAGAGTACAATTTAATAGGTCTTTACAATAAATTACACCCTTGCATATATTAACTGTCCTGTGAGGGACCACTTCTATACCCATATCTCCCATTTTGTTGAGTTTTAATATTTTTTTTGCTTGCAAAGCCGAAACTGTCTCCACAAGCAGACCGTCTCTAATTTTCTTTATTATTTTTAAATCGCCGATTAGTCCAAAAAGTATTTTTTGTATAATAAAGGGACTAACTTTTTCAAAATTATTATTACCAAGCCTTTGATTGACCAAGAACCGGGGTACTGCCACCTTTTCTTGGTTCATCTCAGTAGTGGGGTTATCGGACGCACAAGAAGATGTTTTTTGACAGGGTTTTCTCCCCGGGAGCTTTTAACACGGCTCCAAGCGCACCGTTTTTGCATGTCGGCGAACCAGAGAGTGGCTTAGATTTTTTCATGCTCATAATAAATGAACCTTCGCTCTTTGGTATCCCCACCCTCCTTGGAATCTCAAAAGGGATACTAATACCGCAAACCGATATGGTGCCAGGGCTTCCCAAAGACTATAGCAATCCCGGAGGGCAGCAGGGCCAGTCCACGGGAGAGATCACAATGGGTTCTCTTGCACGCCCGCTTCCCGGTGATCCCGTCACATCCCTAAAACGACTCACCCCCCAGCCTCATAATGGGATGAGAACCGATTGGCCGCAGGTGGGTTTGCCTGCAACCTCCTGTTTGAGTGAATTCAGGGCCAAAGTACTGTGTTGGGGCTTCATCAACTACCAGAATCCTCCCTCCACCGACACGGGTCGCCGCACACGATCAACATGGAGGTAGGTATGAAGAAAACTGTGCACGGACGATTACCTACTAACCGTTCGGTTAGAAGAATGGATGGCTCATAGGTCAGGACCCGTTAGTTTCCCTTTGCTGGCAACAAAGGCTACTGAGCCCCCCCCACACGACAAGGTGGGCCCGCGGAGGGGATTAATTTAAATATTAATAATAATTTATAATAATAATGAATTAATAATAATAATTAATAATAATAATAATTAATAATAATAAATGTGCTCTAGATGTACACTCACAAGACTATGTTTTTCATTTTGATAATGAAATTATATTAGACAGAGCACACAACTTAGCAAAAGGCTGGCACTTGAAATGTTGTACATATATAACGACCATATTAATATAAATACAATGTATATTAGTAAAATGTATAATAACATCTTAAAATGCAACAAAAACAATACTAAGGTTATATTTAATAATTTCATATCTGACTGATGTTTTTTGTTTCATAACAAGACAAGTCCATAATTTTGTAGCAAAGGAAAATAAGTCCAAATTTATTTTTCAACTAAATAATTTATTAATAATTATATTTAATCATATAATACATAATTTAACATAAGAACAAGTCTACAAGAATAATATAATTTTTCATATATAGTGCAAGAGTATAAGTTCATGGCACATGTCTCGTTTTGATTCTAAACACCTCACTTTCGTTTCTTTCAATAATGAAAAAGTTTACATTCGTCTTGTGTGCACCTTGAATGTCATTTTATCAAGCCCATTGTTCAAACTGGTAATCTTTAAAGTGTGTCTCTGTGAATAATTAATCCAGTGGGAATGACCAACAGCTTAATTTGCAAAACACCACTAATTCTACTCATTTCAAACTGCAATCAAATATACTATTGTTTGTAACTTCTGTCACAATAAATACAAGACACTACCCACTTAAAATAGAACAAAGTTAGAGAATTGTAAGCTTGGATACACAACTCTGCAGGGAAAACAGAAGCACTAAATACACAAAATAGAAGACACATTAGCCCCGGGGTAACAATAATTACTATTCTGTGTAAACGAATGGGCAAGGTTATGATTGATTTCGTATTGTAACGTTTATTTATTTGGGTGAAGTGTAAAAATTAGAGAATTAGATATTCAACAAATATAAACGCTAATTTAAGACTAAGAACATTATTAAATAGTTAAACACTAAGATTATTTATTTATTCAAACAATTAACACAGCGCAGTATTTATTTATACGATATTATTTATGTCGCTAATTATTTATTTCGACTCGACTGGCTCGACTTCATTAACTGAACTCAACTAACTCCTCGCAAAGAGCTGCGTCGCTTTTATAACTATCCAGTATTCTAGAACATTCCAGTATATTTCCAGTAACGTTCGAGACAAATGGTCAGGTCGCGCACGGTTTTTTACACAGTTGCTAGCAGTAATTACGTTAAGGCCTTCGTGGAATTTCTACAAACGTTCGACCAGTGGCGTCGGCTGTGTGCACGTTCCAGTATTTTGATCTTGTCGAGTGTATATCAGGCGTTATAATTTTAGTGTTTTGCTACACCAAACAAATACCATGTCTCCCTTGTGTCACAACGCTAAAATTGTCTTCCATACCAGCGACTAAGAGCTCAGTCAGCCTAATTCCATAAGTGTTAAAGTTTGACGTATAGGGTTGTGGTGTAACTAGGGCGTGCAAGACGACACAACGCATCGGGGGCCCCAGCCTAGGGGAGGTGAGATCTCATAAATCTGATATTAAGTTAATTTCTGTTGCCATCTGACGTTGGAACAAATAACATAATGATGTATCATATCAGCACTGTGATAGAGCAAGAGTAGATGTAGACTAATATAGAGGAATATCCCAGGTTATACTTTTATTGATTTCGCGATACGTATAGTTATAACGTATAACGTTTGTATGCGTATTTTTATAGCCTTATATTTTTATACTGTGTAAATGGTGTTCTACAAGTAATAGAAGACAGGACGATAAAAGAAATACGAATAACCTAAACTCGGCCCAAATTTTCTAAGTATGACTTTTGTGCGTAAGGATAGGTTATTTTGCTACAAGCTAAGTAGCTGTTTGTCGGTTTATAAAACTAGCCAGATTATAAAACATTGCTTTCGAGAGTTTAAAAGTTTGGCTGTTTTAGTAAAAGACGGGTTTTACAATGTGCCTACGACAAATACAGCATATTAATCCATACGTATTACAAATTTATAGGGTATTTAGGGGAGCGAAATAGACTAACTTGTACTCATACATTCATATATGGAAACGCACCTTTTTTGAACTACACGCTCTTAATTTTAGTTGGCTGGGACCTACCACTGCAGTCATTAATTTTGTTTAATTTATATAATTTTATACATTTTTGTAATACATATTATAATAATTGCTCAAAATAACGACCACCAACTTCAATGCAAGCATTGCACTTTCGGAGCTGCCGTACACTCGGCCGTACAATTAGTACCATGTTAGCGTAATCGCGAACAGTATGCTCAATTATAATGCGTTTGCAATTCAACGCTAAAGTTAAAATAACAATATAATAATTGAAGTGGCAGTTCATAGCTAACTAAAATTAAAGTAGATAATTATTCTTTAAGAGCTTGTAGCTCGAAAATGATGCGTTTCCAGATACGAGTTTATAATAATAATAATTTATTACTTCAACAGGTATAAAACTCAAAACAAGTAAATGATACAAAAACAGATACAAAACAAAAAATCTGATGTGGCCAGCACATAACCTCTCGCCGTATATTTTACCTGGCTGTATGCATAAAGCAAAGATTATTTTTATAAATACAAATAATATATTCATATAAATCTATGACGTATAAACTTCTTTATTATTCAATAATAGCATGTCTCAACATGAAGATATTTTACCATAAATTATGTTACAATAAATTACAAAGTAGAGTTTACCATATATAAATATTAGGCTGGTAACAGCAATTTTCAATTCGAACAACTTTGTTTACTTTCTCTTCATATTCTTCTAGTAAAAACATTAATTTTGGGCGGTCTAAAATGTATATATCTGGATTGTGCATCTATTCTTATATATCTTCTTTTACATTTTATTTTTTCATACTTGTTATATCTAAATAACCTTAATTCCCTTTAATAAAGTGACGGATAGATTGCACTCCGATTTTGTCAATATTTACAACTTACTTGAGAAGAATTTGATAGCTTTTTCGCAATTCAAAGTTACTCTAGTCTACAGTACTGGTGTACATTGTCCCATAATGTTTGAAACAAATTTAAGTCCTTCAACCTAGACTTGTCATCTCCATAATAGTCACAGATCAAGAACTAAGGGATTCTCCAAGTACATTTTTAATTCATTAGTCATTATTTCTGACACTGACATTTATCTGTCAGTTACAAATAATTTAAATTATCAACTATTTTTCATGGCATTCTTTCGGCTGTCAAATTTATTACAACAGATTATTTTATATATTATACTTCTTTTATCTCTAAATCTATGGAATATATAATAAAATATTTAAATGTATCAGATAGAGAATTTAATTTTCTTTAATATTACCACGAAAAATTTTCAAAAAATAATATTTAGAAGATTTTTTTTCAAGAATCTTCTACTTCCGGTTGTCCAATTATTACCAAAACCTTTTCAGATCTTCCCATGAATGTCCGATTGGGAAATACGTTGTTAAACAAATTTTAAGTCTTATAGTTTTTGAGTAACCGTCCTTCCAACATCCCACACACACACATACACACACACACACATCCACACACACACACACACAGACATCATCGTAAAAATGTTAAAATCGGATTGTAGGGACCTGAAAACGTGCTTATTCAATAAAATCTGGATATGCGATTTTTAGCATGAATGCAATACCTCTCTTAGCGAGAGGTAAAAATAGAAAATATTACATACAGAATATATCAATTTCAGAAGAAACATTATTGTAAAAATTACACATTACATATATAGGTGATTTATAAAGCACGTAAGAGTGATGAGCAGTAAGGTAAAAAAAATCATTGTTTATATCGCGAAGAAAATCTAGGTATGCGAAAGTTAAGTTTGGCTAATAAGTCCGGGCAGTCAATTTTATTATTTATAATACGGATTAAGTAATTTATGGAGATTTTTCTGTCTGGTTCTAATGGAATCAATATTAAATGTCAGAAGTAATGTAACAGTACGTGTATATTGGTCTGAGAAGTTATGGAAATGGTTAAACCAAAGGTACTTTAGAATTTTTCTCTGTAGCCTTTCGAGTTTCAATATATGAATTTCAAAAATGGGAAACCATATGATTATTGCGTAATCTAACTTGGATTGTATAAACGCAAAGTATAACGATCTCAGAGCAACAATATTTGAGAAATGTTTACAGTTCCTAACAATAAAGCCGAACATGTTACTAGCTGATGTTATAAGGTGGTCTAAGTTAAATGAAAAGGATAAGTCCGTGTCAAAATGAACTCCTAAGTCTTTCGTGAGTACAGAGCGAAATAAAGTCTCCAAATCAGTTTTATATTCATAAATAATGGGAGACTTTTTTCGAGATATGTCATAAACTGACATTTACTGATATTTAGTGTCAATTTATTAGTGACACACCATTCAGTCAAAAGTATTTAGATTATTTTGGAGATTGTTACAGTCGAAAATAGTCTGTATTTCGGTAAAAAAAAAAATATGTCATCAGCATAAAGTAACACCTGACAAGATAAATTATCTACAATATTATTTACTACAAGTAAAAATAAAAAGGGCCCTAACTTAGATCCTTGTGGAACACCTGATTTAGCGATATAATATTTAGAACGGTAGCCATTGTAAGTTACGTACTGCTGATGATTATGTAGATATGACCCAAAAAAAGTTAATAAGGCTATCGTCGATACCAAAATTTCTGATTTTATTCAGTAAAGTGGCATGGTCTAGTTTATAAAAAGCTTTTGTAAAGTCTGTGTAGAGTACATCTACTTGGCCTATTTTATCCAAAATCTCAGAAACGTATTGAGTAAATATACATGAATTAGCCGTAGTTGACCTGAGTGGCATGAAGCCATGTTGGTGTTGAGTAATGTGGTGTCTTAACTGTGGATTTTTTTTATTGTATATTACAATTTCAAATAATTTTGCAAAATTACATAATATAGATATTGGTTTGTAATTTTGGATAAAGGACGCATCACTTAACCTCAACACTGGACAAACTTTAGTAAACTTCCAAATATCCAGAAATTGATAAGACCAAATTGATTTATTAAATAAGAATAGTAGCGGAACTGCTAAAGTTGCAACACAATCCTTAACAATAAAGCTAGGTATCTGACCATAACCAGCAGTTAATGTGTTTTTTAGTTTTTGGCGAGCTTGAAATAAATCGTTTTCAGTTATGCTGATATTTACATTGTGAGACATGATTAGGCTGTTAGTCATTGCTTACTGAATTACATTAGAAGCAGACGGATCAGAGTACACACTACTAAAGTAATTTCTGAAAAAATCTGAAACTGACTGTGGATTATCCCCAATTTCATCATAAAATTTCATTTTACTCGGAATTCTAGAAGTAAGTACCTCTCTTGTTCTGTATAAATGTCCAGAAAAGTTTTAGATTTGGTGAAACAGAATTTTCAACATCGGAAACGTAGTCATTGTACGATGATTTTATTAAGTTTTTAACAAAACATTTAGTCTGTTTATATTTGTTAAGAAAATAGGCAGAATTCGTTTTCTTGTACTTAATGTAATATTTTCTTTTAAGTTTTATGTTGCTAATGATTTCTCGCGTAAACCATGGTCACAGACAAACATAAATTATATTTTTTTCTAAACAAACGCTTGAAAAATAGTTTGAATTTTGAAGTATTTCCACATTTATTGGTACATTCGGGTATAAAAGTAATAAGATATTTTGAGATATAATACTAATTCTAAACTACAAATCGGAACTGAAACTCCATCTTAAACGCTTGTACATGGTTGTCAAAAATATTTCTGCCTATTTATCGTATCTTCAGATTATAATTTTCTAGAGGCAATAAAATTAAATCTGAGTGGTAAATAATTTTCAAATTTTTATATAAAATCCGTTAATTAGTATTCTATAACATACTGGTTTTTCAATTAAATGTCGGTTTGGATGTACAAGTTATAATTTAAAATGTTATGTTTATTTTCCCATTTCCTATTCTTTACATTTAATTGAAAAACTAGTTTTGCAGTTCCGATTTGTAGTTTAGAATTAGTATTATATCTTAAAATATCTTATTACTTTTATACCCGGATATACCAATAAATGAGGGAATACTTCAAAATTCAAACTATTTTTCAAGCGTTTGTTTAGAAAAAAAATATGATTTACTAGGCATTATTACTAATAATAATGTAAATATAGAAGCAAAATATATTTTCTTCCGCCCTTCCATAAGGATATAAATAGTCTGAAAAATAAAATAACCTATTAGAACCCAAATTTGAAAAATTATATGAATGGAAATAATAAGGATATATAAATGTAGGTCCTGAATGAGCGAATATTGTTGACTGAACAAATATATTTAACAGAAATAAAGTACAGTTTCTATTTAATTAGTTAACACAAAACTTCTTCTACACATCTTAACATCTCACACATCTAATCCAACCAGTCCACAAAGCTTGACATCTCTCTCTCTCTATTGTTCTTCGCTTGACTACGCGTTACCGGAAGCATGGGAGGGGTATCATGGGCGTCCCTACAGGGGTAGATCCTACATAAATATTTAATGTATTTTTTAATACAAAGCTATTGAGAAAAAAATAATTAAAAATCACATTTCAAAAAACAATATTTAATATGAGAGTGATACTAAATTATCGATTTTTATTTAAAAATTCAATAATTTTCTCTCAAACTATTTTGTGTGGTTTATTATTGCCGATAAAATTTTCAAATAAAAATTGTATAACACCTTTTCTTCCATTTTCTGCATATTTGCCATTTTTTAAATCATGCTTTTGGAAATTATACCTCTTACAACCTTCAAAGTTTGTAAAGTATTTGTAACTACTTATAACTTAGTTTCATTGTTGACTGCTACTACAAATGTACATAAATAAATCTTGATTTATACCGTAAACGATTGGACACTTTCACGATTTGCACAAATGTCAAAATTAAAATTGAAGCTCTCAAGGCAAACCAAATATTAAAATATCTCTGTCTTTGTCTAGGCGCGACGTTGCCACAGTTATTCTTCATCATTCATACTATGGTATGAGTAAATTAGAATACGACACTTATATGGATGTGTTAGTGCGATTGGTACAGTTCAAAGAAAAACTTTTCTACGGAAAAATAAAGAAAATTCATTTGTTACTGTTTGATATTAGCTTTTGACTATTTTAATTACAATTTGTGTATATAATATAATAATATTTCAGCACTCCAGGCCTAAAAGGCCCATGGCTTGGTTGCATAATCGCTTCCACTTCTTTTTGTCCGCGGCGGTCCTCCTCCAGGTTTTTTCTCTCATTTCACTAAGGTCCTGTTCAGCTGCTTGTAGCCATTTAGTTCGTGGGCGTCCTCTCTTGCGTTTCGCGTCTCTTCTCCTGAGTAGCGTTTTTGGAATTCTATGTTCTGGTAGTCTTTGGATGTGGCCTAACCATCGCAGTCGTTGAGCTTTTACATAACCGATGATTGACGGCTCCCCAAATAAATTCCTTACTTCTTCATTCGTTCTTCTAAACCATACCTTGTGACGTACTAAACCGCTGCGTGAGCGATTAGAATGCACTTACGCACCCTAGCTGGTTTGGTGTGCGGCCGCCAGCTTTTAAACAGTGGAGACGGGAGCGGGTTGAAATGAAGTGGATAACCCCCGAAAGGGGTTGAATGGGCGCCACGTAATTCTTAACCGGAGAATTACGAAAACGACGGTGGCAACGATATATAAAGATGATGGTACCTACCGTAATTCAGTGTGTCCCTGTAAACGACTGAGGGTTGTTAACAAAAAGAAATTAATTATTTTGTAAAACAGAGTTTAATAAAAGCAGGTTAAAACGTGCTGAAGGCACGAACAAAGTTGATAAGAAATTATGAAGTGTACAACAATGTAGAATTGAATAATTAATTAAAGTATAAGGTAATGTGACACCCTGAACTCATAACCCAGTTTCGACTACCAACAATACAGCTACAACAATGCGAAGTGGATCCATTTCATAAAGTGGGCAAACATGCCAGTTGACGCGGTAGACGTCGCGAGATTACAAGTTACTACAATGGGTAATGCAGTTAAATAAAACATCAGAAAAAAAAACCTGAGCTGAAGGCTCCATTTGATAGTTAAACTAAAATACTCAACCATAAATGACGCTCTACAAAACTTCAGTAAATTCTAAATAACACAAAACAATGATATCACTAAAACAACAATAAGGAGGCGTCAAATAAAACTTAACAGTAAGGACTAACAGTCCTCCAAGGCCACACTAAATTTAAAATATACTCTAGGTCTTCCTCGCAACAATAAGCATAACCAGAAAGACGATGTTAAAAACAAAATACAGTACTTATCTCACGAAGCACGCACAGTGCAGTAGGGCTACGGAGTCAGGCGATGTCGACGGATAGAACTCCCGGTGGTAGATGTCCCAAACAATGAATAATGACGTCACGGTAGAGTGGCCAAATCCGCCCATGGCGATATGACTTCCAGGAACCAAATGCAGTGCTCGTGATCACACACGCAACACTACCGAAAAACACCAAAACTGGACAGTCAACAAAAGCACCCCAACGTTGTCAAAATCCGCACAATAGCGACACCAACAAATATTGGCTCTAAACGACAACAATCGAGCACTCTACTTTACGTCAACACACAAAAAAAAACTATACCAAAAATCTACGTCGAACAGCAGCCATGTGCCAAAATGCGCTCGTAAAAAAAGTACGTGCGGTCCACACCGCGTGAGATACTAGAGTCCTCCCGGTTGAAAACTTCTTCCGGCACCCCAAAGTTTTGCCGGAACAAGAGGGCGCTTAATACAACAAAATAAAAAGAAGAAATGCAGTGAAGAAAAAAAACGAAGCTCCACGTCACTGGTAAACTCGACAAATAGTAACATGTCCAACAAGTAAACAATAATTTAACCTCGTATGATCGCCAAAGATTAATATATTGAATACATTTAGAAATAGGGCGAAAATAGCCAGAAAAGGGATTTAGGTAAGTTACAGATTCGAAGTGAAACATATTTTACATAAATGACACTATAGGAACGCTTGAAGTATAATTACAACCAAAAAAGAAAAACGGAGACGAGAAGCAGCAGAAAGAATTCATTGGACGAAACACTATAAATATACAAAGATACACGAATGCTGAACAGAGTAATAGGAACAATACGACAAGGGAAACTAGATTTAGACGACAGGAAGGTACGTATATCTAGGGCAATAATATATTGGAGCAAAATGTTCTAGAGTCAATTTTAGACCGTAACAACCTCTCCTTTTTTTCCTCCCAGTATAATTCTCAACACTTTCCTTTCCCATATTGCTACTTGTTTTTTGTTGTTCCATATTAATTGTCCATAGTTCACTCCCGTACGTGACCACAGGGTCTGATCACTACTTTGTATATTCGTAACTTAATTTTACGCGAGATGTTCTTATTTCTAAGTACTTTCATTAACGATCCCATACATTTGTTTCCTTTTGTTATTCTCTCATTTATTTCTTCTCCTTCTTTCCCTTTTTCCGTTATGGTTACTCCCAGATAGCAAAAAGTACTCACTTTTTCGAAGTTATATGCGTCCCCTTTTGCCGTTGTCACTTGTAAACGGGTCTCCCTTATCCCGGTCTCATCATTCATACTCATATATTTTGTTTTTGTTTTGTTGATTCTTAAACCATATTCTTTCGCCGTGTCTGCTAGTTTCTCAACTGCTTCTTTCATAGTGGTCTTTGTTCTTGTTATCAAAGTAAGATCGTCTGCATAGGCCACGCACTGTATTCGTTGGTTATAGATTGTCCCCGTCGTCTTTAAGTTACTTCTCCTTATTATGTCTTCTAGTACTACATTGAATAGCAGAGTCAACAATGGGTCTCCTTGACGTAGCCCAGTATTCACCATAAAACAGTCAGAGACATTACCTCTCACTAGCACCTTGCAACTCGTGTGTTGTAGCGTCATTTTAACAAGACGTATGAGTTTGCTAGGTACTCCACAATTTGCCAATGCTGCATACATTTGATCGCGTTTGATTGTATCATATGCCATTTTGAAATCTATGAACAACATATGCAACGGTAAACCTTCTTCATAGCTACTTTCCTGAATTTGCTTTATTGTGAATATCTGGTCCATTACATACCTTCTTGGCCTGAATCCACCCTGGTATTCGCCTAATGTCGGCTCCATTATTTCTCCTATTCTGTTTCGGATTACTGTGGCTAATATTTCATACATAGTGTCCAGCAACGCTATACCTCTATAATTCTCGCACAAGGTTTTATCCCCTTTCTTGTAAATAGGACATATGAGTGCTTGTCCCCATTTCTTTGGCATTACTTCTTTTTTCCAAATTTGTGCAATCATCTCTGTTATCTTGTCTTGTATAAACTCATCCCCTAGCTTTATTAATTCTACAGAAATACCGTTCTCTCCTGGTGATTTATTGTTTTTCTGGCTACTTATTATTTTTCGTATCTCTTCTGAAATCGGGGTTCTAGTTACCTCTTCTTCTATTTCTTCTCTTCTTGCGTGTTCATTATTCGCTTGTGTAAGGTCGTTTTCATCTTCATTATCGCAGTTGAGAGCTTCCGAAAAGTGCTCCTTCCATCTATTTAGATTTTCTCTTATTCCACCTATTATCTGTTGATTCTTATCTCTACAGTAAATCCTGTTGGCCTGGTGTCCTCTCTTAAACCCTCTAACTTCTCTGTAAAAAGTTCTTTTATGCTGTTCTTTATATGTATCTTCTAATTTGCTTATCTCGTGGTCCAAAAATTTTCTCTTTTTTTCTCTATATAATTTTTTTGTCTCGCCCCGTATTCTGTTATATTTTCCTCTATTTTGTGGTGTATTTTGGTTTAATACTACTTGTCTTGCCTCGTTCTTTTCCCTTCTTTTTTCTTCGCACTCTTCATCATACCATCTTTGTTTTAGTTGCTTCTTATTATTTTTTGGTAGAGTCTGAATAGCCTTATTTATTATTGATTCTATATTTCCTATATCTTTTTCTATGTCACTGTCTATCTGTATATTTCCTTCCATCGCTTCAAGATATCTTTCTCTAACCGTTTTTTCTCTTAAGCTGTCTACATTAACTTTTATTCGTGCTCGTTCATCTTTTCGTTTTAGAGGCTTTGCTATCTTCATTTCAGCTCTTACCAAAGTATGATCACTATCTGCGTTCGCTCCACGATAGCTTCTGGCATCCTTTACTGTCTTCATGTGTTTTGTTTCTACTAACACGTGATCAATTTGGTTTTTTGTGATACCATTTGGTGCTGTCCACGTTGCTTTGTGGATTTCTTTATGTTGAAAATATGTTGTCATGATTCTTAAGTTTCTCCTCGTTGCGAAATCTATCAACTTTTTTCCATTTTCGGTAGTTATTTCATGTTTACTGTTCTTTCCAATTGTGGGCTTGTATATACTTTCTTTGCCTAACTTTGCATTAAAATCTCCCAGCACAATTTTTAGGTCATACCTTGGTATATTTTGATAGACTTCTTCCAATTGTTCATAAAACTCGCCTTTTTCTTCTTCGCTCTTGACCTCTGTTGGGGCATGTACATTGACGATTGTAACTTTTCTAAATTTGCTTCGTATTCTAATTGTACATAGCTTTCCTGATATCGGTTGAAAACATACTACATCTTTTTTAAGGTTTTTGCTTAGTAGAAAGCCAGTGCCGAAAATTCTATTGTTATCCCCACTATTAAAAAACATATATTCATCAATTTCCATTATTTCAATTCCTTTTTGCTTACTCTCTTGTATTGCCAGGATGTCAAATTTATACTTTCCCATTTCTCTAACCAAATTAATTAACGCACCTTCCCTATACGTGCCTTGTACATTCCACGTGCTTATGTTTATAGTTTCAGAATCTTTATTTTCCTTAAACGAGTTCTGTGTTCTTGCTAGTGTCGTCATCATACAGTCTGTCCGGCTTCTTGCTCTTAGTTTTTTGGGTTGCTAGGTCCCTCAGCTCCTTTGTGTTGCTGCTCGAAATTCCCGTACTGACTGTCCCATGTCCACAGCTCGCCATTCACCCATAGCTTTCGGTATCCTACCTTAACCTGGTTTCCTTTTTTCTTTTCAACATTCGCCCTTTCTTTTATTATTCTCTGTTCCTTTAATTCTTCTTCCGTATAATCATTGTCAATAAATATATTTGTTCCTTTTAGTTTGTTTTTTTCCTTCATCAGCTCACTTTTTTCATTCCAACTTTTCATTTCTACTATGATGAATTGTTTGCCACTTTTTGGGTTTATTATTTGAGTGCTCAACACTCCCTCGTTCGTTATTCCAATTTTATCCAATACCTTATGACTTCTGTCTTTACGTTTTCCTTATTACATATAATTCCTCTAATTATTACGTTATTCTTTTTCTTGTTTTTGTCCATCCATTCAATCTTCCTTTCTAGGTTTTCCACTTTTTCTGTTAGTTTTCTATTCTCCTTTTTAAGTTCTTTGATTTCTTGAGCGTATTCTTGTTGTCCTTTTCTAATTCCTTTAATTTCGTGCATCATTTGCTTCATCATCTTCATCATGTTGTTCATGCTTTCCTCTTGTTGACTCATTTTTATTTCCGGGGATCTTACCGTTTTCTTACTATTTCGAAAGGGGCTCTCACTTTCCCATCTTTTACGTTTTCCTTCTTCGGTCGTTGAAGTATCGCTGTCATATTCATAAATTTTCTTTTTTGTTCCGCTCATTTTTAAACTTCCTTTACTTTACTTTCTTGAAAGATTATATTTCACTTGCTTGAAAGATTATACCTAAGTCCAGCCTACTGTCTACTGTTTACTGATGTGCTCACACGTTCACACCGCGCCAAGAGCCGCCAGCCGGTCAACCCGTCGGACCTTGAGCTCTTACCTGTGTTTCTGTTGGAATATACTAATATTATAAAATGGGTCTATCTCACCTTTAGATTTAATGTGATTCTACTAACACATACTTTGCACTTTTGTGCACTCACTATTCCAGTTGGTTGATTTATGAAAACTCGTAATTCTCCAAAATTTTGAAGTTTACCACGGAGCAATAAATCCCGCGTATTGACACTGCAACCAGGACCGTACGTGTATATAATATAATGTTAAAAAATATAAGGTATTGCAAATATAAACTGCATTAGCTTAATTTTTATTTTGAACATAGAACAACTTTTTAATAGGTATACTCAAGTGACAACTACCTTAAATAACAACCTGTCTAACTGAGATTTCGAGTTTCTGTTATTCGAATGTACGTCTAAAATTCCTTTAACCAAAGATCACCTCTTATTCGCTAATACCAAGCGGGTATTAACTTAACTGATACTCCATCTGAAATGCTTGTACATGGTTGTCAAGTATAATTCTACCTATTTATCGTATTTTCAGATTATAATTTTCTAGAAACAATAATTAAATCTGGGTGGTAAATAATTTTCTAATTTTTACATAAAATCCGTTAATTAGTTTAGTATAACATACTAGTTTTGCGATTAAATGTCATTATAGATATAAAAGTTATAATTTAAAATGTTGTGTTTATTTTGCCATTTTCTATTCTTCACGTGTTAAAAAGCCAAATTTAATTGCAAATATCTCAGGTACTGCGTGGTCAATTGTTTTAAAACTTGAAGAGCAGGTAGATTATACTTCAGTTGAGATGTACTTAAAATTTCAATTAATTCTGATATAATGGTTTCACGATATAATTACCTTAACACCTAATAATATTTTTTATTTAGATTTTTGAGACATGGTACGGTTTAATTAAAAATTGACTATATGGCAAGGTTGTACTGTAAATATTATCTCAAGAAAAATAAATTTAATAAATAATTAAAAGTTATTTTATTATTTATTTATTTATTTATTTATTTTCCACTCAACAGGATTACAAGAAATCCCAATTACAGAGGGAGAATAAGATACAAACAATATATTAAAAGAATAATTAGAGAAAATTACCGAAATGAATAACAAAGAAAAAACAAATAGCAAAAATGTAATATCTTTAACTTAAAATTAAATATCAAATAAAAATGCAAAAATAGAATGAAAAAAAAAGTATCATATGCATTAAATATTAACTGAATATAATCGTGCTACTTTTCTTTTACATGATTGTAAGTTGTCATGAAAGAGATCAATTTCCGAACATATTAAATTAAATAATTTACACATGTGAATACTAGGCGACATATTTTGATAATTCCTAGTACACATAGAGATATAAAAAGTAATATTTTGTCTAGAACACAAGCGTGGAACGTTAAAATATAGATTTTCCAATGTACTAGAATCATCAATAATGCCATTAACTAATTTATATAGATGTGATATTGATAAAATAGTTCTTCTAGTTTCCAATGTTTCCAGTTTAAATTCTTTCAACATATTTGAATAGGCAATATCGAAGGAGTAAATACCAAATTTTCTGTACCAGCAATAACTGAAAAATTTCTTTTGTATTTTATCAATTTCACATACATATTTATCATATACTGGATTCCAAACTTGAACACAATATTCTAGTTTTGAACGTACGTAATAATAATACAGCATCAAAATAGTCTTTAAGTTTACAAAATATTGAGCACTCCTTTTGATGAAACCAAGATTTCTGTAAGATATTTTAGTTATATACGTTATATGTAGATCAAACTTCAGCCTAGGATCGAAAAGCACACCTAAGTCTTTATATTGAGATACTCTGAGCAAAGTATGTCTGTCCATTGTATAACCAAAAACTATATTATTTCTTTTAGTTGAGTAAGTCATAGTTGTGCACTTCTGAATGTTAAATTTTAATCTACATTCATTAGACCATACCAATAAGCTATCTAAGTCATTTTGTACATTTTAGCAGTCAGAGACTGAATTAATTGCTTTGAATAATTTCAAATCATCAGCGTAAAGAAGTATTTCGGAGTAACGTACACAGTTGGTTATATCATTGATAAATAATACAAAAAGTAGAGGACCAAGATTAGAGCCTTGTGGTACTCCTGAGGTGGGTGTAAATAATTTTGAATTATATCCACACAAATGAACATACTGTTGCCTGTTACAAAGGTTCTAAAAATTCACATAAATCATCAGATATATTGAAGTTGGACCTTAATTTTTGCAGCAAAATTTGGTGATCTACTTTATCGAAAGCTTTCGAAAAGTCTGTGTAAATAGTGTCTACTTGGAGTGATTGCAACAGATTATCAGCGACATAATCAGTGAAATTCACTAAATTTGTACCAGTTGACCTTCCATTTACAAAACCATGTTGGTAAATGGTTATTTTATTAGAAACAGCAGAGTACATTTGTTTATAAATTATCTTTTCAAAATTTTTAGAAAATGTAGGTAATATAGCAATTGGTCTGTAATTTGAGATATCATTAACATTACCCGATTTAAATATTGGACAAATTTGTGCTATTTTTAATAATGTCGGGTACAATTTTTTCCTAATAGCCAAATTAAATAAATAATGTAATGGCTGTATTAAAAAATTCTTACATCCTTTCAGAATGTAAGCTGGAAAATTATCTGGCCCTGGGCAGCATGTTGGTCTAAGGGCGTCAATTGACTCCGAAATTTCTTGTTCAGTTATATAAGTAATGTTAATAATGCTATCTTGTGAAGTAAAAGTAGTATTTGAAGACAAGGTATGTGTGGGTTTTTCATAGACTTGGGCAAAGTAGTTCGCAAAAGCTTCAATATTTTCGGAAGTATTGTTATATTCATTGCCTCCAAGATACAAATTATTCGGAATTCTACTATCTTTCTTTTTATATTAAGAAAGTTCCAAATTTTGACGGTTCGTTCTGAATATCTCTCTCTACATTATGTACATAGTTGTTATATGCTGTTTTAATACCTTTTTTAATTTTCATTCGTAATAATTTGTAGTCTTGGTGACAGGTTTGTATTTTGTGTTTTTTATAGAGAATTCTATTACGTTCTTTTGCTTTCAAGTCTGATATTATTTGGGGAGTAAACCACGGCGGATATTTTGATGTATGACTTCGTTTTTTGGGAACACATAATATGAGTATGTCCTCAATTATTGAGTAAAATTTTGAGAAAGCATTATTAACATTATCTATATTGTATATAACATTCCAATCAGTATTTTCAAAAAGAGAATACATTAGAAAAAAATCAGCTGATTTGAAATCATACACAATATTATTGTTACATGAAAATGAGGATTTCGGAAATGTAATATTGAGTTCAATGTTTAGTGCCGGATGATAGATATCCTCCTGAATCAAAGGTACAGAATCATGCGTTACCCTACAATTATTATTATTCGATAAAACTAAGTCTAAAATTTTTCCATGGCAATTTCTGACATTATTGCACTGTTCACATTCTACATAATTAATGAAGTGTTCATAGTCAGTAATAATGTTGTTGCGAAAATTATAATATAAGAAATCAACCATCTGAGTAATATTGAAATCACCAAGTATAATGTAATTGCTGCTAAAAATAAAAGGTTGTGCTTCAATACACTGATAAATATAATTTAATTCGGTAACTGAAATCGGGGGTGGTAAATAGAGTACAAAAATATAAAAAAATTAATTACAAGATAATCTGAATTTGACGCATAAAATATCGGCCTTTGAGTTTTCATTGAGAGCAATCGGTACTAATGAAGAATGCAGTTTTTTGTTTACGGCACAAATAACTCCTCCACCCTTTGTTTTAGTTGATTTTATGAAGTCCCTGTCTTTTCTGTACACAGTGAAATTTGAATTAAATAATTCACTATCGGAAACTGAATCATTCAACCATGACTCCTTTATTCCAATAATATTAAAGTCAGTTATACTTATGTTGTTATAGAAATCAGTAAGTTTAGAATTTAAGCCTCTGACATTTTGATAATATATACGCATCTTTGAAACTAATATAAAGCAATTAAATAAGCAAAAATAAAAGAAAAAAAATAATGTACAAATGTTTGACTTATAAAGTTCTGAAAGTTAACTGTGCAGAAACGAGAGAGATAGCTTATTACTATTCGTTCTTTGCTGTATATGTATAAACAAATTTGGTTAAAGTTTGAATAGGACAATGAACTCTTTCACACTAAGCAAGGCCAATTTTACAAGTTAAGTTTTGTATTAATTCGGCAAGTAAGATAAAAAAATACAAGTGTGAATGTAAAAAAAAGAATAGCACAATATGTATATATATAAACTATGATTTGCATTTTATTTGACGTAGCCCTTACCTAAATTTACACGAAAAAAAAATTAATAAGTACATATATAAAATTACAGATTTTCAATATTAGTTGAGTGCGTGATTTTCTTCGGAGAAGTGCCGTCACCTAGGTTGACAAAGATGTTGCCGTCGTGCGTCCAGACATTTTTAAACCCAAATTTCTTGGACACAGTAGATAGTAAATCCGCACGCCTTTTAGTAAGATCCACTTTTATGGTGATGTTGGATCCACGCAGTTGTTTTCGCGATTTTAACACTAGGTCACGAGTTTTGTATGACATAAATTTTATAATTACTGCGCGCGGTCTCTTCGACTCTTTTGTTTTCTTGCCGACACGGTGGCAACGATCAATTTGCGAGGGATGAATGTCAATAGAAAGTTTATCTTTAATCACAGCACATACCTTTTTTCGGTGTCCTCATATTCACTTTTATTATTGTCTTCAGGTAACCCAAACACACGCAAACAATTTCGCCTACTGTATTGCTCTTGATGGTCTAATTTATCCTTCAAGGTCTCATTTTCTTTAGTAAGGTCCTGGATTACCAATTCATAGTAAATCCGTTGTTCTTCGAGCTTCTCGTTCACTTTTTCAAACACTTTTTCCACAAATTTGGAAATAAATGATTCACTATCAAGAGTCTTATTAAGAGCGTCATTAATCATACCACTTAAATTTTGACTGCGCGTATTTGCACCCATTTTAAATTACTGTTTTAAATACCAAAAAAAAAAAATATAATATTTCTAGAGAGTACAATGCACTTTTTCTTAAAACAACACTGAGACGGAGGGCCACGACAAAACACGTCTACTCTCTACAACAGACCATGGCTTAATATTATTAAAATTATACAAACTTAGCAAAGTATGTAGAAAACATGTATGTAGTGTTTGAATATGTGTTTGTGTGGCCATATCCTGAAGCCATTATAGAAATGTGTTGATGCTAAAGTGGGCGATAAAGCCGATTTATAGAAATCGTTCCGAAATCCTCAAACTCGGGAACCCTCACAGACTCACTCCTCTTGCTGTTATTAATCATGCACTCCGTTCTATAAAGCACTGTTTAGATTTCGACAATAAACATCAGTTCTCGACACTACATAATTTGTAAAACAATACAGACAGTATATTTGGTTTCAATAAAATTCAGTAATAAATTTCAATATGTAAAGAATTACGTGGGATGGCAGTATAGTAAAGTAGCAGTTCAAGTTTGAATTGTTAGGTTGTCGGCAACTATTACAGTTCGGAGCAGCCATTGTAGAGAAAACCACTTGTTTCACATCACAAAATTTACGTGAAGCTTACATCCCCAACGCTATTTTTATGAGCATTATTAACTATATTCCGCTAAATTTTTGTTTGGGGCGAAAATTAATGCTTTGGCAAAATATTTGTTTCATTATTAAAGAGTAGAAAAATAGAGATTGATAATTTTAAATTGACAGATGTAAAGTATAAAATTAAATTGTTCATTTCTAACAAGGAGTAATGAATAAAATATTTCACAAAACATCGCAAAGAAACCTTTTAAACAATAAATAAAAGGACCGAGATAAATGCTCAGACTTAAGATATAAAACTATCGAAGAGAGGTCGTCCATAATATTTAAAATGGGACTGGGCAGGACAATTGGTGAGATTGAAAGATGGAAGATAGATCAAAACAGCAACGAAGTGGTTTTCTTAGTATCTAAAAAGAAAACAAGGAAGACAAACCACAAGGTGGACGGTGGAGATAAAAAGAAACTGGAGCAAGGCATGGATTTGACAAACGGAAGATAAAAGAAAATGTTTTATTTTATTTTTTTACAATTATAATTCCAGAAAAATTATATTATTAAGGCTTAAATAAATAGAGAATTAATTATGTTCCTATATATACAGGTTCTTAAAAAAAAGGATAAAAAATTAAGGGTGTGCAAGTTGTAACAGCTTAACGAGCTATCTCAAATTATTTCTATATTATTAAAAATACAATAATATACTATAAGACAGTCTTGTAGAAGACCAAGGTGTGACATCCGATTAGAGAAGAAAATATTTTTTAAAATCAGCGGTTCTCAAATTACAATAAAATTATATTTAAAAAAATGGAATGATATACCTATATTTTTAAGCGTATTGGATAGAGTATTTTTATATCCTTATTATTATTATTTTTATTATAATTATTATTATTTTTATTATTATTTATATCCTTACATTACAAAAATATTGAGAAAAATTCATTTGAAATTCATATAAATTTGATTTTTATAGTTGTTTTTCAGTAGGCTATGTATGAAAAACAACTGAGCTTAAATACAAATGAAACAAATATTTGCTAATAACGTTATAAACAGTGTTCTATTTGATTTCTATCCTAAATAATTCAAAATGACTAAAAAAAATATATTTTTTAAATTTCTCAATTTTTTTGTTATGTAAAAATATAAAATGCGTACATAGTTGAATTCAGAAAAAATATAATACAAAATGGGCTTAATATATATATATATATATATATATATATATATATATATATATATATATATATATTTATCCCATTTAAAAAATATATAGCATATTGTAACTTCAGAACCACTGGTTCTAAAAAAATATTTTCTTCTCTAATCGGATGTCCGCATTGGTCTTCTATAAGAATGCATTATACTATAAATACTATAATGATTATAGTATTTTATTGTATCTTTAATAACAGAAATTATTTGAGGTAGCTCGTTTAACTATTACACCCTGTATACATTTCGATGTGCTAATTTTCTATCAAGTAGAATTTTTTCAAAATTCGGAAGATTATTTCCTATTTTTCATTTAATTCTTGTCGACAGTGTGCGCCACACTGTCGACATGAATTTTTTTATTGAAATAACGAATTATTTAATTATGTAACATACTTTGAATGGGGAAATTAATTCGTAATTATTTCCTATTCAACGTGTGTTACGTGGTTAGATAATTCATTATTTTAAGAAAAAAATTATATTCTCAATAATCCTCTTTTTAAATCAATAATTATCAAAATAAATCATTTAGTTATAATTTGTAATTTTATAAATATTTCTTGACAGCTCTATTAAAACTTGCTTAGTCTACTTTAATATAGAGATCTATTTCAGTGTCGCTAGGGAACCCTGCATAAAATATTTACCACCCGTGGGGTGAAACGGAAATAAATATCTAACGAGAGATTAGAAGTTCAATTATTTTGTATTTTCATAGAAGCCATTTATTATCATACAACATACTAAACTACGGTAACTAAATCTGTAATACGTTGTGTTTATATTTTTTAAATTAATATTGTAAAATTTGAAAAGAAAGAAAAAAAAATCATTAATATATTATGAATATTTATTTAAAGGTAAAATCTAAAAATTTTAAATTCACAAAATAATAAGATTGAATATAGGTATATAAATAATACTAACAGAGTTTAAGAGTATGTTTTAAGATACTTTTTTTAAAATAGTAGTACGTCATATACATTTTTCATTATTTTTATTTATATATTAAGAAATTATGTACATTCTTTGGAAAAAATCACAAAATTGTGAGGTTACCATGATATATCCAGAATCAAAATACTGTTTTTGCTTGTTGATATACTGAACATACCAGTAGGCTTATTCTGTAACTATCCTTCTTTTGGTACGAGTAGATGTGTTTTAGTCGTTCCTAATTTTATGTAATTTTTTTTCAAAAGTAAAATTTTCATTATTTGTATTTGCATATAACTGTAAATAGGCCAAATACACGTAACGTTGCGTTTGCGAAAGAAATCGTAGCAGATATACTCAGTGACAACACTTTCATTAACGAACTAAATGCAATATTTCTGTTGAGATTTGATGAAAAATTGGAAAAGCAGAAAAAATCTATGAAAATAAAATCAGTATACTGACCTCCGAAAATAAAAATTTGGAAAATTGTCGTAACTGCGGACGTATCTTCGGAGTTCCTGAGGCAATGAATGAAAACATCGATGAAGTTGTGGCCAGTATTTTCGAAAAAAAACTTTTCCTCAACGTGTCTCCAGATCACATATACCGCTGCCATCGTACAGGTACACACAACTTTACTTCGTCTTCTGCTGCTAGTCAACGCCCGAAACCTCGTCCTATAATAGAGAAGTTTATTTCATATAGAATTCGTGCATCTGTAGTAAAAAAAATGCATAACTACGTGTTATCAAAATTTCAATATTAAGGAAGATCTAACAAAAAATAGACGAGCTTTCAAAAACAGTCACCAATAAATTTTGTTTCAAAAATGTATGGTCTAATAATGGTGCAATTTTCGTCAAAGTTGATGGTTCTATTAAAAAAGTAACACATTTTGATTCTATATTGTAATAACTTTTATTATATATACTTAAACCACATTTGTATATTACTAATTTTGGAGCTCCTGTACAAGGCCCATTTGGTATAATTTTGAATTATTAGTCGTACTTGTAGTTCAGTATAATAATCATAACATTGGTTGCACATAACTTTTTTTATACCAAACATAGTTTTAATTTTTTTAACATCTGATATCTGTCGCCATTTGCTTCACTCATCAGTCTAAAAACGTTTTCATGGTTTCTTGGACACCGTTTTTTTTTTCTTTTTCGAACGCTGCACTGTAAAATTTTATTCATTCTTTTATATTACTCAAAACTATTAAACATTTCATCATTATGAATATTTACTATTAAAATGTTAGAGGATTGAATACTAAAATTAATGTTTTGTAATAACCGTAGTTCGTCTAACTTCGATTTAATTTGTCTCACTGAGACCTGGCTTAATGATAATGTTTTTAATAACGAATTATTTTTATCATTATACAAAGTGGTAGAAAAACAGGCGGAGGTGTTCAGTGTACTGTCAATAATAAATATAAATTTTCCCTTGTTGACCTTCAACTCCACCCTTCGTCATTGTTTGATATTTTGTGTATAAAATTACTTATTTCTCACGGCTCCTTTCTTTATGACATTGTTCTATATTCTTCCTCTGTTATCACATTTGAATAAATTACATTTATATTTGAGGCTATGGAATCTATTCTACCATTCTTAAACAATAATTTTTTGATAATTAGTGATCTAAATATCGCAAATCTTATAAAAATTATTTCTTCCTCTTTCAATAATAATACTACAAATGCTTTCGAAAATTTCTTAATATTTTTAAATTCAATTTAATCGCATCACAAATATAAACAAAAGAATACTTGATGTTGTTTACAATGTATCAGTTCCCAGTACTAGTAAGCTCAAGTACGAGTACAAATTACAATTGTCGAAAAGGAAACTACGATTTATTGTATCAACTATTAACAATAGTTGATTGTAACGATATTTAATCCCTAATGTTGATAAGCCCTTTGAGAGATTTTGCGACATACTCTACGATATCATGGATAAATGGATTTCAAAGTAAAGCCTAATTATCCTTGGTTTAATAATATCATAAAAACTTAAACTTAAAATATAAATATCACATGTTATATGACCAAAGGAGATATCAGATGTCTCACTGAATTCAAAAGATTACATGCTACAATTAAAAAATACATCAATATTGCACATACAAAGTAGGTATCGGATATAGAAAACCAAATTCTTTCTGATGCAAATAAATTTTGGTCTATTACTCATAATAAAAAGTATTCCTCTCGAATTCCGGGATATATGCATATGGACAGTAAAAATTATAACAATACTACAGAAATTGTTGTAGGTTTTACTGATTATTTTTCTAAAGTTTACACTGACGATTCGGTTCACTCTGAAGAAATAATAGCTCATAACAATATAGATACTAAAATAATTTCAATTTTCTCTGAAAATGATTATCATGTTCGGCGTAAAATCTCTTACTAACCCCAAGCATCCAAATAAAAAGCGACCAAGGCGATCAGATGATAATATCGCACTCGTACAGGCCAGTGTTGACAGGTCTCCAACAACATCTCAATAACGTCGTTCTGAGAAGTTGGGCATAAAACGATCCACTTTACGTCGCATTTTACGTGTCGATTTGCATTTATTCCCGTATAAAATTCAATTGACACAAAAACTGTTGCCTGCTGATAAGCCACGTCGATTGGAATGGGCTCAAAAAGTCATTGAAATGGCTGATTTTCACTGGCCGCCGCGTATACCAGATTTAACGCCTGCAGACTTTTTTCTGTGGGGCTATTTGAAATCAAAGGTTTATATCAACAAGCCACGGTCCCTAGAAGAGCTGAAGAACAACATACGCCAGGAAATAGCCGCCATTTCGGCTGAAATGTTGACTAAAACCAAGGAAAATGCTGCAAAACGGGCTCAAAACGCCGTAGACGCTCAAGGCGACCATTTACGAGGTATCATATTAAAAAAGTGATGTAAACAAATCTCCTTAAATCCAATTAAATGATTTTTAACATGAACAGCAAAAAATGTGTTTTTTCCATGATTTAAAAAAAACATCTTTTCGTCGAATATGGCCAATCCTGTATATATGGAGATTTGAACCCAACCTGCAAAAGTTCTTTTATTCCACAGGCAGCGATGCTAACCGTTTAGCCACAATGACAATTGCAAATTTTTTAATATTAAATAATAAAATATCGAAAAAAATATTTATTGACAGTTATATAATTTTCTTTAATTAATGCACTGATAATACAGTACTTAGTATTAAATAACGTACAGGAGGTAATGTACTATTATCATGTTCAATAGCATGGCTTAATTTCGTAGAATCTCCTAGACGTAACTCTTGCAGCAAGTTGTCGAGAACTTCAGATTTTTCTTGATTTCTAGTTTAGTCTCTAATCCAAATTATTTTTCTTTTTAATTTTTTTTTTCTCTTTCTTCTATTTTAATGCAATTTCTTATGTATCTGAAGGTAAGGGTACATACAGCTACTTTAGCAGCAAGGCAAATTAAAAAATCTGTTGTGGCCAGCACAATACCTCTCGCCACCTCCGTTTTTTGTTACATAAGTATAGGGCGCGAGCAGTCATATGACATTGTTGGCCTTGACAAGCAGATATGGAAGCCCGTGTCAGAATGACAATTAGTAATTATGTACATAGATGTCAAATTTCAGAATTTTTCATTAAAAATTTCAAGATTTTCTAAATTCACGTAGTTAATGAATTAATACTTGTTGAGGAAAATAAACCACGTGGTATAGGAAAATGAATAAATTTAGAATGATAAATCATGATATTTGACATCTATGTACAAAATTACTAGCTACACGGGCTACCATATCTGCTTTATCTTTATATTTACATTTTTACCTCCCGCTACCCTTGGTAAGGGAGGTATAGGGATCGTGCTAAAAATCGAATATCGAGATTTTGGTAAATGAGTACGTTTTAAGGTTTAACATGTTGATGATGATGATGATGATGATGATGATGGCCACCAAAGTGTGTGTGTGTGTGTGTGTTCAGCTGCGTCGCGTATATTATTGTAATGTTGGCCTTGATTCCTTGTACTCATATCACTGTCTGGAGTAGCGATAGTACGTGTCTTAGAAACAATATCTGTCAGTTGTATAGGCGTTGCAGTATTCACATTGTCAACTGACGATAAAGCAGTGCTCTCGGCTTGAGCTGTTTGTAAATGTGCAACGTCATCCGAATTCTTCTTCACAGCATCGGACAAGGTTGACAATTGGTTTTGAATTTCTTTTAGCATTGTTGTAATTGCAGTAATTTCAGCTCGATTCTCTAACAGAAGCAAAATTCTTCACAACACTAGATTTGAAGAATGGTTTCCACCACATACCAGTAGACCCTAAATCGCGTGCATTAACAGCTTTTGTCACACCTGACGGGTTATATGAATATAACAGGGTTCCATTTGGACTATGTAACTCGCCTGCTGTTTTTCAGCCGTACGTAAAGACAATATTCGGCGAATTAATTAAAAACGGTGATATACATATTTATATGGACGATATCATCATACCGTCGATAGATATTGTTTCTTGACTGAATAAACTGGAATCTGTTTTACATATCGTTCGCGAATACGGTCTTACACTACGACTCGACAAATGTCAATTTCTACAAGATGAAATAGAGCACCTGGGTTTTCACATTAAAGAAGGTACGTTACGCCCATCAGATAAGAAAACTCAAGCCGTGAGGGATTATCCAGAGCCTAAAAACATCACCGAACTACGAAGATTTCTCGATTTGGCTAATTATTTCCATCGTTTCATTTCGGGCTATTCAACTCTTGCGAAGCCACTTACTCAATTAACTAAAAAGGGAATACCTTATGCATTTGGTGAAGAACAGAAGACAGCATTCGAATTAATCAAAGAAAAATTAGCTAAAGAACCAGTCCTATCACTTTTTGTTCCCGGAAGACCAATAGAACTACATACTGACGCCAGCTCACATGGCTACGGTGCAGTTCTTTTACAAAAAGAGAACAATCAGCTACACCCGATATTGTACATGTCACAAAAGATATCGGAATCAGAAACAAAATATCCCTCATTTCTTTTAGACCTGCTCGCAATAGTCCAAGCAGTTAGCAAATTTCGTCATTTCCTTGTTGGAAATAAATTTAAGATAGTAACAGACTGTAATGCAGTAAAACTGGCCCTATCAAAAAGAGAAATAATTCCACGTGTTTATCGATGGTCCTGTCAACTAGAAGAGTACGACTATATTTTAGAACACCGTCCAGGAGAGGGAATGCTACATGTCGACGCATTAAGTCGAGCCGCTCTTCTATTAGCCAGTGATCCAATAAAAAAACTGCAGATTCGTCAAGAAACAGAGCCAAAAATCAAGACAATACGTAAGGAATTAGAAACAGAACAACGACATCCTCCGTTCGAAATTAGGAACGGAATTTTGTGTCACATAGATGAAAAGAAGTATGCTACTTTTTATGTTCCAAGAAAAATGCAAAGGTCAATAGTACACAATGCACACGATTGTGAAGGACATTGTGGAATTATGAAGACTATTGAAAATATTCGTAGATCATATTACTTCCCTAATCTGCGTAAATATGTACAAAAGTATATAGAAAACTGCTCCGTTTGTTTGGCATATAGCATACGACCTGCCAATACAGGAGTACAACTTCACAGCATTCGAAAAGGAAGCAAACCTTTTGACACCATACATGTGGATCACTTCGGCCCGCTTGAGAAGACGTCAAAGAAAAATCGTCACATACTAGTCCTTGTTGATGGTTTCACGAAATTTGTCTGTCTCTTCCCGACAAGAACTGTTTCCACATCAGAAACATTAGTACATCTACAAAATGTATTTTGCTACTTCGGCAAACCCAGACGAATTGTTACCGACGCCGGAACTGCCTTCACATCTGATGAATTTAAATCATACTGCCAAAACAACGACATCCAACATGTTAAAACCGCAGTTAGAACCCCTTGCGCTAACGGACAGGTTGAGAGATACAACCGTTCTATCGCAACGATATTAGCCAAAATAACTGATGAATCCGATAAATGGGATAAAGAAATTGGCAAAGTTCAAGACATAATTAACGATACGATTCAATCTAGTACACAGTTCACACCAGCAAAACTATTACTGGGTAAAAACCTGAGGATTGCACCAGACCAACACCTTCGTGACTTAATCCAGAATTCGTTGAATGATTTACCTTCCGAAGACCCCAAGGACGCTTTTAACGAACGGCAAGACAATCGTATTACCGCCGCAAGAAATCAAGTCAAATCACAGGTAGCCAATGAATGTCGCTATAATTTACGCAGACGACCAAGAAAATACTCTTTGGGTGATTTGGTCTCAATTCGTACAATTCCAATCGTGGGAAAAACTCCAAAATTGCAACCGAAATTCAAAGGTCCATATATTGTGAGAAAAATTATACCAAATGACCGATATCTGATAGAAGATACACCTGGAGCACAGCATACCCAAAAATTCTATTCAGCAGTGCACTCTTCTGACCATTTGCAACCTTTCTGTAATGCATCTTGTGTTCCAGAAAGCGATACAGACTCTGAAGGAAATAACAGCGTCGAGGCGCCGCTCTGCAGAATGGCCGAAGCTGTAAGAAGTTCCTAATCCATCCAAAGGTGCTAGTACGCCCCTGCCGAGCGAGTAGTGGTGGCATCTGCCACGCCGCCCGAATATTAGAAAAACAGTTGCTAATACAATGTTTTATTAGTTGTCAAGAACTAAGGGTTTTGATATGTGTTTTGTAATTTCATTTAATTGTAATAAATCATTTATATGTATTCAGAGTGGTGTATAATTATTTTTCTTTACAATATTTTATTATTTGGAATTGGTATGACTGCATTAAATACACTAAATATTTTGACAACGGAAATAATAAAAACAAAAATCAATGTTACCAAACTAACAATTCATCTGCCAAAAATATATTTTATGATTTATTTTTATAAAAAAAAAACGCGGCTCGTGTCCGAATTTTAAACTCGTACTCGAATTAAGATAACCATATGTCCTCCGTCCTGGTTTGGCCATGATAGTCCCGGATTTCACAAACTGTTCCGGCTTCGCGGCAAGGAGTTGTAATGTCCCGGTTTCTACATTAATTTTCTTTTTGTGTTTATATCTACACCGTGTTTTACCAGTAAACTATATTTATTAATTAAAATAGATCTTGCTGAGATGAAAGAATTAGTTTTTATTTTATAAATTACATGTCATTTTTCTTTATCTATTTTATTGACAACTTACAACTCACTATTATTGTTCTCTAAACAAAAACATTTTTCACATACTTTTAGTAGGCGCGTGCCGAAACATTCTTTTTAATATAAATGTACAATATTTCAACAATATTTTCTAATCTAATTGTAAAATATGAATGTCTGATCGGAAACATGTTTGACATTTATTCAGTTGTTCAAACGTCAATGTCAATCTTGGATTTATGTAAATAATTTAATATTTTTATTGAAATTATTTTATTTTTTTGTAGGAATGTCCCGGTTTAAGCCTCGGAAAATATGATCACCCTAACTAGAATAGGTTGTAACTTATATTTTAATATAATATTATAGGTTAGTAGTGAAACAATATAATTATTACACGCATTAATTTGTCTTCTCAATAAAAATACAATATATCTTCCAAACAAAGGACGAGACATTTAAGATTATCGTATTTTCGAGACGATCGCTTCTTGCGGAAAACATGCTTTCCGGAGCATCGTATTTTCATGTAGTTTATTTAATTGAATTCATTTATCCGTTCATTGTGTAGTACAATGAAAACGTGAACGTGCACTGAAAGCAAAACTCCGGTTGATGTACTAGTGTACTTAGTTCAAAACTGACTTCGTTGATCTTGGATAGGAAAAAGGCAACCAGTAAACTTGCATTCAAAGCACAGCAAGCAATAGCAGCTCCTGGACTGCTCGCACACTTCTTTCTGATTTACTCATGTTTTATTTGCGCGTGGAGAAGATTTAAACCTATTCCCTAGAGGAGAAAACTACCGTCACAGCGATACCATTACTCTTATACTTTACTTACGAATATAATACCTATATTTAAATTACAATTCTTGTCGATTTTTTATTGCTCTTATTAAACTTTACAACACTAATTTAAATAACAATGAGTTATATCTGTAAATGTAGAGAAGACTAAAAAGAGAAAATTAATTTAACATCTTTAGAAATACATAGAGAATTCAATTTCAAGCGCTAATAAATCTGTATCAATATCTGACCTAGATTTCGTTAAGTGATTTAATTTTTCTACAGCAATAAATCTTTTGTATCCAGGGGTGAAGTGTTCCAGAGTGTACCAAAACAAAAGCTATTTTATAAATTTCATGCCTATCACTACAAATCAGCGTATTTATAAAACTTCAAATTAGGTAGGTATTAAAGGTTACAAAACGTGCAAAATAAAATCTGGTTAGTGACTTACATGAGAATTTAATTATCTACAACTTGTATTTGCATTATTTTTGTCTAAAATTAATAAGTAAGCGGTAAAATAAAAAAGAAATAACATTATATTTCCTATGTAACAGATTTCAAGAAGACATATGCAGCAGAAATTAGTGCAGGCACAAATAAAACTCAACAAATGATGAAGTCAACAGAAATTAAAATAATTCGAGACATACATGGAAAACCCCTCTATGATAATAATAAATGAAGATATAAGAAATAAAAGTAAGACATAATAAAATGAGTCAGACAAAAAAGAAAATATTGGAATAAACATGTCGATCAAATGGTTGACAATAATGTAAAAAGATCAAAAACACAAACACCAGTAGGAAAAACATCTCAACGAAAGCCGCCGAAAAGGTGGAGAGAGTATTGGACGTCCACATCACAGGAGGCGTAGTAAAAACAGGCATTAGCCAAATTATGTACAAAACATATACAGGGTGTAACACGAAAAGCGGGCCATAGGCGTTTAACATGGGGAAACAGTTTTTACTTGGCCACAAGTGGCCTATTAATTTTAGACAAAAATGCTTTAAATAAATATTGTAGAGAATTCAGTATTCACATTTTATTTTGAATGTTTAGTAACCGAGTAAATCGAATTTATTTTTTTACAAAAGTTACTTCTTTGTAGTGTTAGCCATCACACTGAAACAAAATTGAACAAAAGTAATGACGTTTTACCTGTCAGAAACGCTGTGTTTAAGTCAAGAAATATAATTATGGAAAATGGAAAATTATTCTCATGAAGAAAAGTTACAAATTATTAAGTGCCATTATTCTGGGAAAACTTTTCGGAAAATTCGGGATTTAATTAGTATTCTTTGGCATCATAATATTCCTAGTAAAACAACAATTCAAATATTTATTTCAAAATTTGTGACAACCGTCACATTTAATAACTTCAAACCGGAACTTTTGCGAGGAAACCATAATAGAAATTACAACAACGAAGAAGAGTGTCAGAGACATTTCAAATGATATAGGATTCAGTTTTATAACCGTTTTTAGAATATTAAAAAACATAAATATCACCCTTTTAAAATACAAAACCACCAGGAAATTTTTGAACAAGATTTTGAACGACACGTAATATTCTGCAAAATAATTTGGGAAATGGCTAATCAGAATAGGTTTTTAAAAAATATATTATTCACCGATGAGTGCACATTTACACTGAATGGCGAACCAAACAAAAATAATTTTCGTTGCTGGTCTCAAAGAAATCCACATAGTGTAATACAATCAAGAACACAGTATCGGCAATCATTAAAAGTTTCGACAGGAATTTTAGACAACAAAATTATTGGTCCTATTTTATTGTACGGCTAAATTAGAAAACATATTTGGACTTATTAAGGGAAACAGTTGGGCCAGAAATGACAAACTTAAATAATGATCACGTGTGGTTCCAGCACGATGATTGTCCTGCACATAGTACGAGGGAGGTTATAAATTATCTGGATGATGCTTTTCCAGAAAGCTGGATAGGGCGAGGAGGACCAGTAAACTGGCCAGCTAGGTCACCGGATTTAAATCAGTGTGACTTCTTTTTATGGGGGCACTTAAAATCTTGTATCTATAAGAAACGATACAATAGTATTGAAAATCTGAAAAACACTATAGAAAATGAATGCAATAAAATAAATCGTAAATAATTAAGTAATGTTAGGCAAAGTTTTTATAATAGATTAAGCTATAGCTCAGCGCAAAACGGTCAGCTTTTTGAGCACCTTTTACAATATTTATTTATAAATAAAATAATGTAATAAAAATGAATGTTTAATAAATATGAGTTTAATTTTTTATTTCTATTGTGGTTTATTTAGTTTATTTTCAGTGATTAATTCTCCATTTTCAATAATTTGACTTAAACAGAGCGTTTCTGACAGGTAAAACGTTATTACATTTATTTCGTTTCAATGTCATGGCTAACACTATAAAGAAGTAACTTTTGTAAAAAAATAAACTCGATTTGTTCTGTTACTAAACATGCAAAATCAAATGTAAATATTGATTTGGATGCAGAATTTACAACATTTATTTGAAGCATTTTTGTCTAAAATTAGTAGGCCACTTTTGGACAAGGAAAAACTATTTTCCATGTTAAACGCCTTTGGCCCGCTTTTCGTGTTACATCCTGTATGTATAGGAAAGAGAAATACGCACTCCATATATGTAATAATTGTATTTTTTACTGTTAGAAACAAATGAACATAGACAAGTTATACATCGTTAGAAAGCTTAAATACAATATTTTCAATAGTGTAACTGTCCAATATGGCCCGCATATTAAAATAAAACTTTGATATCATAACTCGAAATCCAACATTGAAAAAAAATGAGAACCGTAATTCAAAAGAACATAAAAAGTGCATTAAAGAAGTGCAGACCAAAATCCAGTATTATTTCATATTTGTAATTATTGACAAAAACATAAAACTGCAAAATTTACATTTTTTCCTGTATCTAGTGACCTATGCATTTTTCATCAAATAACAATACACCATTAAAATGGTCTAATGGGATTACTTTTGTCTAATTATCCAACTCCATATCCGGCACCATTCCCGATATCCTAATGTTCGGTACATTAACTTATATCCTGTATATTTATGCTGAAAAAAAGATTTAAAATATTAAACATCAACTTCTAGTAATAATGGTAAAGCCATCCATACCATATTAACTTGAGATATAATACTGCAGCAACTTACTCCCAAAATACAAGACTATATTTTATATTATATATATATATATATATATATATATATATATATATATATATATATATATATATATATATATATTAGTTGTCAGTTATATAACATTCATTCTTGCAAAACCAACGTTTCGGTATACAATTATACCTTCTTCTGGATATGTAAAGTCATACGTATTCTATTTAAGAATAACGTATGATTTTACTTATCCAGAAGAAGGTATAACTGTATACCGAAACGTTGGTTTTGCAAGAATGAATGTTATATAACTGACAACTAATAACACCTAATCATATTTTTTATTTAGATTTTCTAAACATGGTAATTAAAAATTGACAAACGACAAGCGAGACTGCAAGGTTGTTCGTTAAATATTACCACAAGAAAAATAAATTTAACAAATAAGTAAAAGTTAGTATATTATCTAAAATGATCAAATTACGCAGAAAAAATGTATGTAAATTTGGGAATATTTATATGAGACAGGGTTTGAGTATGTATACGTGTGGCTATTTCCCGAAGCGATTATAGAAATGTGTCGATAATAACGAGGGCGATAAATCCGATTTATAGGTCATTTCGTTCCAAAAACCTTCAAACTCTGGAACCCTCACAGACTCACTGCTTTTGCTATGTAATTTATCGTGTCCTGCTTTCTATAAAGCACTATTTAGATTTCGACAATCAAAAATATAGATGTCCGATCAATGATATCCACGAATAGCCCATTTTGTCAAGTTCAGTAGTGTCGTATACTTAGTTTTTATGAGGGTACGTAAGATATTACTGTTATTTTAGTATTATAAAAAAAAATGTTACAGTAAAACCATTCAAATTTCAAAACTAAGTTAACTGGTAAGTCTATTAGCAAATGTAAAACCAAATATGTGAAAAATAGGATACTGACACTATTCGTACGGCTATAAATCAAGATAACATATCTGAATTAATAAATAAACTTACGTTACAGCGAAAATATTGTCATCAAAGAGCATCGTTTTAAAATGTCCTAACAATATGAATTTTTCAAAAACATGGTCGGACATCTTTAATTTTTTTTTACTGTATGTAATTTGTAAAACAATACAGAGTGTAAATTATTTCAGTAAAATTCAGTTTGTAAAGCGTTACGTGGGATAGCAATACTGTAAGGAAGCATTGCTAGGGGCAAGTGTGTATTGCCCCTGCCCAGTTGTCGCCAATTGTTACCAGTTCCGGACAGCCCTGGTTGAGGACAATACTTGCTTCATATCACAAATTTACATAAAAGCTTCATCCCCATCGTCATTTTTATGATCATAAGCCGAGTTCTCTTGTATGCAGTATTTCGCTGGATATTTATATAGAGCGGAAATTAATGATTGGGTGATCATTGAAGAGTAGAAAAAAGAAGTTAGCAATATTGATTTGAAAAGTCTAAAATTAAATTTCAAAATTTAATTCCATAGTAAGTTTAATGAAATGAACAAATGCAACGCGAATATTTGACAGCAATTATTTAAATTTCATTGGAATATGAAAAATTGATTCAAATTTGTTCATTTTATTAAATTTACTATGGAACTAAATTTAAATGGACGTTTATAATGGCCGACTCTTGTAATATTACATAATTTTATGATAATTATATATTACCTATTTAAGGCCGAAATAAATAGAGCATTAATATAGGTTTGTATAAATGCATAAAAAAGTACTAATGCCCGGTATTTTACCCGTAGCTTAAACTTACGTACGCTAAACTTTAAAAAGCTTCACTTAAGTTATTATTTGTATTTCTAGACCGAGCTTACTTAAACCTCCAATATGTATAAGTATAGGTTGGCAACAGTGTGAGTGTTTCATTGGGTTAGGTTTCATTGCTGTCAGAGGTAGTCAAAGTTGTTTTTTGATTTATAATAATGTAAGTATTGTCTTTTTTACAACTTAACGATATTTTAATCATAATACTACATATTTGAAATTTGTAATAAACTGTTTGATTAAATTTGCTACTGCTTGTAAAACCTTTTAATCTTCCAAATATATGCAAATGTATATTTTTGAAATTTATATCTTCATCACTACTACTATTGGAAGTACATGATTCTGAAAATGAATGCAATTGGGATATTTTAAGAAAAATACAGCTTTAAAACACAAATCTAGAGCGAAAAATGTGAATGATTTTTTTTTTAATAACACATCATGTGCTCATTATATATATATATATATATATATATATATATATATATATATATATATATATATATATATATATATATATATATATTTCGTGTATAATGTATTTACAACGTGAGGTTAACCTCAAAGAATGTACTTATATGTAAAACAGTAAAAATAAACGTTATTATATGTTCAAATTATGTAATTAATAACAAAGGTACTAACAAATAAAATTTTGAGTTTTATTTAGAAATATTAAAAGTTAATATTCACTTCATGGACGAAAATAAAACCTAAATTTGTCACATTAAATCATACCTAATAAAAAATAATAGATATATTAAATAACATTGAAAAATCCAAACTGGCAATATTAATTCAAATATATTTTTCAAGAGCATTCAACACTGTTAGCCATAATATGTTACTTGCCAAATTAAAATATTTAACTTTGCTCTCACCGCCATTCAATGGTGAAAGGATTATTTTTACAATCGGAATTTTATGGTTAGTACATCAAATTCTGAAACAATAGTTTCTTTTACTTTTCCACTCAGTCATGGTGTGCCGCAAGATTCAATCTTAGCTCCTCTTTTCTTCCTCATTTTTATTACAGACATGCCACGTTAATGAATTTCTGTTCACTGCACTCATATGCTAATGATACGCAGATTCTTGTATCAGTCAATCTTACTGACATAGATGAACAATTTGCTGTTATTAACATTGAGTTACTTGGATTAAGAATAATGCTTTGAAAATTAATACTAGTAAATCTTCGCTTCAGATTTTTGGACATACTTGCAGTATATTACTTGATATTTTACTAGATAATACTGTACTTGAACGCAAATACGATACAAAAATTCCAGGGCTGGATGTTGATGAAGAGAAGTTTAGAGAATATCTTAAAAGAAGCTAATGTCTGCTAGATTAATTCTTTGGAATTTTCATCAATTTCGCAAAGATCTTAATACTGAGATAAAATTAAAATTAATAAATTCTTTATTCTATCAACGTTTCATTACTGCGCTTGTACTTACATACCTAATCTAACTTTAACAAACAAAAATAGAATAACTGTTATTCAGAAGTCCTGTTTACGTTTAGCTTGTGGTGTCCGCAAATACGATCATATACCGAACTGCAGCAAATATGAAATCTGTTGACGAACGACTAAGATCTAATTATGTTTGTTTAATACACAATGTTAGGTTAACTAGAACTCCTAATTATCTCTTCGACAAGTTAATACGTAGATAATACAATTACACTCTCCTTATTAAAAACCTGTATATTGTTCTTTTCTTTCGAATGTCAAAATTTAGAGATTCATTTTCCTACCTCGCGCCTACTTTGTATGACAATATTTCTGAATTCTTGAAGTCTCTACTAACTGCTTTCAAATTCAAAGTAAAAAATTTATATTAAGATCATCTGTCTGTTAGAAAGAGGTAGGTTATGTGTTTTATTTTTGAAGTTTCAGCTTCCGGTATGTAGTGCCACTAGCGGTATATTTAGTAAGTACCAGATTTCAAATTTAAATATAAAAATAGTACCACTAGCATTATATTCAGTAAGTCCAAGCTTTCAAATTTATTTTGGCTAAACTCTAGAATACTTACCACTCAGAATTTTATTTTTATGGTTATATAGAGTTAAAAATACCATTAAAACCACTAAATTACACAAAAATTAGGGCGCCGAAAGCAATATTTATAGGGATTTTGGCATTTCTTCGGAATAAAAATAGGGTTAGATTCCTTTAAAATGAATATAACCACACGAGTTTCGTCAAATTTAGTTCCATGCCTTCGGTTACATTATGTGAAAGTATTTTTTACCTTCCGTCACCTTTAGGTAAGGAAGGTATTGTCTTTGATCAAAAAATTCAATGATGAGTTTTTACTGAATAAGCACGTTTTAGGGTCCATATAATACGATTTTACCATTTTTACGATAATGTCTGTATGTATGTGTGTCTGTGTGTGTGTGTGACAAAAGTTCCGGATTCCATAACTTCAATACCACGATTCCAAAAATTATAATTTTTTCGTATTCCTCAAGTTTACATCCAGAAAAACAACTGATTAGATTTTGGTTATAATTGGTCAACCGGAAGTAGTCTCATTTGAAGATTTAACAGTTAAATTTAATTTATTGACATTTAACGTTATTATAACTTAAAGAATAAATATTATTCTCTATACGATTTGATTACAATTTATACTTCATATTCAATAGATACAGAGTTAAAGAATTTTAAAGAAATTAAATTTTATAATTCAGCCAGCTATGCCAAACTTGTGAACTAGTAATAAATTCATATAATTCAAATTAACAGATGTCAGTATCAATAAAAAGTAAATTAATGTGGCAGATATCAGGATGTTGAAGTAGATATTGGGGAATACACGGAAAGATACGGTAAGAAAATAACTCTAGTGTTACAAGTTTTTAGAAAGATACAAGAAAGACGATTACATTGGTTTGAACATGTCATGAGGAGAAATGAAGAATTATATTGGAACAAGAATGAATAGTTTAGTAATAGGACGTTAAAGAAACAGAGGAAGACCAAAGATAAGATGGAAGGACTGTATTGCGGAAGATTTGAGAGAAAAGGAACTGAATGAGAACGACATGCAAAAATAGCGACCCCAAATGAATGGGAAAAGCTAAAGAAGAAGAAGATGCCAGTGTCAAGTGCAATTTGAATAGTTTGTTTATGAAATAATTTTACAGGAAATTTAGAATCTTTTGTAAGAAAAATTATGAAATTTATACATTATACACGAGAATGACGGAAGGTATTGTGCTGGCCACAACAGATTTTTTTAATTTGGAATTGAAAAAGACATATTTTTCACAAATAGAGCCAGAAAAACTAATAATCATTTTGGCATATCTATAAAATGCATGCAACCATCCGAATATTCTCAAATTGAGTTGTGTGCATTAGGTTGAGTCACGTTAAAGTATTTTCTAAAATTTACAAGCAAAAGAGTCACATTTTTCAAAAACGCAGCCTAAGAAACCCTATTTTAATGATCCAATGAATTACAGAATCCCAATTTGAATTGCAAATGATCGTTACCTCGTGAATGATTAATAAATAATAATGACTAAGTTACAGAATAGTCCCTATTATCATACAAACGATATCGATGTCTTACACTGATATTAAAGCGAGGATTGTCTTCAGTTAAAATCATCATGTAAATCAGAAGGGTGCATTCCCACACGCAGCTATTTTATTTATGATCCTATTTCCTGCTATTCCGGTTAACGTGTATTTATTATTGTTGTAACTGGTTACATTATGATCAGTGTAGCAAAGTTTTGCATAGTGTTTCAAAGTCACGTGCCTCATGATAATTACGAGATGGTTACAATGCCTTATAAGTGTAATTTAGATATACATGAATATGTAAGATATTTCACGAATATAGGACACCTCTATTCTTTTCTTTATTAATAGGAATCATCTATATGGAACTCATAGTAGATAGATTGTAACATACAATTACTAAAGAGAAAAAATTAAAACCAGTTCTCAAAAATAACACAAATTTATATTTTTTTAGATAAAAACAAAAAATAAATTTAGCTAGCTTAATCGATAAAGATTTTTTTTTAAATTTCATTCATCAATTCTTTTATATCGTTATATTATTTTAAAATATCGATAATACTTACTTAATCCAGGGCCTTTACATCTTTCACTACTTTTTTCTGAAAATATTTAAAAAATTAAGAATATTGGTAAAAGTGCGATGTTAAAATTCGAATTAGTAAGCGAGATATGCATTTTTGAATGTCAGAAATTATTTAGGATGTGGAGTGTCGCTAAGTAAATACCGCACGTATGCATGTATCGCATAAATTAGGTGTATATTTTCATTTATTTTTATAAAAACTTCTTTCCCTTGTAGTGTTTAAAAAAGAAAAACCTAACTCGGAGTAGGCTATGAACCGAAAAACGTATGTCTGAACACATTATTCAATTCAAAAGTTAAATTGTCAAAATTGATCTTGAAATGTAATTTTGTGGAGAAAAGATAATAAAGAAGGATACAGTATGGTAACATGCGCCCCTAACTTAGGAGTATACGAGCGCTGCCACTGGTAGAAAATTTCCAAGCGATGACGTAATCCCCGACGGCGGAAAAACCCATACATCTAGACGTGTCAATTACCCCGGTGGTCTGAATACTTTGTATTCAATATCAATGTGGCATCGGAAAGCTCGAGAAGGACATCGCGCTATATAAACCCGTCGCCAAAGCCAACGAAGACAATTTGATATAAGATAGGCATCGTGAATAAACAGTTGGTGATATAAATAAACAGTCTGCGAGTTATATATTCTTAGTCTTATATTAGTGTTTATAATCATAGTGTCAGTTATTTTTATTATCTTTTTAATATTTATCCTAATTATTTATTGTTTAATAAACGTATTATTTTAATTTATAATATTTCTCTTATTTTTACACTTCACCCAAATAAATAAACGTTACAGTATATTGTCATTCGCCGTTTTCTAATTTACTTCCATTTCTAGAATAAGATTCTAGAAGAAAAGCTTTGATTTTTTTTGATAACATTTTTGACAATATCTGGTGTCAAATTGACACTTATTTAAATACTTTTTAAATTGACATACGTTTTCTTGTTCATAGCCTACTCCGAGTTAGGATTTTTTTGAACACACTGTAGTATTTCATCAGTTTATTTTACTAAAATTCGTAGTTAATTGTATGCTAATTATTAAAGTTTACTATTTCTCTGCAATAATTGAACATCCCATTACAATACCACTTTTTAAAAAAGGAGATACAAGAGAGAAAAAATTACAGAGGTATAATCTTTCTCAGTGTAGTAGGACGCCGAAATTTTAGAGACCAGAATTAGAGCATAACTGGAAAAAATCTAGAAGACACACAATGCGATTTCCGTTAAGGGAGAAGTGTACAGGATCAAATTTTTAACGTAAGGCAAATCTGTGAAAAAGAAAAATAGAAAAAAGGGAAGTGCACGTGTGCTTTGTTGACTCTAGCAAAGCGTTCGATAGAAAAGAGAGGGAGGACGTATAGATAGCGCTACTTAGAAGAGAAATAGGCAAAACAACAGTTAAGCAGATGATAAAATTACTTGAATTTGACTTTTGTAAGAGTACGAAATTAAATATCTGATATGTTTAACATTGAAATAGTATTACAAGGGTAATCACTCAGCCCTCTACTCTGCTCAGTGGTGCTGGACGATGTCACCAAAGAAGGCAGGAAGGATTTCAAACCTTACCACGCAGAAAAAAAAATTAAAGAAAGTTGACATCGCAGAATTATGTTACGCAGTCGACATGGTGATATGCTGGACTGCAAAAAACCTTCAGCACAACATGGATATATTTAACTGTAAGCAAACAAGGAAAAACATGTCGATAAGCACAAACAATACCAAGGTAATAACAATCAACAACAAAGAACATAATACTGTAATAACAATAGTAGAAGAGGAATTGGAACATGTACCAAATTTTAAAAACTTGCGAACTGGATGGCTTTTCAACGCATTATCTCGTTAATAATTGAGAACAAAGCAAGAAAGAAGTTCTAAAAGTAGTAAAGGTGGAAATATTCAAAAAAGTAGCACTGCCACTCCTTATATACAGATGTGAATCTTGGACAATAAAAGAACATAAAAGTAAACTGTCGAGCACAGAAATGCGTGTCCTACAAAAAACAGATGGCAAAACTGAACTGGAGAAAATCTGGAAGGAACACCGTAATACGAGAAAACTTTTACACAAAGCCAGTGGTGCAGTACACGGAAGGACAACTAAGATGGCTGGGACACGATAACTGTATGGAAGAAGATAGACGTACGAAACAAATATATGAGGCCAAAACCATGGACAAAACAGGTAGAGGAAGACCAATTAAAGCATGGAACCAGAATGTCCAAGTAACTGGAGGGGGATATTGGAAAAGCATCAAGAGACTCACAGCGGACCGAAGAAGCTGGAGAGAATTTTGGAAAAAATACTCAGAACAAAACACTATTTATCGATAAAATCGATAGTAATTAGATGTTTAAATAACAACGAATCACAGATTTAATCAACTTTTGAGATATATTTTGACAAATCAATTTACATTATGATTTACACTGACTTACCTGAATACTACTTTCTATACATTTTACTTTTCGTTCAAATAACATTTACTTAGTAACAAAGTCAACCCATGGAAAGATGTAGAATTACTACATATCAGTCAACTTTTATATTTTATTTCGGCCCCTATTAGTTTCAATAGGCATTTCTCCTCCTGAAAAAGGCAAATGGGAGATTGAACTAGTAGAGACCGAAAGGAAATATAAAAGTTAACTGAAATCCAGTAATTCCGCACCTATCCATATAATCCCACGCCAGGAAGCTTCATATGGAGTCTCGTGGCCGTGTGCCTGAGTGTTTTGTCGCGAAATTGGTGACCTGGGTTCGATCCCGACCGACGCCAAAATTATTTCGAATTTTAAATAGCACAAAATTGACCTCTGTGATGCACTCTCCACGCCATCAATGAGTGCCTGTGAGGTGATGTCTGGTAAACGCCCGCACGGTGCCATCCTAACATTTTCAGAATGTTTCATACTAATATTTATTTTTAATTTTTTTTTTCGTATCTTTATTCGTTCATAATTAATTTGATAAGATGTAGAAGTTTTAATAAAATAAATGTAAATGAGTGAGTAAGCAGACAACATTGCAAATACTGCCCCTGGAATTAACTGCTTGAGAAACATGTACATTTTACACACATCATCTTAAATAAATAATACATTCGAAAATTGATATCTCGATTATCATTGCGAATTTTATCATCCCGTTTTTACCATTACCCCTAAATTTTTTACATACCAGAAAAAATATAAAAATACGGTGGAATACCTCATTCGAATGTCTATGGTTTGTAATCTACAATTTAATTGTTTTTTTGAATCACGGCCTACACTTTTGCGTCATTGAAATGGAAACGTAGCCTAGTATTATAGCTGCCACGTTAAGACTGTACTTATATGCGCTAAATCTAACATTCATACTTGGACAAGTCGAAATTGTAATAGAAATTATGTTATTATTAAAGAAGAAAACACTGTCAACACCTAATATTGGTATAAAGGTGAATAATTAATTCATAAACCAGAGTAAGTGCGAGGCCAGTCCCAACTACAGATTCACCGACTTGGCTTGATGTTTGAAATCTTGGCTTGGCTGGGTTTTAAAATGCTGAAAAAATCAAGCCAAGCCTGTCGTTCAAAAAAGCTTTATTTTTCAAGCCATGCCAAGCTTCTATTTCATCAAGCCCAAGCCAAGCCTAACAAAAAAGATTGTATTTTCAAGCCAAGTAGCTGTCAAGTAGCTTGGGCGAAAACAAGCTTTTTCAAGCGTTTCATAAGATATTTATTTAAAAAATAAATTATGCTAGCCTATTACGGCATTCAAATGAGCTATTAATGAACTTTTTGGGATGCTGTAATAGGTTTGTTATTGACGCAAAATAGAAAAAAAAACTATTATGTGCGTGCATAAATGAGTCTGCGCATAAGTATTACAGGCTTGAAAATCAAACTAAGCCTACAATTTTTAAAGCTTGATGTTTTCAATGCAAGCTTTGTTTCCTTCAAGTCTAAGCCAAGCCTGACATTAAAAAAGCATGAATTTTCAAGCCAAACCAAGGTTTTTAATTTCAAGCCAAGTAGCTTGGCTTAGTGAATCTCAACTTAATATGCACACTGTACAAGATCTGCGTCTTATTTTCCCAATTTGTGTGATTTACATCTCATTCTCTTTAAATAATTGCAGGGTTAATAAATTTAACGCTGTATTTATTTTATCGTCCGGGACATTCTCGGACGAGAAGTTATACACCGAAATAAAATACATACTTAAAGGTATAAATATTAAAGTTCGATAAAGTAGATTTGCGAAACATAAAGCTAACACTTGGTCCATTACCCATTATTTTCGTCATTAGCTGCCTCGGACGTATATCTGAGGACAACACAACGCTGCAGATATCTACACACATCATTCTCCTTCTCACACCTACATCAGTAAAATATTATCTTTTTTATTTCTGTACTTTGTCATAATAACCTGTGGGCCAACAACAAAAGTATCGTAATCTGCACAATTTCTCATTGTTTCTCATCGTATAGTATGCGATCAAAATGAAATATGATTAAGGTTAAAACTGCTCAGATTTATATCTAGTTTAATTAATGCATTCTTCCTAATTACTTTTAAAGATCCTGATTTATGTATTTCGCCATTATCTTTAAACTGTACAAAATACTACATTAAATTTGAGTGTGATTAGTTGATACATACCTACCGAGTGGCGTTCAAAATTCATTACAGACATTTAATGGGAAAAAGAGTTACGTCTGAAATAATTTTAAAACAAAATACTTAATATAAAAGTTGTGCAACATAAAATTTTGCATACAAATCAGTAAACAAAATTAATTTAGTATGTTAAGTAACTAGAAAAATTACTTATGAAAATTTAGAAAATTACAATTTAATAGTGCTAGCCAGGAGCGGTTCGTTACTTAGAGCCAAGGAACCATGGCACCACCTGTAGTTTCAACGTAAGTAAGAATATTTAATTAATTCTAAAGACTTTTTTTTCGTCATTTTCAATGTTAAACATTTCCTGCGTATGTTTAATGTGTTGAGAAAAATTACAACGCATTTTCTCCCACCGCAAAACCGTTAACGTTAATGTGAGCTACCGCATGTCGGTGCGCGGGTTGGTAAGGGACCAGGGAGTAATGAGGAGATAGCGTTCTGAATGTGCATTTGGTGCACAAACTCTTGCTGGCTCATCTTGTGCAACATGTACATTTAATAAATATTTCCATTTAAAGGTTACGATTGACTTGTCAAATGTGACAGACGGCAGCGTTTTTCTTTTTAAACTTTTCATGGAATACTAATACCCTTTGTTTCAATATATCAACTTTAAATGGTAATCCTTGATATATCTGGCAATAAAACTGGACAGATTAAAAATAAATCATTGAGAGTGAAAAAAAATCTTATATTCAACGCGAGAGGTAAATATTTTTGACCAGTCTCTGATTTAATTGCCAGCCCTTGCTTTCCTGCAGACTAAATAATTTTACCTTACATACAATTTTATAAACAAAATAATATCAATATAAAATTTAATCCATCCAAATACAAATTGCATAAAAATAGTTTAGAGCTTTGGCAGTTTTTAAGTCTGCAAGAAATTATTTTGAAAGCTTTCCAAAAAGATTGGTGAAGAGCTTTAAGGAAGTGGAAGGAAAGAATAGTAAAGTATATTGGGTATTTTTAAAGACAACTACTTTGAAAATATTTAAAATTGTCGTGTATCGGACTGTACTTTGGTGATGTTCAAGATTGTTTAATTAGTAAGAATATTGCTGGTGTCAGTCTAACTGTGGTCATCAAATGCTAAGGTTGTCGTTGTGTGTATCGTACATATGGTCGGATTGTTCAATAAATATTAATAATATATTTAAACATTATACTTTCATTTAAACACTCCCGAAAGATATTACAAAAATAAAATTCCAAAATATATTAACTATGTGTCTTATTCTCAATAATTCTAGCGTGACCCAACTGAAAGTTTAGTGAATCAGGAGATATGAGATAATTTTTGTTTCTCAAAGTGATTACTAGAAATCACAGAGACGTTATTATACGAGACTAATGCGTTGCACTGCATTTGTGTTGATATTAATTTATGAGGTTGCTGCACGCGGTACACGAATATAATACATTTCCATCATGTATACAAACTGTAGCGATTAGGTTTCGCCTACAAATTACATCCATAACTATGAAATAATAGTATAATATTCAATGAGCATGTCATGTATTACTCATGAAAATGAAGTTTATATCACGAGCCGGAAGGCGAGTGATGTAAATCTTCCGAATGAACAATAGCTATTACATGCGAGTAGCATACTTTATCCACATTTGTTAAATAATAGCATATTAGTGACTGTTAAAAATTGTCTTATTAGTTCTTAAATTCTATACTATTCCAGCTCAAACATTCATCTCAACACCTTTTTACTTCTTTATTTTTTTATTTAATGGTTATTTGAAAATTGGTTGTTTAGAAGGCTCAAATTTCCTGCAATGTTCACTTGAATATTAACAATACAAATATTAAATTAATACAATAAATCCTTACGGTATAGAATTATGCAAATTATTTTTATAATTTCAAATACTTATGTCACTTATATTTTTGTTTTCCGCGTTATAGATTTTCAACTTAAATTTTGTCCGGTTACTTGATAAAAATATTTTAGTTTTTAACAGTGACATACTTGTATTGACAAATAAGTAGGTATACTTTGGTTCACGAAAGATGATTATTCAAGATCACTTGTTCGAAGAAAGAATACACAACATTTAATACAGTAGTACCTTAGCCTTAGCAACATTTCATGTTAGAAAGAGAAAGATTACTTGACGTATATCTATGTAGTTTATGTTGTGTGATAGATATACGTTCATGTTGACATTACTTTCTAACACGTTACAAATATTAATGACGTTTGTCGTAGAGTAACAGATATCTAATTATCTACTACACTGCCCTCTATGCTAATATTTACCCAGTGACGTTGACATTTAAATCGAAATATTATTCCATGGTTTTTGTCAAGTATAGGCTATTGTGTTTTGCAAAAACATAGGTGAACAGCATAAATATTTGAGAAAGATATTATTTAAAAAGAAACATAATTTTCTAATAAATAACACTTATTTTTTTCAGTTAAAATGGTACGCATAAATATTTCATGTTGCACGTCTATGTATACGAAATACAGTGAAGTTATCTGTAAGTAATATTACACCATACGGTTAATAAATTGTCATCTTTCGTGAACCAAACTATATATAGAATTTTCTTCACTGATAATTTTTTTTTACATAGACAAATCTAGTTATTCTTGTAACAAAATTATGATGTGATTTGACATTTAACAGAAAATCTTACAATCGACTATTCAGCTACAAACAGTTTAAGCTTAAGAAGAACATAAAAGTATAAAAAAGACAAAACTAGTGTGATTTTGGCTTTTTATGTGGAAAAAATTACTTATTAAAAGTAATTTTGATTGTATTCTTTGAAAGGTAGGATTTTAATTGAATAATATTATTCCATCAAACTGTCAATATTATTCAATTAGCAACAGTTACGAAGGTCATTAATTGATAAAAATAGGTTGAATTACGGGTATATATTTTTCCTATTTCGCGATTACAATGTGAATTTTGTACAACTGTTTTTATCAAAAACAGTGATACAATGAAATGTTTTGTACAGCTGTTTCTAGGGAATATTTTATCTGTGACGTTGGTAACTGTCTCTATGTCGAACACATGTCATTTATTGCATATGTAAAAATATTGCAATTAAATTTATTTTATAGTAAAATAAATACACGTACTATGAAATGGATTTATTTATTAACATTAAAGTGTTTATTTTTAACTTTTAATTATTAATTTTAATCTTAACCTAACTTACCAACCGTGGGCGCACTCGCAACTGAGATACTAGAATATGAAAATAAAATGTATACACATGATATTAATCAATTTTTACAGTACAGTTATATATTTTTACAGTAATACTAGCTTATTACTGGCAGAAATAGAAATTCCTGGGAGAGATTATTCGGATAAAAGAATGTGACATGTTTCATTTGGGTTTAGCACATTTTCTTGTACAGGTATAGGATTCTGGGAGTTATTTTGAAGTACTTTAACAGATTTTTCTAGGTTTACGATAGCAGAAGTAGAAGCTTGTGGTAAATTAGAAATCAATTTTCTTTCTCAATGATGTATCCACATAACCTTCTGCTACAGGTGAGGATTTCCACCCTTCATGCTTTTTTAGCGTCAGTATATCACCAGCCTGATTTGCAACATGTGAGTCCGATGATCTGCGAAAGCAGTGGCCTGTATAGAGACCAGGACTGGACAATTTGAGAAAATGTGCAATGTTTTTGGGAACTTCACCAATTTTGTTTATTCCAATTGGAGATGTTGTGCATCTACCTTTTCTGTACGTTACGAAAAAGTCGAGTATGTGTGGTGTGTGCCGGTTATAATTCAACGTATTTCATAATAAGAGCAATCCATGATGCTTCTGTTATTACAAAAAAAATGTTTTTGTTTTTGGTATATTTACTGTTACGATATCCAATTTTAAATCAACATCATTCATACTCATATTAATGAGTTCATCTCTTCTGCAGGCACCACAATACTCCATAATTAATATAACCTGATGTAAAACGTAAGATTTTGTTTAATATCTATTGGGAAAAAATTACATCAATAAACCTACTTTCATTGCCAAATACGTATCATCATTAGCATTATTTATAAATTTAATAATTTCTTCAGAATCTATCTTTGATTTCTTTGGCTGGTAATTTTCAGAAATTAGAAAAAGGCAATTACTTTAAAATATTTCGAAATATCAATATCTGTATAAGTCGAAAGACATATTCTCAGCATGGAATAATTGGTCCACATTTTAGATGCCTTTTTCGTTTCACTCATAATTTTAAAGTATGCTAATACCGTATTTTCTGTTATAAACATATTATTTTCATTACACCATTCGCAGAAATTTTGATATTCCTTTTTACCTCTCGCTAAGAGAGGTATTGGATTCATGCTAAAAATCGCATATTCAGATTTTTTTGAATAAGCACGATTTAAGATCCATAGAATCCGATCTACAATTTTCTTCTAATTGTTGTTCTAATATTCTAGAATTTTCTTCTGTTTTTCTAGAACTCTCCTCCAATTTTTGTTCCAATGTTCCTGTCAATTCTTCTTTTAATGTTCGAGAATTTTCTTCTAATTTATTTTCTAATGTTTATTCTAATTTTTCTGCCTTATCAACGTCGGATAGGCATAGGCCATATGAAATTTCGAATAAGTAGTCTTCAGCATTTTCACCAGCATCGATTAATGCTTGCCGCAGACGAGATTGTAGAATGCTTTTCAGTCCTGTCGTATCTAATTTTATTAATAATTTATATTAATTAAGCGAATAAATTTATTATTATTACTATAATATACTCCTAGAGGTTATAATTATTCTTGAATCCTAATAGTAATAAAATACTTTTCAAGGAATTTGAAATATCCTCATGGAGGGTTTCATATAAATCACTATAAAGTATTCTTAACAACCATACAGACATTTACAAGTAACATAGTGATAGTGCTAAGTGTAAAAAATGCAAACAAACAACAATTAACGGAATAAAATGCATAACCTGTGGTGCAATTGCACATAAAAGCTGTGCCAAATTAATAAAAAACTATAAACCAATTGACGACGCAACAATGGATTGCTGCTTGATCGTAAACCCGGAAGACCTTGACATAACCTATATCAGTACGCTGAATGAAAGTGATAACTCGCTAAAAATCGAAATTAAGTACCTAAAAGAAATCATCATTAATAAAAATCAGATCATTGATAATCAGAATGACCTAATAACATCATTAAAACAACAAATAAAATTAATTTCTAAAAATAATGACCTCACAACGCCATCTAACGAGCTGATTAAAAATAAAACACTAAAGCTGGCAAAAAACCAGCCTGGTCAGCCACTGTCGCCCGTCCAAAAACACGAAGTAAATAAATCAGATAAACCTGATGTAAAATACATTCAAGAAGGCAGGGAGAAGGTAATTAACATCATAAACTCAGATTCTAATACCAAGATAAAAACTAAATCTAATCTAGATGTGAACAATCCGAAAAATGAATCACTAACAAAAAGAAACAGTGATAACAAGATGGAACTCACTCCCTCCGAAGGGGCATGGTATAAAGTAAAATCCAAAAAAAGGAAAAATGGAAATGGTACACCTAGGATAATTGGCTCAGACCACACATCTGGCCTAAAAGGTGTGCCCCAAACATCATCGCTATACATATCAAGGCTAGCTGTAAACACAACATGTGATGATATAAAAAAGCACCTCATCTCCAGCTTCCCAGAAATTGAATGTGAAACGATGAGGCCGAAACATCCAGACTTATATTCATCCTTTAAAGTGACGGTCAATACTTTAAACACAAAGGAAGCCATGTGCCCATCGATATGGCCCTATGGTACATCGATCACACGGTTTTTCTACAAAACCCAAGCGAAGAACACTCAAGCTTGACATCTGCTGCTCCTACTAGAGGTATAAGAAGATTCGACACTTTACTTTTAAATTGTAGATCTTTAAACTCTAGCAAAATTGACTATATATCAAGTGAATATACTAATTGTGATGCGTATGATATCAAGTTCATGCTACTAACAGAAACATGGGAAAACCATGAAACAATAAATTCCGTAAATATAGACAATTTTACAAATATCTCCAATTACAACCGCTCTTCGACAAGCGGCGGTGGGGTTGGAATCTGGTGCCGCAATGATATTGGTAATGTTATAGATTTAAACCTACATAGTTTCTGCATAGATAAATTTTTCGAAATCTGTGGCGTTCAGTGGAACCTAACACGAAATACTTCATTCATTATGATCACAATATATAGATCCCCTTGCACACTCAATCAATTTAATGAGTTTATATATAAACTATACAATGTTTTAGTCTCTGTGTATAAAAATAATACCTATTTTATAATCGGCGGAGATTTTAATGTAGATCCAATTAGAGATCATAAGTACTTCAAACTTCTCTGTGACACCATGTTATCCTTTAATTTGAAAAATATTGTCAAGGAAAACACGAGGAAATAACACTCTCGAATATATTTTTTGCAATTTTATTACTGACTGTTCTATTCTAGATAATATTATTTCCGACCATAGATCGGTCTTCATAACTGTAACTCCTAATAAGGATCTTCCTAAGTACAAGTATGTGAGGAATTTCTCGAAGGAAAACATTCAAATTTTTTTATTAAACATTGAAACCGAAAATTGGGAACAAGTATATACTGTGAGTAATCTAAACAAATCTTTTGATATATTTTATAACATTTTTTTTTATACTATTTCAATTTACATTTCCCCATAAGTAAAGTTAAAATCACTGATAAACCCAATAATAAATCCTGGATAAATGATGAAATAAAAATTTCCAGTAATAAATTAAAAGATCTCTACTACTGGAAAAAAATCTGCCCCCAATTAGAACCAGCCTATCTTACAGCCAAAAAACAGCACTTTTGTCTAATTAAAAATACAAAAAAAAAATACTATCAAGAACAAATAACAGAGTCAAGCAATATATCTAAGTCGGTCTGGAATATTATAAAATCCGAGACACGAATCAAGCCTCAAACAATAAAAAATAACCCCTCCATAAACATTGATGGTAAAGTTATTACGGATCCAAAAACAGTGGCTGAAAAATTTAATACATTCTTTAAAGAAATACCATATAAAATTTTAAATCAAATACCGAATAATAATAGTATTAATGCACCAAAGAATCATATCAAACCTCAAGCGAATTCTTTCTTCTTGACACCATGTACTGAGGAAGATGTAAGCAAAGTAATCTCCAATAAGATAAAAAATAAAAAATCAGCCGGGCCAGATGATGTCTCCTATTTCTTAATTAAAAAATGCTCCCCGTACATCACTGCTCCACTGACCTACCTCGTGAATCTCTCTTTTGAAATAGGAGAATTCCCTCAAAGTCTAAAAATCAACAAAATAATACCAGTGCACAAGAAAAACTGCAAAAAAGACATGAATAATTACAGACCCATTGCTATGTCTTCTGTATTCTCAAAGGTATTTGAATACCTGTATCTAATTAGATTAGACAGCTTCTTATTAACACACAATATTATTAGTAATAAACAATTTGGCTTTCAAGAAAACTGTTCAACACTAGATGCAATACAAAATTCTTTTGAAATTATAATCTCAAATCTAGAACAAGGCTCTCTTCCTGTAGGCATATTTTGTGACCTCACAAAGGCCTTTGACTGCGTCAGTCATAATGTTCTACTTCATAAACTATATTTATATGGTGTACGAGGCGGGGCACTGGACTGGCTTACCAACTATTTATCTTCTAGAAAACAATTCACAGCAGTAGCTTGGACTGATGAAGAAGGCTACCACTCCACCGCTTCAAGCCAATGTGAAACAAACATAGGTTTACCTCAGGGCAGTAAACTTGCACCTATACTCTTCATTATCTACACAAATGATTTAACTACCATATTCTCTAACAACTGCTCAATAACGATGTATGCCGATGACACATCAATCATTATTTCAAATAACACGAACTCTGATATTCAAAATGTCTGCAATGAAAACGTAAGTAAAATGTCTGACTGGTTCCATAATAATTCTTTATATCTCAATATTAACAAAACCGAGTACATAAGGTTCCATAATAAACACTATAAACACACTCTAGATGTGGATGTAAAGATTAATAATACGTCTATCGCTAGAGTCTCAAATAGTAAATTTCTAGGTTTCACGATCAATGAGAATCTAGATGGACATAAACATATAGAGAATCTAATTACAAAAACTAGCGTGACTTGTTTTCAAATCAGGCACTTAAAATCAGTCCTAGACATCTCATACATTTTGTGGTTTTATAGAGCATATGTGGAATCAAAATTTAGATACGGTATCTGCTTCTGGGGATCCCCTTCGACTCTAGCCTTCTCATCAGCCAAAAACGAATTATACGTAGTATTGAAAATGTTCCTCAAACACACAGTTGTAGGCCACTCTTCATTAAATATAGAATCCTTACAGTAGTAAGTTTATATATTATTTAACTCTCTATATTTATCTATAAAAATAAAAACAAATTCAAGACTAACAATGACATTCATACAACAAACACAAGAAATAAAAATCTGTTTAGATTACCATATTGCAAGTATAATGTAACTAAAAACTCTCCTCACATACTTGGACTTAGTATTTTTAATAATTTACCGACCACAATTAGAGAATGTGAAAACATATCTACGTTCAAAAAGAAACTCAAGCAATTCCTCTGCAATAAGACATATTATACAGTTGTTGAGTTTCTTCATGCATAAAATTTTAAATTTTTGTATATTTGTATTTCTTATATATGTAACTATGACGATGTAACAATGACGATTCTACACTTGTATCACAAGTCTACAGAAAATAAAAATATTATTATTATTATTATTATCGTGTCTACCTTAGAGTGAGGCAGGTTTTCCCACCCTAAACAGAGATTGGTGAATTGACCTTTTCAAATGGAAGAATAGTTCAACCTTGTGGTTGCATATAGTTGTAACCCAAAAAGGTAGCTGCAGCTACGTCGAAACTTTACATTTAGTTTATACATTTGGTCAACCTTTACTCTATTCAGTATAACCATAGTGTAGTGTATTTAATATACGAACATTACTAAAACAATAGGACCGTTATCATTTTAGATGACACAAATTTTGTTTTTGATCTATCGTCATACAGTATCTCACAACTATTTTTGATATTTATCATTATTTTTTACAGTGCTAGGGATTCAGAGTTTATTTTGGTAAAAATTTAATTTGATCCCATTTTTAATTTTATTATTAAATACATCTCATCTCAGAAAACTAAATATTATTTTTTAATTGACAACATGAAATTATTGCTCTTCTTTGTATGGTAACAGTAATAAAGCAATATTACATAGCATTGCAATGAAGTTAATAATGTTGAATTTTATCTTTTAAATTTTTTTCAAACACGAGCTTAATTACTGCCACCAGTAAATATTTCATTTATACGATAAACTTGTAGTTGCAATATTTCCACTCTAAATACGAGCGTGGTAAAAGTGTGTTTTCAGTTTTGATTAATATGATACCCTCACAATGTGTGACAATAAAACTATGTCAGAAGTAAACAGACAAATTTGATTTTGCGTGAAAAATTTTGGCTGACATAAAAGTGTTACGGTATGATGACATTCGACAGTGTTCGTATTTGTCACCCGAAACTATTTTACTATAGTTTTTAACATCTAGAATAAAAGACTATAAAACGAATGTTTTACAAAAAACAGAGTTACCCATTTCTACCTTTGGCATTTATTTGGCACTTTTAATGGGAAGGAATCAGAATAGCAATTTTTCAAAAATGTTTAAAAACAGGTTGATTCGAATAATTATCAAAATAAAGTAGATGACAATTGTGGATAAGCTATAATGCGAATAGCAGCAATAAATTTACGGAAAAATAGCCTATCTAGAAGTATTTGGAGCTAATTTAATTTAATTTAATATATTATTATGGCAATAGTGTCATTACTTATCTATAAATCAAATTCCAAATAGTCTTCTGTTAAAAAATAAAATTACAATTAAATTTTGTCCCTTTACTTCAGACACAGCCCTTTCTTTTCAAATAGCTCACAAACGTAATTGAAAATATTTGATCAAAGCTAAGACAAATATTATGGAGTTGTGTCGCTTGTCGCATCAGAAGCTTGCAGACACATCCTTTATCCTTCCGTTTATTTAATCTAAAGGTTCTGGCACTTTGTGTGGACTTAATTTCCAGAAGTCATGGAGTAGGGAGGCAAATGGGACGATATGCAGAATAGCTGTTTTGCCAACAATAGCAAAGGACAAATTCAAGCGGAAGGCGAAAGATTGTGTATTTGTCAGCTGCTAAAATGTGATTCAACCGCCACGTGCGGGTGGGCAGGTTGTGGCCCCGTACAAGGCGCCTGACCATAAGGGACGCCATTTCAAGACAGTAAATAATAGTATTTTTTAAAAATTTCTCTTATTCAGCCCATATCAATTATAATAAGTTATGTAAAACTTTAATACAATAAAGATTTATTATTTAGGTGATAGAAGTGAACAATATTTTTTTAAATTCTTTTGTATTAAAGCTCTAGTTATGATATAAGTAAAATAATTATCCTACCAAACGGATATTTTTCTAGCATTTATATTGAATAATAACTTGAATATGTTGATTACAACAAAGAATATTTTGATTTATAGTTCAAGAATATTGATTACAAGAATGAATCAGACAATTAATGCAATATTTAAATACTAGCATTTTGCGAGGAATCAAATGGTTATTTACAGTTCTGAAATCTTAGTAAGATAATCTTATTTTTCTTTTCTGTTGATATTGAATATCTCTTATTTGCTATTAAAATTTAGTAGAAAAAAAGTAAAAGAAATATCCCGCTAAACAGATTTTTTTTGGGATTGTTATAATGTTACGTGGAATGCAAACCATAACCATAAAATTGTTGATTACAACAAACGATTTTGATTATAATGTAAAAATATTGATTACAATAATGGATCTAACAAAGGAAATTTTATCAAAATTTAAATCTAGCATTTTTCGAAGAATCAAAAGTTTAAACTTCAAAGCATGTATTAATTTGCAAATTATGCCTTATGGGGGGGGGGGGGGGAGTCGATGAAATATAATTTTGCACAAAGGCGCCTCTTACCCACGGAGCGGCACTGGATTCAACCACAATAATTTTGCACAAAGGCGTCTCTTTTATGATTTGATGTGTGTTCATTTTTCGACCATGCACACAGCACTTCGAGTCTTCTTGTTTCGCATAATTTGACAATTATTACCTGTCGTTGCGATTATTGACATATATGATTCTTAGTGTTTCATTTGTGTTATGTTCGGTCTTTTTAGTTAATATTACTTAAAAAATTGTTTACATGTATGTTTGAGAGTAGAGTTTCGAAGAATACTAATACTTATTTTGGTCTTGAAAACATAAAAACAAATACCAGAATGTTAAAGACGAAGAGTCTTTAAAACTCTTGCTTTAACGTATCCGTTTAACATGTATTTTAATTAGTTAATAAATGAATTATCATTTTTTTCTATTAACATTCACATCGTCTACTAAATTTGTTCCTCCTTAGTGTTTTTTTTTTATATATACATTTTGGTAAAATTTTGGAAGTGAACGAAATTGTTAACATAGTGTGTATTCAATGACTGATATATTTATAAAAAATCTGTTGTGGCCAGCACAATACCTCTCGCCACTTCCTTTTTTGGTTACATAAGTATAGGGCGCGAACAGTCATGTTACATTGTTGGCCTTGACAAGCAGATGTGGGGGCCCGTTTCAGAATGATAATTAGTCAGTATGTTTCATTCAGAATTTCAAGATTTTCTAAATACACGTAGTTAATTTGTCACCAGGAGTGTGGAATTTACTTGTCGAGGAAAATAAACCATATGGAATTGGAAAATCACTAAATTTAGAATGAGAAATTATGATACATCTATATACATAATTACTAGCTATCATTCTGACATGAGTCCCCATATCTGCTTGTCAAGGCGCCCTATTGTATTTAACATTTCTTGTATAACTACATTCTACACCAAAAATTGTACTTACATATATCTATTCCTTATATTTAGATTGTTTAATTTTAAATTCATTATATGAAGAAATTTTGTCCTCTTCTAATTTTTCGAAATGTTTCCAATTCATTGTCAGGATTGACTGAATTTTTGAAGGTTATATGTAATAGACCTATAATCTTAAATATTTAACTACTAATACATTAAGAAATAATATAATGTATATGTACTTCCCAGAAAAACTCTTTAGTAATATCTATGAATTTCTGACACTGACATTTATCTGTCAGTTACAAACAGTTCAACTGGTCAACTATTTTCCATGGCATCCTTTCGGCTGTAAAATTTATTATAACGTTATTTTATTTATTATATTTCTTTTATCTCTAAATCCATAGAATATATAATAAAATATTTAAATGTATCAGATAAAGAATTTAATTTTCTTTAATATTACCAAGAAAAATTTTCAAAAAATATTATTTAGAAGATTTTTTTTCAAGAATCTTCTACTTCCGGTTGTCCAATTGTTACCAAAACCTTTTCAGATCTTCCCATGAATGTCCGATTGGAAAATACGTAATTAAACAATTTTTAAGTCGTATAGTTTTTGAGTAATCGTCCTTCCAACATCCTACATACATACACACACACATACATCCACACACACACACACACACACACACACACAGACATCATCGTAAAAATGTGAAAATCGGATTGTAGGGACCTTAAAACGTGCTTATTCAATAAAATATGGATATGTGATTTTTAGCATGAATGCAATACCTCTCTTAGCGAGAGGTAAAAATGGACAAATTGCCCGATCTGTAAAAATTTCACCAATTATTGACATAGAACAAAGTATTTGATCTGATAAGGTCAAATCAATATTTATTTTATCTTAATCACTGCTAAAAATTAATCAGTCACTGGCAGATTTGACCTAAATATTTCAGAATAACTGCGACTTTCATTCATATATCATCACTCTTTATCAACACTGTGAGAGAATTATGAATTACCTGAAAAATTATTATGCAAGACCACGACTTTATTCGTTGACTGTGATGGTAGAAAATTCTGTTTCCATTTCTGTGCGTTATCGGTCTGTGGAGACTGATCACAAACTTTGTTAGGTGCGGCATTGGTCGCCGGAGACCCATGTTTACTTAGAACTTAGAGAAATCTTGAAATGAATATAGATATTATTAGTTTCCTGATACCCTGATATTTAGCTTTGTGCTGATGTGTTACAACAAGGCGCAGTGGTCTCCGATGTCTGGACTCACACAAAAATTAGATACAATTTAAACAATACATAAGGAAGTGAAGTTTATGATAATAATTGCCGCATGGAAATGATTCACTTAGGATCGGTTTCCGGGGACCTATGCGGCAGTCAACATGTTATATAACATTACAAGATGAAGGCTATAATGTAGAAGACCTAGACAATACCGGTTATATCAAAGTAATTTGAGATTAATATCAAGATCGAGATCAATACTGACATGGTTTTGATCTCGAATGACTTTACCTTATGCTCATATTCATAAACACTTGTAAATTAAATGGTTCGGTTTAATTTTTATCCAGTAAAATCAGTCGACACTGAAAGAAAAATTGAAATGTTTGAATCTATTTGTCAAAAATAGCCGTTTTGAAACTTTAAGATTTTTCATGAATATGAGCAATAATGTAAAAATTGTATACGGCCATATTTGTTGATGCGAATTGTTAAAGCTATTTTAATAATGTCTATAATCATCCCACTGGCTGTCTTAGGAGTAATGCAGGGTAAAAAAATATAATATTTACAAAAAACTGTTGCGAGATATACGTATAATGACGAGGCAATAACTGTCACGTGCAATACAGTTCGGGGAGAAAATTAAAACCTCAGCCCCAAATGTATCCACAGTATTGGAAAATTGAATCGAAAATTAAATTTGCGCTTTCTCACCACCAGTTTTTTTTTTCACGAAAATTGATTTTATTCAACATTGCTTACCATAAAAGTGAAATATTTATTCGTACGGTATCTGGTAATGTAATTTTTAGATCTCCTTTTTATTTGTGCGCAAATGTGCCCCTTTAACATGCAGAAAAAATGCTTTTGTTTTTCTAAAATTCTGCAATCTAGGTATAAAAGTAAAATACTACAGATGGAAACAATAAAGCAATTAATATTTATTGAAAATGGACTGAAGAATGAAACTGAATCGTTATAACATCAAGACAGGTAGTAACTAATTTTATAAAACAACTAACTACTATCGAAATTTCTGATAACATGTGCTACAAAAGTTTTCGGAATTTTTTTTGAATGGACAATACTGTTGTTTAAGGAAAGCATATTGAATCTGCTTATAACTACACAATTAACATAGCTTAAGCTTTAACATCTATATTTAATATATAGCTAGTGGCCCGTTTTCATATATCCGAAATTTAGTTTGTGGCAAGGTTTAATGTTAATTTCGTGTATCTTTTGAAAAATTCCTCTTAATTGTTTTCATTTTGGGGGCTCCTACAGATTGTTGTATATCTTTTTTGCCAGTAATTCTAAAAAAAGTTTTAATATAGAATTTAAAGTGACGACAAAGTTTTCAGATACAAAAATAGTGTGTGTTGCAAACATCTCCAGACTATTTTTACCATACACAGGTGAGACCTATGGAAACTTTTTGAGCGTTACTTACAAGTATAGTGTACGGCAATTTTTAGGAGCCCCAAAATGATAAAAATTAAGGCGCAGGATTTTCAAAAGGTAAACGAAATAAATTTTGAATCATGCCAAAGAGTTCATACGCAAGTCTGAAATAAATTTCGTCGTATAGAAGAAAACGGGTCAGTAGCTTTATATCAAATATGAATGTTAAGCGTAAACTATGTTAATTGTAATAATAAGCAGATTCAATAAGTATCCTTGTCGTCTATTTAAAAAAATTCTGTAAACTATTGTGACCTGTTATAATATGGGTCCCCAGAAGTTCATGTAAAACTTTTGTTTCAGACCGTGGACGTTACTTCCGGTATAAAAACGGTTCTTTAAAATATTTCTCCCAATTTGCTTCCTTCAGGTGTTTTCTATCAAAACACATCGTTTTAGAATGTTTTGCAGTAACCTTTTTCACTAAAAAGGCACTTTAGCTGAATACGCTTTCGGGTCTCAAATTACAACTTAAAACAAAATAAAATATCCCTCTTGCTTAACTTCCACTTCTAATTTAATAAATTATAGATGCTATTCAAAATTCAATTATTAATAAATTACAGTTTTTTGTTAATTTTATTATTTAATATAAATTTTGTTCTGTATATCTGTTTCATGTCTATGTGGTCAAAAGGCCTTTTCGTATCCGATGACATATGTGAATTATTTATGCAATTTTATATCTATATAAAAAAATGTCAAGATGTAAGAAATTACTATATAGGGTGTTAAAAAAAGTAAAAAAATGTGAGAATATAAAATATTGGCTAAAATGTGTAAAAAAAAATCAACATCCGATCTACAATAGTTTCCAAGATATAAGGCAGTGAAAAATGAGTTTTTACGGGGTTTACTTCTGCTATCACGAAAATTATAAGTGTTATAATTCTTGGTAAAATATACCGTCTTCGACTTGACTTAATTGCAGTGTATCGCTTTAATAGCGCCCTAATTTTGATACCAGAGTATTCAGGGTGGGATTAACGAAATTTTGCTATTTCCATTGAATTTATTTGAATAAAATATTTCACGAAAAAATCTAAATAAGTGTTTTGTTTGTTCTGTAAATAAATAAATAAAATAATAAATAACCTATACTTTTGTTATCTTGTTGACTTGAATGTTAAATATGTAATTTTAAAAATTTGATTTTATTATTATTTTATTTAAGTACAACCCTGGTTTTCTAATTCTTATAATCTCCTTAAAGTTTCCAGCTGTGAGAGTGTAATGAACTCAGGGACGGTATATTTTGGCAAGAACTATAGGACTTCCAGTAAATGAGACTTTTGGTTTACCTTTCAGAGGTCATCTTAGATGTGCTTTTATTTTTACTAAGTTAAATGTTCTGGCGATCTTGGCCAATATTAAATTTTCAAATAACATCTCAGTATTAGAAATTGAGACAAATGTTTCATGTGTGTGTGTGTGTGTATGTCGGTTGGAAGGACGATTTCTAAAAAACTATAATACTTAATATCTGTTTAACTACGTATTTCGGACAATACTGAGAAAAGCTGAAAAGGTTTGGGTAATAATTGGACAACCGGATTGTTGTATCCTTACAAAATCTAGTTACATGATTGTTGTTATATACTTACAAAATCGAGTTACGTGATATATCTTGCAATTATTAAAATTCAATACTTTTGTTTATGTATGAGTTCAAGTGTCAATAAAAGTATTACATATAAAGTTGTTAATCTTATTCAATTCTACAGTACATAGTAATTTCAGTTATAACAAATTGACGACGATGAAAATCAGGAATCTGGTCCTTTGTTATTTAAAATTCTATATTAAAAATTCAAAATGAATTCAGATCAATTTAATCAATTTGTAGCCATTATGAATACAAATCAAAAAGCACTATTAGAGCAATTACAAAATCGAAAAACACAAGACCCAGAACTACAACGTTTTGAAAATTATCTTCAATTAAGAAATGCATTTACCGATAAAAAAATGGTGGCTCAAATGTTATTAAATTCAATTGGGTCAACAAATTACAATATGTTATCACAGTGGCGTATTTACGATTTTCTTCTGGGAAGGGTCCGTCGTTGGCAAAAAAAAATATATAATATATTTTATCAAAACTCAAAATATATATTCTTAAAAAAGTCAGTATTATACTATTAATAAATAATATTCATTACTATATTATATAATCATTACAATATCTTTATTATATGTACTAGTATGTTAGTTTTAAACCACTACTACAATCTTTAGAGGACCAATTCCAATCTTCGTGGTTTGGAAGCCATTTGCTCTACAATTTCGTCCGTACTAAGTTTAATGTTTCTGTGAATGGAAAGCATTGCCAAACCATTCAGCCTTTTCTGAAAACTAACAATCATCCATTATTATTAAACAATATTTAACAGAAACCTATTTAAAAAAACTTCATGTTTGGAAAAACAATAATTATCATTTTATAAATTTGATGTGTTTTACAGTGTATGTTATGCAAAGTAAGAATTTAAATATTTTAAATTTTATAAAATAGTATTAAAAAAATAATGACTCTTACCTCAGCCATAGAATTTCGTAGATAGGTCTTAATCCGTTTAAGCGTTGAGAAAGAGCGTTCTGACGTAGCTGTTGAAACAGGAAACGTTGGTAGCATCTGCAGTAAGCGAAAAATGTTTGGATAAATCATTTTATTGCAGAGTATCAATGCATCCATTGCATTCTTTGGTTTTTACTCGATTTTAAGCAGTTTTTGATGCCATAGATTTATTTCACATTTAACTACTTCTGCGCAATCTAAATCAGTTTGGTATTTATTTATCAAATATTCAAAAGATGTTTCTTCATCATATGAGATATTAAGAGTAGATTTTGATTCTAAGAAGAATATTTGAAATCCTTTAAGAAGCATTGAATGTGATACAAACCGATCATTTAATTGTGTTATAAAAGTATCAAGCAGTGGGATAAACATGGATATTTTATAATATTCCTCAACATTGTTGAAACTAATCTGAGGATTAAATCTATTTTTTTTTGTCTCGCCGCCAACCTAGGGGTGTGAATTGTAATATCAAGTTTATCACCCATTTCACTGGCCTTTTCACAAATTTCATGAAATGATTTTTCGGGATCTTGTCGTATACTTTCAAAAACATGTACTGTGTCTACAGCAAGACAAATGGCTTGTTTTACGTCTATCTCAGTACGTTGATATTGTTTATGTAAAGGTAAACATATACCAAATAGTTTTGAAAGAACTATTAAGGTAGTTGTCTCTCGAGTGTACCTTTCAAAAACTTGTTCTATGTTCCAAATAAAAATGAAGCTAATGCAGGTTATATATGCAATAATCAATATTTTTTAACATTATATTATATACATAGATTGTGTAAAAATTGTTAAAAGCTAATATCAAACACTGTAACAGACGAATTTTCTTTATTTTTCCGTAGAAAAGATTTTTTTGAACTGTACCACTCGCACTAACACATACAAAGGTGTCGTATTCCAATTTACTCACACAACAGCATGAGAGTTGAAAAATAACTGTGGCAACGGCGCACTGTCGCATTTACACAAGGGCAGAAATGTCGAACCGTGTACGGTTTTCAGAGGTATAATATCAAAAAACATGATTAAATAAATTGCAAATAGTGGAATTAATTTTGAAACACTAAGTAGAATATATACAGAAAATGGAAGAAAAGGTGTAATTCAATTTTTATCAGAAATTGTAACCGGCAACACGAAACCACGTATAACCAAAAACAAAAGAATTTTAGACAAAATTGTTGATTTTTTAAGTAAAAATCAATAATTTTGTCTGAAATTCAATTTACTATAAACTCAAACTAAATAAATATTGTTTTTTTAATGTTATGTTTGTTTTATATTTTATCTTTGTGCTAAAAGAATACATTAAATAAATATTTATATAGGTATATCTTTATTATTTCCATTCATGTTATTTTACTTTTTCAGACTATTTATCATCGTTATTTCAAAGGAAGGGCGGTAGGAAATATTTTGCTCCTATATTTACATTTTTATTAGTTGCCTAGTCAATTTTATCTTTTTCTAGACAAACGCTTAAAAAATAATTTGAATTTTTAAGTTTTCCCACATTTATTGGTACATTCAAGTATAAAAGTAATCAGATGTTTTGAGATATAATACTAGTTCTTAACTACAAATCGGAAATGCAAAATAAATTAATATATTTCTTTCTTAAAAATACGAAAGTAGTATTATACTGTTTGAACTTTTCATGCTTTTCACGTAAAATACCCATATAAAAAATATCTCCTTCGAATGTACGTTTGAAATTCCTTTAACCACAGAACACCTCTTATTCGCTAATACCACAGTAGGCGTTGTTAACTGACACTCCATCTGGAGAACTTGTACATGGTTGTCAAGTATAATTCTACCTATTTATCGTATCTTCAGATTATAATTTTCTAGAGGCAATAAAATTAAATCTGGGTGGTAAATAATTTTCAAAATTTTACATAAAATCCGTTAATTGGTTATCTATAACATACTAGTTTTTCGATTAAATGTCATAATTGATATAAAAGTTATAATTTAAAATGTTGTGTTTATTTTGCCATTTCCTATTCTTCTCGTGTTAAAACGGCCAAATTTAATTGCAAATATCTCAGGTACCGCTTGGTCAATTGTTTTAAAACTTGGAGAGCAGGTAGATTATACTTCAGTTGAGATGAACTTAAAATTTCAATTAATTCTGTTGAAAATGATTTCACGATATAACTACCTTAAAGTAATAAGAAATTCAGCCTGCATTATGGCACAACGAAGGCACACAGCTTGCTGAGAAGTATCACGATCAGTCCATCCTGAAATAGTACTCAAGGCATCGACAACAGGTTCGAGTAATTCTAAAAAATCATTAACGGAATGATATCTTTCGATCCATCTGGTAGCACAAACTCTTTTCATTGTTTTTACACCTGTGTCAATTTCCATATTTTGAATGCATTCTTGCAATACTCCTTTTCTTTTTGGAAAAATAAAAAAGTCGTGAGCTTTATCTATAACTCCTAGACAATTTCTTATTGCCTGAATCTCACACGATTTTGAAACAACCAAATTTAAGCAGTGAGCTCAACAGTGCACATATTCGGCTAATGGATACGATGTTTTTATAATTGCTTGAACTCCATTCAGTCTACCAGCCATGGCGGCGGCACCATCATACCCTTGTCCCCGCAGGTAACATGTCTCAATACTAATGTTTTTAAGCATTTGAATGATAAGTTTGGCTAAACCCACACCGGAGAGATCAGCAGTTGGGAGAATTGTAAAAAATCTTCGTTCAATTTAAATGTCTCCATATTAACATACAAGAGTGACAAAGTGACACTTGTTCCACTCCACTTATGTCTGCAGCTTCATCCGCAAGGATAGTGAAACATTTGGAATTATTAACCCTTTCAACAATTTTACGTAGGAGAACCTCATTGCAAGAATCAATAATTTCATTTTGGCTTACTGAGCTAATATATTTATTTCGCTCACCCGGTCCTTCCAGAACATTTTTTAAATGAACGTCTCCCCGAGCTCTGTATCTGAGAATGGTTCTAAAGTTTCCTTCATTGACTTCCGGTTCTTCATCTACAATCATCCTTCCTGCATCTCTATGTCCTCGAAGGGCCAAATCCTGTCTACCACATACAATTACTGCCTCTATTATGGGTTTTAAGTTCTTTCTGTTTTCTATATTTTTTTCTTTTCTAGCCAAATCTACTTGGTTTATAACAGATAATGTAACATTTTTTTTCACGGCCAAAAAGTGGTCAGCATCAGCAACGCACTTTTGATGATATTGCAGATTTTAATGTTTATTAAAATTTTCAATAGCTTGTTTCCAATTTGAAAATACAACCATTAGTACTTGCTGAACTACACAGTACGCATATAGGAATCACTAAAATGAAGCAACTAGCCAGGAGATACTGCTATTGGAAAAATATCGATAAAGATATCGAGACATTAGTAAAATCATGTCAAGCGTGTGCAGATATTCGATATTCTCCGGCAAAAACACCGATTCACCATTGGGATCCGCCAGAAAAAATACTGGAGTCGAATTCATATCGATTATGCCGGACCATTTCAAGATTCTTAAAAAAAAATCTAAATGTTATTTTTTGATAAATTTTGTTCTTGCTAGTAAAAGAAGACTACATTCTCTATCCGATACATATAAATATTTTATCATATCTTTATAGATTTAGAGAAAAAGAAATATAAGGTATATAATAATCTGTTGTAATAAATCTCACAGCACAAATAATGTCATGGAAACCAATTGAAAAATGAAAAAGTTTGTCACTGACAGATAAATGTCAGTGTCAAAAATCCAGAGACATTACTGAACATTTTTTGTGGGAAGTACATACATTATATTATTTTTTTATTGTATTAATAGTTAAATATTTAACATTGTAGGTACAGTATATATACCCTTTAAAAATACTGTCAAACCCGACAATGAATTGGAAACATTTTGAAAAATTAGAAGAGTAGGACAAAATTTCTTCATAGAATGAATTTAAAATAAAAAAATTAAATATAAAGAATAGATGTAAGTAGAATTTTTGGTGTAGAGTGTAGGTATACAAGAAATGTTATATACAAAAGGGCGCGAGCAGTCATGTGACGTTGTTGGCCTTGACCAGCAGATATAGAGGACCGTGACAGATTGATATCTAGTAATTATATACATAGATGTCAAATATCATAATTTTTCATGCTAAATTTAGTGATTTTCCAATTCCACTCCTGGTGACGAATTAACTACTTAAATTTAGAAAATCTTGAAATTTTTAATGAAACACTTTGACATTTCACATCTATGTAAATAATTACTAATTTTCATTCTGACACGGGCCCCCATATCAGCTTGTCAAGGCCAACAATATCACATGACTGCTCGCGCCTTATAGTTATGTAACTTTAGTGTATCATACAGTTGGCAATATTGTTTATTTAAATGTTTAAATATCAATACACTACTTGCGGCAGTTGTTGCACGTCAGCCAGACAATGACTGTACTTGTGTGTGTGTCAATGTCAATAAATCTCATAGTTATAAATATCAGTGTGTCAACTTAAAAAAAGCCTTCCACTCCACCACAATAACCAAAAACGGAAGTAGCGAGAGGTATTGTGCTGGCCACAACAGATTTTTTTTTATAGATTATTTACTGACAGACAAAATTTTGTTCGATCGCTAATCTTTCTCAGTTTTTCCTAAATCCTGATACAAAATGGCCTCTTTCTCGGAAACAGTTGAATTAACAGTTGATTAATATTTTTTTTTTAATTAAATCACAGCTTGCGAGTATATGAAAACAGGAAAAAATATTATTTAATTGAGTCATAGTTGAAATAATTCATTGTTTTTTTTTTCTTTTTTAATATTAATTAATTCATAAAATTGGAACATTTTACGTTCTCATTTTTAAACTCTTGCTTAATTATTGTAAACAGCAAATAAACAATTATTTTATACGTAATCCTTTTGCAGAGGCAATATTTTTACTATATATATATATATATATATATATATATATATATATATATATATATATATATATATATATATATATATATATATATATATATATATATATATATATATATATATATATATATATATATATATATATATATATATATATATATATATATATATATATATATATATATATATATATATATATATATATATATATTGATTAACAAAATGCAAGAAGTGTGACAATACACGCTTGTGAATTCATTAGGTGTACGAGTATTTCATATAACTATTAGATATACACTGCTGATATCCGTCATTTCAGCCAACTCGATGAACGGAGACAAGAAATCTATATTATGTCTCTTTTTGTTCGCAGCCGTTGGTATCAATGCATATGCTCTGGCCTTCAGACGTTATTGACTAAAGATCTCAACGCAACATTATAGGAACATTTGAGTATAAGGGAGAACATCCCTTAAATTTTCAGTTATTTAATATCTACGTAGAAGACGGTTAAATATTATACAATATGTCCCATTTAGTGCTGCCACCATTGGGATCTCGAGAATTATAAGAAATACAATGTCGGTTAAATGGAACTTTTTGTGCACCTGTAGAGGGCCATCTCAGATGTGCTTTTGTTTTTCTAAAACTTCTCATAGGGCAATTTTGTTGATTTTTTCTTATCCAAATAATTTCTAAACTATTAGCAATCCAGAAAAATAGTCCAAGTAAAGAAGTTACATATTTTTATTGCCTAACTAGTGGCGTGCGAAACAAATTTTAATATCCGTAAATTTCTGAGATATAACAGTTATATTTTTTTAAATGGGATCCATATCTGATTTTAGTTTCAAAAAAATACACACTGCATAGGTGGTTACAAAGTAAAAATATTGAAATTGAATTGTGTTTTTTTTGCAGTCAGTATTTAGTTTCAACAAAACAAAACTATTTTCATATTGTTGTAAATTCTGCCCTATTAATTTTAGAACAAAAGCGTAAATACTAAAAATGTTGAGAATTGAAAACTGCATCAAACAAGTCAAAACTTATTATTTACATCCGTTTCGTTTTCAAAAGGGAGAAAAACTGAAAGTAATAATTTTTAGCTATTTACAGAGTGCCATGAGCAATAGCGCAAAATTTTAAACCGTTATTGTTTGAGATTGGTAGACGACATCTGTCATAAAGTTTTAATAATTATTGAATTCATTAATTTATTTATCAGTAAGCATGGATATATTTACCGTCTCAGAAAAATTTCAATGAAATAATATTAATAATTAAGTATCAATTAATATACTTTTATCTGTCAAAGTCAAACAATACGACAATTATGTTTCGTCTTGCTTGGAATTCTGTAAAAAGCTTAAAGACGGATATTTTAATTTATGTTTATCTCATGACAAGAATCTATTATATCAATAAAGGCACATTTGATGCAGTATTCAATTCTAAAAATTGTTTGTATTTTCACTTTAATTCTAAAATAATAGGGCAGAATTTACAGCCATATGAAAATTTTACCATTTTATTTCCTATGGTCCATAAAATGTAGACACGCGGTATATGCAATCTATATGTTACAATTTTTCTATAATACTTGTGTCCAAAATTACGTTGTTCCCACTTAAAAAACCGCGCGCTTACAAAACACGCCTCCAGACTCACGTCTGCGCATCAAAGTCTCGAAACCTTCTCACTTCATCGAGTTCGCTGTTTTCTGTTGGAGAGTAGGGGTATTAGCAGTATACAGTCGACTCTCTCTAATTCAAACTCTCTCTAATTTGAATTTTTCTCTAAATCGAATTATTTTTTTGACACGTACAACTGTATAAACTTGTATATGTAAAAATTATTCTTTAAATCGAATTTTTTTAATTCGAACTTTCCTTTAATCGAATTAAATTTTGGGCATTTGTCATCATTTTCAATGAAATTCGACTCTCTATAAATCGAAATTAGATACAATCTGCAAAAACTTCCAAAAACTAGAAGCGTACTTTGAAAAACAAGCTTACAACAAAATATTAAAACAAACAAAAATTTCAAATTTCTTCAAGCCTCTGTAATTGTATGTATTACATTTTTATTTTTCCGTTATTAACTGAATAAACTTTTTTTTTCTATTTCATATATACATTCTATGTAATTTATACAAATGTTCATTTCATTTTCTTTTAGTCTCTCTAATTCGAATTCTCTTTAATTCGAACAAATTCAAATACCCCTTGCGAATTCGATTTAGAGAGAGTCGACTGTATACCTATCTAATATGTATATGGTATTTACACTCACACGTGTACAAGTTTATGAAAAAGGTTGCTTCAGTTTTAATGAGGAATATTTTAATACACTTTTATTTAGATTTTTTTTTTATTGAACAATTAATAAATGGGCTCGCGTGACTGTGCAATGGGTGACCGGTTGTAATTCTGATAGATCTGGTTCGATTCTGACCACGGTAAACTAGAAACGTAAAAATAATTTTCCAGTAAAACAAAACTAACCCGGGTGGTGCATCGGTATAGGTGTATTGTTAATACAGACAAATTCAGAAATTGATAATAAGCCATGATGATATGTTTAAATTTGCACTTTGCACACTAAATATATTGTAATATATGCATCATTAATATATCGGCAAGGTCATAACGATAATTAAAATATGACGTTTAATTTCAAGTGCCAAACAAACTTCTACATAGATTAAAAATTAAGCAAACTGAGCCTAATTAAAATTGGGACAATCTTTTTCGGAAACCCTTTATTATATCCAAGCTAAACAAAATATTTCGAAGAAATGTCGTATCATGAGATTGCTGGTTCACCCTTCCATTTGTTCTAGAGTATCCCGTGTGTATTCAAGCGGCAAGCGACATTTCCCAGACGTCATGGAGCAGCGCGGGAAACAGGATAATGCGAGGAATGACAGTTTTGCCGAGAACAGCAAACAATCAAATTAAATGAAAGGCGGAAAATCACGCATTCCCTAAAACATTCGGTGCTAAGCTAAAGTATGACAACAATTTTCCTTTTATGAATTATGACCATATCAGATAAACGGACAACGGACTAGACTATAATTATTTGGGTATAGGTAATGATTTGGCTAATAGAGAAGGCAAGATATTTCTGACGTCAGAATTATACTAATTGTGTAAAATCCATGGTAAATATAGGTGCGTTCAGGTGGCACCTTTACTATAAAAACCGACTTTTCTTATATTAATGGAAAATGCTAGGAATGTGCAGTAGAATGCTGTTATTGTTTTGAAAAGTGCTCTATTGATATACAAATTATATAAAATTATTATTAATATTAATGATTTTATTGTTTGAACTAAAAGTGCTCAGGGAGTGCTTTCTGTTTCTATTATTATTTTAAAAAATGCTTCATCAGTATAGAAGATAAAAATAATTTAATTTGGGGTGCCCCAAAATTAAAATCTTAATAAAATAAAACCAAAGATAATAAATCAGAACTTTAATTTTGCGCACTATCACAAAAGTTTGCATTTTTAAATATTGTAACGTTTTTTATTTATATGGGTGAAGTGTAAAACACAGACAGATATTATTAACTAAAAGAATATTATTACATGCTTTAACACTACGATTATTTATCTATACCAATATTTATAATAATAATAATAATAAACTTTATTTAGCACGTTGCTATACAATAAATAGACAAATAACAGTATAAGTACATATAGAAACATTTCCTACACTACACTTATTTATATAACTACATTTATTTATGTTAACAACTGGTAAACTGTTTATTTATATCACTGAGTTCATTTCTGGTTGCTTGTATATATTAGACTGTCCCTCCGCTTTCTTTCGGCCGGTATTTATACCGCTTATAACATTCTAGAAGACTCGGGAGCGACAATGAACTGTATACAAAGGAATGAGGTCACGGCGTAATTAGCCTCTAGCCGCTGCGGCGCCGGGTATTGCGTCATCGCTCTGGAACGTTCTGTCAGTGGCGGCGTTGTATACTCTTCTCCCAGGGGCGCACGTCACAATATGTATTTATTTAATATGAGTTCTGAAAGATTCTTTACTTATATCTACAATTTTTTACACAACTTTAAGAATGCATTTCCTAGGAACAGTGGCGGGAATTTTAAATTATACGTTTATAAACGAATGTTTATTTGAATAGCCTCTATTGTTATATGGTAGGTACTACAATTTTTTTATTTATTTGTATAATAATTCGTATCTCACTACTGTCACTCAATTCAGGACTATGTAGATAAGTTTAATGGGGTACTTTCCCATATTATTATTAGTATTTTTTTTCTAAATGATATTTTTCCGGAAATATTCGCATTATCTCTCTCCTTCTTGCCCTGTTCATTTCTCGCATTTTCGTAATGTTCAACTCTTGCCCATGAAGTTGGTGCAGATGGATACGTTCAAATTTCGCCCCTATCTAAATTCTTTATTCGACTCATATGAGAAAATAGACGTTTGAAGAATGAAATAAATTCTGTCTTTTCATTAGTCACAATGAAAACCTTGAATCAGTACAGAAAAAGAAATAACTTTTATTTTAATTTTGATTTATGTAGTCATATTTTTACATTGCCCCATTCATTTTTTGCTCCGTTCTATTTTATAGTACGATTCACGTAAGAAATTAGCGTTGTTTAGATGGGGAAATAAAAATTGCCTTGAGATTGGTCTAAATTTAAACCAATATCACTATAAAAAAAAATTACCGTAAACTTTGACGTTTTCAGGAGTAGTTATTCACAACGGTGACAAAATTTATTATTCTGTAATTGAATATACATCTTTGATAATTATGCGTGTGGAACCAGCTGGCTTGTAAGCGCCATCTGCCATTTTTTACGTAAATCGGACTCTAGTAACGTTAAAATTCATGAAGTTGATGCGTTTCAAAACGTTTAAGTACCTTATTCGCGCGCGCTTTTTAATTTGAGCAGTACATTCCCAAGAATGATTTATAACGAAAAATTCATATAAAAAAATCTGATGTGGCCAGCACATAACCTCTCGCCGTATATTTTACCTGGCTCTATGCATAAAGCAAAGAATATTTTTAGAAATACAAATAATATATTCAGGTCTACGAAGTATAAACTTCTTTATTATTCAATAAGAGTATGTCTCAACATAAAACAATTTTCACATATATTTACAAAATCTATAGGATATTTTACCATAAATTATGTACAATAAATTACAAAGTAGAGTTTACCAAATATAAATTTTAAGCTGGTAACAGGGATTTTCAATTCGAACAACGTTCTTGTTTACTTTCTCTTCATATTATTCTGGTAAAAACATTAATTTTGGGCGGTCTAAAATGTATATATCTGGATTGTGCATCTATTCTTACATTTATTTTCTTTTACATTTTATTTTTTCATACATGTTCTATCTAAATAACACATTAATTCCCTTTAATAAAGTGATGAATAGATTGCACTCCGATTATTCTTATAACGATGTGTAATTTTGTCAATATTTACAACTTACTTGAGAAGAATTTGATAGCTTTTTCGCAGTTCAATGTTACTCTAGTCTACAGTGCTGGTGTACATTGCCTCATTTGAAACAAATTTAAGTCCTTCAACCTAGACTTGTCACCTCCATAATAGTCACAGATCAAGAATTAAGAGATTAAGTACATTTTTCTTTCATTACTCATTATTTCGATGAGATACAATTTTTCTTTATTTTACGTTGCATAGTGGAGAACAGCTTCACTTTCATCTTGCGTTTATAACATTCCTTCGAGCTGTATTCTCGCTTATATCTATTCTTCACATTTATTTATTTTATGAAGAAATTTTGTCCTACTCTTCTAATTTGTCGAGATTCCAATTCATTGTTGGTCTTAACAGTATTTCTGAAGGGTATGTGTAATATACCTATAATTTTAAATATTTAACTATTAATACAATAAGAAATAATATAATGTATGTACTTCCCAGAAAAAAACTTCAGTAATGTCTCCGGATTACAAACATTTTAAATTTTCAACTATTTTCCATGGCATTCTTTCGGCTGTAAAATTTATTACAACAGATTATTTTATATATAATATTTCTTTAATCTCTAAATCTATAGAATTATAATAAAATATTTAAATGTATCAGATAGAGAATTAAATTTTCTTTAATATTACCAAGAAAAAATTTCAAAAAATAATATTTAGAAGATTTTTTTTCAAGAATCTTCTACTTCTGGTTGTCTAATTGTTACCAAAACCTTTTCAGATCTTCCCATTAATGTCCGATTGAGAAATACGTAGTACAACAAATATAAAGTTTTATAGTTTTTGAGTAACTGTCCTTCCAACATCCCACACACATATACACATACAGACACACACATACACACACACACACACACACACACACACACACACACACACACACACATCCACACACACAGACATCATCGTAAAAATGTAAAAATCGGATTGTAGGGACCTTAAAACGTGCTTATTCAATAAAATCTGGATATGCGATTTTTAGCATGAATCCAATACCTCTCTTAGCGAGAGGTAAAGACCAATCAATCTTTACAGTCACCATAATTCAATATTTCTCATAAATATAAGATTTTTCATTCATTATTTTACTAATAAAGTTTTGCAGAATTATCTACGACGTAACTAATGATAGTTCCAGGACCAAGCAAAATGAATTATTTAATATAGGCTCTAAATTCTAAATTTAATTTTTTTTATTGTTATTGTAATTTTATACAATTACGGAGAAATTGAAATAAAAAAATATTAACGCAATTTGGATTTTTATGATTTTACATACTTTGAAATCAAATGTCATTTACTTCATTTATAACCTACAAATATTTTCCATGGTTTTCCATTGAATTAACAAAATACAGGTAAACTAAAAAAATCGTTATAATAGCGATAAAAGTATGCCAATTAGGTTACGAATTATGGACAAGAGATAACTGAACATAATAATAAAATATTCCCGTAGTATCGGATGTGAACACCAGAGAGTTTTGCATCATACTGTTAAGCGGCGGAAATTAGAATTTATAATTTAAAAATAATCATATTTTAAATATGTGTTTTTAAGGGTAAAATATACAGAATGGTGCATGTTAGAGGCAAACATAGGGATTTAACACGGGATATAGTTTTGTGCATTTTCCTGCCCTCCTATACAATTCATGACAAAATCTGTAGAGAGAAAAGTTTCAAAAATCAAAATGACAAACAATGAACATAAATTTATTGATATGGAACATTTTTGTCACAAGATACATAAGTGTATATTAAAAGTATCATTTCTAAGCTCTTTGCAGAGTGCTATGAGATAAAAACATAACTGTATTTTCATATATTATACAACGAGACGATTGAAAATTCTCGACTATAGGAAACGTGTTGCCTGGAAACACTACGAGACCGAAGGTCGAGTGGTATTTCTATTAGGCAACTCGTTGAGTATGTCGAGAATTTTCTATTGCCGAGTTGTATACAGGTAGACTATATCATGAATAAAAAATAAATTAAAAAGTAAATAGTAAATTTAAATGACATTGCCAGTTCTGAGTACATAGAACAAAATAACCAAACGCACCTGTAAGTGAATATACGAATGTTGGTATATTCGAATATACCAAGGTTTGTATATTCGTTCATCATGGTTACTCAGTAATAACCGCTGTAATACGTGGTAACTTAGGAAAATCACACATTCTTATTGGTTTATAACATAATGAATGATATAGTCTATATTATTTGACCCTGACACACGGAATTAAATAAATTTCAACTTGGAGATTAGTTCTTTGAGTAATTTAAAGAAATACTTAATATTTGCACAAGTATGTATGTATATTCGTTCATGGATTCGTTGGTTGCCATTTCTAATTCTGAACAACATTGTCCTCTACAGTTTCTGTCGTAAAATTAATATGAGAGCAAGAAATTGCATAAAATTAAATCAAATATTAAATCCCTTTATCCGCAACTGACCTGCACCACACTTTATAAATATGATAAATTATTTTCAGGTAAAAAAAAATATGGCATGGCCTAGATGGCATGCCAACGGGAATTTCAGAAGATATTGTGAAACTTTTTCGACATTGTTTAACGTCAAGCTTCTTCGTTTTTTCCTCTCGCTAAGAGAGGTATCGGATTCATGCTAAAAATCGCATATCCAGATTTTAGTGAATAAGCACGTTTTAAGGTCCCTAGAATCCAATTATAACATTTTTACGATGATGTCTGTGTGTTTGTGTGCGTGTGTTTATGTGAGGATGCATGTGTGTGTGTTAGGATGTTGTAAATATGATTTCTCAAATTCTATAAGACTAAGGACCTGTGTAACAACGAATTCCTCAATTTAACAGCAATGAGAAGAGTAGAATATGTTCTGGTAGCAATTGGAAAACCGGAAGTGGTACTTTCTAAATAAAAAAAATTCTAAATATTTTTGAAAATGTATATTACTACAAATAATAAAAAATAAATAAATTCTCAATCTGATACATTTAATATGTTTAAGAGTAAGGATTATGAGTGTGGCCGATGCGAAAGAAGTCTGCTTAGATAGGAATATGTGGCGAAGGATGATTGTTTTCTAACTATTATTGTGATCCGGATGCGGTATTTCGCTACCGAAAATCGGTCACTTTAATATGTTTAAGAGTAAGGATTTGTTGTATGATGTTGATGTTGTTCTTATTTTTATCGGGTTTGTGCGAACCCACTAAGTGGAACACGCGTGATTTTATGTATGTATGTATGTATGTATGTATGTATGTATGTATGTATGTATGTATGTATACAACATTATGTAACATAACTGGAAGCTTTTCTAGGAGGTACGAGTACATTTAATATATCTTATTGTATTATTAATTATATATGTATTTAAAATTATAGGTACATTAATATTACATAAATCCTTACGAAATACTGCTAATATCGTCAATGAATTTGAAGAATTTTGAACATATAAGAAGAGTAGGACTAAATTCTTTTAGAACGAAAGAAGAGATACAATTTCAATTATTTGTGTGTACAAGAAATGTTAAATTCGTTACTTATAGGGCGCGAGCAGTCATGTGGCTTTGTTAGCCTTGGCAAGCAGATGTCGGGATCCGTGTCAGAATGATAGCTAGTAGTTATTTACATACATAGATGTCACAATTGTCATGTCATAATTTTTCATTCAAAGTTTCAAAATATTCTGATGAATAGAAAAACATTATGTTTTGAATGAAAAATTATGATACTAACACCTGTATATATTATTACTAGCTGTCATTCTGACACAGGCCCCCATATCTGCTTGCCAAGGCCAACAAAGTCACATGACTGCTTGCGCTCTATGCAACATAAAATGAAAATGGCGAGAGTTATTGTGCTGGCCGCAACCAGAGCTTGGCAGTAATTAGTAATTAATTACTTTTGGTAATTAATTACTAATTCAATTATTTTTTCCCAAATTGTAATTTGTAATTAATTACTTTGTAAAAAAATGTACTCAATTACTTTTGAAAATTGAAAAAAGTAATTGGTTTTTCAAGTATTAATTACTATTTTGAACTAAGAAGCGAGGGAATCCCCGGGATACGGGCGTAGCGTAGTTTATCTGTATTGTGGGTGTAATGACAGATTACAAGTGCAACTTGTCATGCGTATTGGGACGTACGAAGTTCGGACTATTCAAAGAATTTGCAATGGCTTCATATAAATCACTAATAACTATTTTTAATAACCATATAGACATATATTCAGGGAGAGGCTGGGAAGATGCCCGCACACTTTCAACATATTTATTATAAGTAATAGGAAAAAGACTCATATACAGTAAAAAATTTGAAAGATGTCCGATCAAGGTCATCTGTATCATGAACGAATAAACAAACTGGCATACATATATCGCCCTCCTTAACAAAGGCTTTAAGCGTGTGCGATAAGGATGGATATAACACGCTTGTCTTTCAAAAATTTATATTGTTTCGACTAAGTTAGGACATTCCATTTTAAAACGATGCTCGTTATTGATAATACTTTCGCTGTAACGTAAGTTTATATATATTAATTCAGATACATTACCTTGATTCATAGCCGCACGAATAATGTTATTTCATGTCAGTGTCAATGACACTGACATTGTGTCAGTATCTTAATTTTCACATATTTGGTTTTACATTTGCTAAACTTACTAGTTGATTTATTTTTAAATTTTTAATGCTGTTATTGTAACATATATTTTATAATAATAAAATAACAGTAGTATCTTATGTACCCGCACAAAAACTGAGCAAACGACACTACTAAATTTGTCAGAATGGGCGGAGCAAAAATCTGAATTCATACAATCATTAGTAGATAACCTTGATCGGACATTTTTGAAAAATTTTACTGTAAAAGTTTTATTTTACTTATATACATCAACTTTTATTTTTTAAATAGCAACCTATAATTATTTTATTAAAACATAAACTACCATTTTTTTTCGCTTTTCAACAATGTATAAGTTTGTACATAAAAAATAAGACAAAGTCGGAGGTTTTTTACAATTTTAAGCTTTACGAAGCCATGATCACGGGCCATTCTAATCTGAAAATTTCTCGGTTTAGATGCAACAATGGTCGAAGGAGTACTACATGATCGATTATTGTAGCAATGGCTACAGGCGCTGGTCTGCAGAAAATACGAAGGTTTTCCACGGGCGCGATGTCATTTTTGACGAGAGGTCGTTGCGGAAACATCAGGGGATACGTTAGGCGGACTTCTACGACGAAAACACGCACGTCACAGAGATAGGTGGAGACGCAGAAGATCAGGATTTCCAGGAACCGGAATTTCGAGAAGACGACGAGGATGATGAATTTTAAAGTGCGGAAGTTGTCGTCAAGGCTACCGAGAAGGAGGTCCTACCAAGCACAAAGATAAGGAGTTCAAGGCTGAGAGTGGCACCCAAGCACCTCGACGACTATGTGGTTTTGGCCCTCGGTGCCGAAAACTACGTTGATGATCTACCGATGTCGTTCGCAGAAATCCAAGGACGGGAGGATGCAACACACTGGCACGAAACATTCAGAGAAGAACTGGATGCGCTGGAGGAGAACAAGATCTGGAAGTATATTCCAATTAAAGCGACACTTGTGACGGTAGCCCCGTCGTGATCGGTGGCTGGGCCATCGTCGTATTGTCCCTTCAGCCGTCGGTCGGAATACTCGGGCGCCTTCGGTGGTGGTGGCTGAAACGGGGACAATGTGTGCCGGGATAGCTCTAGGAGGGAGGCCAAGGTTTGGTTGAAGAAGCACGTTTTTAACCCGTAACAAAATAACCTTTATTCTAGCTTAACCCAAAATACAACACAACAGTAAGTAGAAAAAAATAATACTGATAATAATATATAAAAAACAGTGTGCGACAAAACTGTCGAGCCACAAACTGGTACTTTACAACCCCAAAAGAACGGTGACTGTGCCCCCGCGATACGGCAATGGACAGTCTTTGATAACGGTAAGTAACCAAAAAAAATGAAATACGTTTCTAAGAAACAATCAAACGCTAAGTTTAATAATTGCAACTTGCGCTAGCAGTAATTTCTTGTGATAGCACAAACTTGACGGCGGAGTTTCTATCACCCACAAGAAATACGGACGGTGATTCTACACTCACCAACGACGGTGGCAAAATCCACGGAAGACTTCTTAGACTCAAGCGTTCGCACTCAGTCGTGATCCTCAGGGGACCAACTAGACGAGTTCGAGAACTGATCTCTCCAAGTGATGCTGCGTCTTTTATACCCAAAATCTGGTAATCCGGCATAATCTCGCAGAAAACTTGGTGGGGAAATGTTTCAAACTTAGTTTACGTAAAATGGCGCTGCTGGCGTTTGTACAATAAAAATAAAATATGTAAAAATTACTGGAAGTCATTAAACAACCCGATTGTACCAGTTTGTCACTCACAACAATCAAAATCCAACAATAAACATTATAAAATATATAATGACAGCTACAATAACATTGTTGTAACGGTAGACGTCTGACAGAGCGTTGTTGCTAAATTCCGTGCTGTCAAACCAATGACAGCCGCTACAATTTACGTTAACAACGTAAAATAAACCTGCACAAAATAAATACACAAATAATACAACAATGCAAAATACAAGGTATGATTTACATAGTAATATCATCAATCATTGTTCGGGTAAACATATGTTTTATTTGTACAACATTTTCAGGGTTATATTTACAAAGTGCGTGACCTAGATACGATTTATATTGCGTGTGGCTTGCTAGAGGCCCACGTAAATAGCCACAATTGTTAAAACAACGCTCAACATCATATATTTAATGAGTTTTAAACCGGTTTGTGAGTGAACACCATGTTCAAAGCACAACCACATGTGAACGGGATTCATGAACTTCAACAGCGGATTGCAATGAAATTACTGAGTTTACAAATAACCGGAGATGGACACTACAACAAGGTATGTATCATCACATCCCCCTCTTACTCCGGTTAACAAAAAAAATAGTGAATAACATTTAATATTTTTTTTTCCTGGCTGTTGCTCTAAATGCAACGTGAAAACTTTACAAGTGAAATTTAACGGTAATCGGCCACAGAAGAAAAACAAAACGGAAAATCCAATTAATAGTGACGGCCTTCTGTGCACCAATAAGAGAAAAAATCGGAAATTTAAATGGCGGTACGGTAAGTAATAAAAAATGAAGCAAGAGCTTGGGAAACTAGAGTTGCAAATGCAACTAACAAAAACAAAACTTTTTCAGGCCATAGTCAAAAAAAACAAAATGACGATACCCGTGATGGGTGCCGCCCGTCTCAGCGGCGTATAAACTGCCGCCTCTGCCTTCTTCTGCGACGTCGTGGTCGTGGGGCCCCGGCTGCTCCACCCTCCACGTGGTCCCTCCTCCAGGACGGCTCTCCCGCGTCTTATTCCGGCGGTATCCGGACGTTGGCGGCTGCGGCTGAGGAGGCGGCAACGTGGAGCCGGATATGGGTATGATCCCCGCCATCACACCCAAGGTCGTGGGGCCAGGAACTCTCTGGACGGGACACCCTGGGCCTGCCGTTTGGGGGGTCAGCCTCGCCCACAAGGGTTTCCGACTCGGCACCGTTATCGGCTGCGGTGCCCGAACCGGCGGTGCGTCCTTGGGCGACCGGCCTGACCGCTTCGACGACGAAGCCGGAGACAGACCAAACAGGGAGTCCAACAGCTCCTGGCTGGCCCACCTCGGTGTCCTTGGTGTGATGGGTCGGTCCGGTGTGGTCGGCAGCGGTGACGTCTCCACCATTAGCCAGTCCGCCAGGGTCCGTGGCGACAGCGTGGACGAAGATGGCGTCGATGGAGTCGATTGCCTGTAAAAAGACGGACTCGCCTCGGGCGGATCGGGGCCGTAGCGCTGCAGGAGGGCCTCCTGCAGGGAAATCTCTTCCCTCGGCGAGTCGCCAACCGACTCCATGACGGTGTCCGACCGACTCCTTGCCCTGGAGTCGACGCAGACGGTGGTGGGGGTAGGGGACGCCTCTGGCTTCGACGGTGAAGTGATGAGGGGCGCCCGCTCGTGCAGCTGCGGCGACGGTGGCGGCTGCGGACGCTCCTCTGGTCGGCGGGCTTTAACAGAGGCGACCCCAGTGGCTGGATTGGCGGACCCTTACGGCGGCGTGACGGCGGCCTCGCTGACTCGGGAAGACGGCGGAGTGGTGACCCGTGGTGGTGCTTCCAAGGGCAGAAGCGGCGGTCCATATTCTATAAAGGCAGGTTTGAGATCTTTTATGTGAATATTATTTAACCGTCGTCCGTCTGTGCTACGCAGATTGTACACCGTGTGAGAGACGCGCTTGACGACCGTCCAAGGACCGGAGTACCGTGGGCACAATTTCGCTGCGACCCCTTTCGCGGCGGAGGACAGAGGATGCTCGCGCCGCATCACTTGGTCTCCGGGGAAGAACTGTACTGCGCGCCGACGCAGATTGTAATGTTGGCCTTGAGTTGTGGCAGCGTGGGCCACATTCACCCTGGCAAGCTCCTGAGCATCGCTCAAGGCCTTGAGACGCTCCAGGTGCTCGCTGGAGATGGGAGCGTCTGCAGGTGTTCTGGGTGTTGAATCCTGATCTGCGTTGGTGGGCAGTCGTGGTTCGCGGCCGAAATTGAGGTAGGCTGCCGAATATCCCGTCGAACTATGCCGGCTGGTGTTAATGGCCAGGACAAACTCGGGCAGGAGTGCGTGCCAGTTCCGGTGGTTGGCCTGACAGAACTGGGCCAACATGGGCTTTAGGACACGGTTAACCCTCTCCACGGGGTTCGCCTGCGGTGAGTACGGCGGTGTGAATTGGTGACGTACGTGGTACTCCTTGAGGAACTTCCGGACGGTCCTATTGTCGAATTCGGTGCAATTATCGGTGATGACCGTTTTGGGGCAGCCGAATCGACAAAGGACGAGTTCCCTGAAGGCAGTGACCACGGCGGCTCCAGTGGCCTGGCGGAGTGGACGACACTCAATCCACTTGGTCATTCTGTCCTGGAATACAATGACATATTCATAACCCTTTGCAGGATGCGGCAGCGGTCCCATAATGTCGGCGGCAACCGTGTCCCATGGCCTGTGGCCCATGTGGCCTGCTGCTCCTCTTTGATCCGCCTTGAATTGCTGGCAGCTGAGACATCGTCGGACGTACGCAGTGGCTTCCCGGAACATGCCTGGCCAGTAGTAGCGGAGCGCTAGCCTCGCTAGCGTCTTAGCAATGCCCAAGTGTCCAGCGGTAGGATGGTCATGATTCTCTGCCAAGATGGCTGGTCGTTGTCCGGTTGGGATGCACAACTTCCATTCTCGGTGCGGCTCCGTGTCGGACAGATCCGTGGGGTCCCAAAAGCGACGGTACAGCTTGCCCTCGCGGATCTGGTACTCGGGGTGTTCATTGGGCTGCGTGTCGGCGGCCCGCATCATCCGCTGGTACCAGGAGCACCCTGTGGCGGTGGCACCGAGAACAGGTAACGGCTTGCGGCTCAAGAGATCGGCCAGATGGTTAAGGCTGCCCTTGCGGTACATCACGTCGAAGTCGTACTGCTGCAGCGTGACCACCCAACGCGCTAGCCGTCCTGTCGGCTCCTTCAGTGAGCCCAGGTACCTGAGGGCCTGGTAGTCGGTGACGACAGTGAAGTGGTAGCCCTCCAGGTATTCCCGCAATTTTTTAATAGCCCATACGACCGCTAAGCACTCCTTTTCTATCGTAGAATAATTTCTCTCCGCTGGCTGTAGGGCTCTGCTGACGTAGGCGATTGCTCGTGGCTCTTCCAGGCTGCCCTGGATCAGAGCGGCCCCTATGCCTACGTCGGAGGCGTCGGTCTGTAGGATGAACGGCTGGCTGAAGTCAGGACACGCTAGAGCCGGCGCTGTCGTGAGCGCGTCTTGTAGCCGTCCATATGCCGTCTTTTGTTCCGGCCCCCATACCCATGGTTGCCGTTTTCGGAGCAGCGCCGTGAGTGGAGCCACGGTGGTTGAGAAATGCTTTATAAACCTGCGATACCAAGACGCCGTGCCGAGGAGCTGGCGGAGTTCACGGACGTTGGTCGGCGGTGGCATCTCCACAATGGCCTTGATTTTGTCTGGATCGGTTTGGATGCCGTCCTTGGTGACGACATGGCCGAGGTACTTAATCGACCGCAGGCCGAACTGGCATTTCTCTGGGTTAATGCGCAGGTTAGCTGCCCTCAACCGCCTGAAGACCTCCTCCAGGTAACGAATATGCTCTTCGGCAGTAGCACTGGCCACCACTATGTCATCAAGGTACGCAAACGCATGTGGTTCTAATTCTGGTCCGATAATGGTATCCAGCAGCCTTTGAAAGGTCGCTGGAGCGGCGTGGAGGCCGAACGGCATGACCTTGAATTGAAACAGGCCCTTGCCTGGCACAGTGAAGGCCGTCAGCGGCTTGCTTGCGTCCGTGAGTGCAACCTGCCAATACCCGTTCTTGAGGTCAATGGTCGAGAAGAAACTGGCCGGTCGAAGCTTGTCCAAGATACTAGTTATAAATGGTAATGGATACGCATCTTTCTCCGTGGCCTCGTTAAGTCGTCGGAAATCGATGCAGAACCGCGGCTGCCCATCCTTTGTCCGCACGATGACCGCCGGAGAGCTCCACGGGCTCTGGGACCTCTCGATGATGCCATCCTTTATCATTTTGTCTACCTCATCGACAATCACCTGTTGCATCTTCGGATTGCGTGGTAAGTATCTTTGTTTGATTGGCGTGTCGTCCTTTAATTTGATATGGTGTTTAATGTTAGGTGTTACGCCCTTCAGGTTGTTGAACCTGGGCAGCTCGTCGGCCAGGAATTTCGCCAATTTCTTCTCTCCCGTCTCTGGACTGATTGTGCTTAGTTGTCGGATGCCTGGCGAGTTTGTCCTAAGCACAATACTCGGTGGTGCTGTGCAGATGGTTGCCCCAAATGCTGTTAAAGCGTCCATGCCTAATATGATCGGGTTTGCCAGATTGGGCAAACATTGGAAGGCCAGCCGCCTCCAGATGCCGTCGATTAGGCAGCCCAGCGTAATGGTGCCTTCTGTGCTCGTGGTGGAGCCATTCGCCAGCTGGACCTGTTGGGGCGCGTTGTATCCTAGCATGCCGATCAGACAGCCCCTCGGCTGTGTGGCAATCGATATAGGAATACATGGCGCCAGTATCAACCAGTGCCTTGAACGCCTGTCCTTTAATGTCAAGGTTAAGAAGAGACGGTTGTCATGGCCGTTGGGCTCCTGAATGCCAGGTAATGGAGCCGTTGTCGTTGTTGGTTTACTATCTTTTTTCGGGGGCTGTTTCACGGTGAGTTGCTTCCGCCCCTTATGGGAACAACTCGCTGCCCGTTTCCCGACGGCGGCGGTGTACGCTTGGCGGCGGCCGTTGGGCTTGTGAGGGCATGTAATCTGGTCATCTGCGGCGTGGCCTTGAGTTCCCTCTGGAGGCTTTCATATTCGTCCATCTCTCGGACGAGGCCTCGAACCGTGGTGACGTCGCGACGGCGAATATATTGCCGATATTCCGGCAGCATGTTAATATGCAGCCGGAAGAGCTCCTGCTCTGCCGACAGCTGGCCATAGCGCCGGATGAGGGTACGTACATCGGTCAAATAGTCTCTTCCTTTTTCACCAAGACGTTGCTTACGCCGATTAATTTCTTCTTCTGTCCTCAGCGCATAATCTTCGCCGATGTAATGGGCGTTAAAATCGACCAAAAAGTCAGCCCAGGTTGCCCAATCACTCCGGTTGTTGCGGAGCCACTGCAGAGGGCCGCCACGAAGGAGCTCCGGTAAGGCCGTGAGGAGCTGTTGGTCGTTGAGACGGTAGCTGGCCTGTAACTCCGTCACTCTTTCGAGAAAAGACACAGGATCTGTCTTCCCATCGAAGAACGTGTTCCATTTGCGCACGGTTTCGCAAATGGGCGCATAAACTGGTGTCTTGGGGGCCATAACGAGACCTGGAGCTTTGCTCAGGTCGGCGACAACTACATCCGTGTCGTCCTTCTCTGCCCCCAGCTCGCGGGCGGGCCCTGGTTTCATTAGCGCCGCCATTTTCTTTCTCATTTCATCTACAGTGCCACTCGACTCATGACCCATGCCCTGGAGCAGTACCTGCAGTTCTGCTTTACGCAGGGTGTAAATCCAGCCAGAGCGTGTGAGTGTGGCATCGTCTTCTTCAACGTTAGGTCCCTGCTCGGGCGCCATTTGTGACGGTGGCCCCGTCGTGATCGGTGGCTGGGCCATCGTCGTATTGTCCCTTCAGCCGTCGGTCGGAATACTCGGGCGCCTTCGGTGGTGGTGGCTGAAACGGGGACAATGTGTGCCGGGATAGCTCTAGGAGGGAGGCCAAGGTTTGGTTGAAGAAGCACGTTTTTAACCCGTAACAAAATAACCTTTATTCTAGCTTAACCCAAAATACAACACAACAGTAAGTAGAAAAAAATAATACTGATAATAATATATAAAAAACAGTGTGCGACAAAACTGTCGAGCCACAAACTGGTACTTTACAACCCCAAAAGAACGGTGACTGTGCCCCCGCGATACGGCAATGGCACAGTCTTTGATAACGGTAAGTAACCAAAAAAAATGAAATACGTTTCTAAGAAACAATCAAACGCTAAGTTTAATAATTGCAACTTGCGCTAGCAGTAATTTCTTGTGATAGCACAAACTTGACGGCGGAGTTTCTATCACCCACAAGAAATACGGACGGTGATTCTACACTCACCAACGACGGTGGCAAAATCCACGGAAGACTTCTTAGACTCAAGCGTTCGCACTCAGTCGTGATCCTCAGGGGACCAACTAGACGAGTTCGAGAACTGATCTCTCCAAGTGATGCTGCGTCTTTTATACCCAAAATCTGGTAATCCGGCATAATCTCGCAGAAAACTTGGTGGGGAAATGTTTCAAACTTAGTTTACGTAAAATGGCGCTGCTGGCGTTTGTACAATAAAAATAAAATATGTAAAAATTACTGGAAGTCATTAAACAACCCGATTGTACCAGTTTGTCACTCACAACAATCAAAATCCAACAATAAACATTATAAAATATATAATGACAGCTACAATAACATTGTTGTAACGGTAGACGTCTGACAGAGCGTTGTTGCTAAATTCCGTGCTGTCAAACCAATGACAGCTGCTACAATTTACGTTAACAACGTAAAATAAACCTGCACAAAATAAATACACAAATAATACAACAATGCAAAATACAAGGTATGATTTACATAGTAATATCATCAATCATTGTTCGGGTAAACATATGTTTTATTTGTACAACATTTTCAGGGTTATATTTACAAAGTGCGTGACCTAGATACGATTTATATTGCGTGTGGCTTGCTAGAGGCCCACGTAAATAGCCACAATTGTTAAAACAACGCTCAACATCATATATTTAATGAGTTTTAAACCGGTTTGTGAGTGAACACCATGTTCAAAGCACAACCACATGTGAACGGGATTCATGAACTTCAACAGCGGATTGCAATGAAATTACTGAGTTTACAAATAACCGGAGATGGACACTACAACAAGGTATCACACACTGTAGTCTCGCTATTTCGTCATTGTTAGTGACGTCATATGATGACGTACAAGCTACGTCACCATTTAGTAACTTTTAATTCATTTAGTGAATTTTAATATTTCACGCTTGGTACCAAGTAAATAAAGAAGTATCTACTAGATGGCAGTGCTGTAGTTCAAAGTGCTCATTGTGAATTTCAATGCAGTTTCATTTTTGTGATCTAATGCTGTTCACTGCTCTTTTGTGTCGGGTGTTATACATTTTATTCTTATTTTTTGTATTTTTTAAATTTTTGTTATTAGTTTCTTTTTATTTTACTATTAAAGTTAGTTTTAGTTGTTTTTTATCTTCCGTCATCTCTAGGTAAGGAAGGTATTGTCTTTGGTCAAAAAATTCGGTGGTGAGTTTTCATTGAATAAGCACGTTTTAGGTGTCTTTACAATACGATTTTACTATTTTTACAATGATGTCTGTATGTGTGTGTGTGTGTGTGTGTGTGTGTGTGTGTGTGTGTGTGTGTGTGTGTGTATTCGTATGTGCGTGTGTGTGTGTATGTATGTGTGGGTATGTGACCGCAGTAAAAATATTTTTATTGCCTAGGCAGTAAAAATGCATTTTACAGACTGTTGGCTATTAAAACAATCTAACTTTTACTGTCAATTGGCAAAAAACTTCTTTTGTATGGATATTGTAGTGCCATGCATTTCTTGTTGAATAAGCAGCGGTACGTAATTTTCGTGTGCAGCCGTTGTACTCGTATGTGTAATTTAACAGGTTTACTGAAAATCGCAGAGTAATAATTATTCAAGCGCTACACTACACTTAATGCTTTGGTATTAATTTATAGGGTTGCTGCACATTGTCTGATTTGCATTTGCTTCGAGTATTCAAGCTAATGAAGCTACAATGCACACAACAGGAAACATTTCTATCCTGATAATTTGAGAGTTGTTAGGATCTATGGCATGGTTTACATGTTAATTTCTTTCGTAGCTTAGATGTATTATGCTACCTTTTATATATGTTATATTTTCGATACGTTAACTTTTATATGTTATCCTTATATATGTTATACTTTCTATATGTTACTTTTGATCAAGTCAGTACACTTCTGTAACCTGACAAAATTGGATATGAAAAATAATAAATAAAGGGAATTGTCATAATTTAATAGTTTTACTTCATTAAATTACTTTTTTCAAAATTAGCTTTAACGTTTTATACATTTTATTCTCATCTGTTTTTACAAATTATAGTGGCCAAACCGCTATAAAAGATGTACCTAAATGTTATATGTTAATATCGTATTATAAATGATTAATACATGAGTACGCATAAGAAATTACAAAGGTAAAGTAAAGATGTCATTAAATTTTGGTGTAAATCAGATAACCAGAAATGGCACTTTACTAGAAGCTCAAAATAGTTTTTCTTCGAAAAATACCTTTAAATGTTATTTTTACGATGTTTGTTATTATAAAAATTAAAGTTTTTAAAAAATTCTACAAGTTTGCTTTAATACTTTTTGTATATATTTTATGGATATATTTGTAAAATTATCTATAATTTTAATCCTTCCAGTTCTTTTTAGTAAATCAGGAGAGAAAGTTTCTTCTGGTATAACGTTCTGATTAAACGGGAAAAAACCTTCTTTTTCTGAAACCATTTGTAATAATTAAAGGTGCATTATTTACACATAGAAACTGTGAGATGATGTCTGTGTGTGTGGATGTGTGTATGTGTGTATGTATATGTGTGTGTGTGTGTGTGTGTGCGGGTGTGTGGATGTATGTGTATGTGTATGTATGTATGTAGGATGTTGGAAGGACGATTACTCAAAAAATATAAGACTTTATCTTTGTTTAACTACGTATTTCCCAATCGGACATTCACGGGAAGATCTGAAAAGGTTTTGGTAACAATTGGACAACCTTGAAAAAAATGTGGCAAAATTTTCGTTGTTCTATAAACGTTAATGCGACAGAACTAATTATTATTTTATGAGGCAGTGCTTGAAGTTTTCTACGCTTAATATCGCCTGCATTTCTAGCACTTAAAAACACTACATATTTTAATGGATTCATTGTGCGACTGAATTCATAGTGCTACCGTTCTTGTAAAATATTTTCCGTCAAGTTCGAATTTTTTTTTTCACTAGCCCTTCTTTGTAATTGTTCCATCGGTCTTCCTCATATTGAATGCCCAATCTTTTAATATTTCAGTAAGTTCATCGTTTGAAGTTGTTGCAGTCACTTAGTATTGTAACGTTTTATTTATATGGGTGAAGTGTAAAAATCAAAAAAATATTATTAGTTAAAATAATGTTTATTAAACAATAAATAATTAGGATAAATATTAAAAAGATAATAAAAATAAATAACACTATGATTAAATAATTATAAACACTAATTTAAGACTAAGAATATTATTAAATGGTTAAACACTAAGATTATTTATTTAAACAATATTTATATCACTGCATTTATTTATATAACTACAGTTATTTATGTTAACAACTCGTAGAATGTTTATTTATATCACCCACTGTTCATTGCTCCTTGCCTCTATATAACAGACTATTTCTCCGCTGTCCTTCGGACGGTATTTATACAGCCCACTGTCCTTCTGGAACTTTCCGACGCCACAATGACATTGAATACAAAGGATCTAGGTCGTCGGTGTAATTAACACGTCTAGCCCTATGTATATTTCCGTCACGGGATTACGTCATCGCTCGGGAATATTCTACCAGTAGCGGCGCCCGAATACTCTTTAGTTAGGGGCGCTCGTTACAGTATTTTTTTTTTTTTTTGATTCACAAAAATCTTCAAAAAAACGTGAAACATAATTTTCCGTTTTTACAGTATTAGCTGGTATTTTAATTTTTATTTCCTTATCAATTGCAGCATTCGAACATTCACCATTTTTTTGTCATGGTTACAGTGAACATACGCGGTTTCTATGCAAAATAAATCATTTTGATTGGTGTAAAACATGATGAGGGGAATAATCGCTTTTGTATAATCGCTGTGTCCCAAATGTAATGTCATAGTAACCACCAGTAAACACGTTGTTTTATTTGTCAACAAACTCAAATTTTTTATTTTATTATTCATTATAATTATAACGAATATCATTCGTGTGTTCAGTATTATCAGAATATATTATTTTAGAATACGTTTCATGGCAAAACAATATATTCCATATTACCTGAACACATGCGTGATATTATATATGATTATTTTACTATAAGAAAAACAATTTAATAAAATATCTGGTCTTTTGATTTCTACATGTGCGTTAAAATGCAAACGCAACTATGAAGCATGCGATTGCAAAACGGAATGAATTATTTTGTTTAATTATACGTGCATTTAAGAACAATGTGTACAATGTCTCGTGAAATACAGACTTTAGAATGCCGTATCTCACTTAATAGCAACTCCTTTCTGATTTCGTTCTCTTTGCATTTTAACTCGAGTACTCATTAATCATTAATTCAATATAACTTGTTTGATCATTAAAGTAAAAGAAAACGTTCTTAATAATTTGCTCATTAACGGTATCTTCTGTTTACTTAGGTACAGATTATTTATTGAATTAAATTTAGTGTTTAGTTATCATGCCAAGTTACAGTTATAAAATAAAATTGCTGATGTGCCTAACGAATTTGGAACTACTCTCAAATATCTTTGTATACAGGGGATGGAGGCGGTTAGGAGTCAACAGAGGTATTTAATATGAGATTTTTGTTTTGTGTAATTTCCTTCTCTCCTGTTTATTTTACGCAAAAAATGCAGAGTACAAAGTTATACAGAATTAAAAGTTGTATACAAAACTTTTGTTTTAGTTTCTTATTATTTTTAAAAAAAGTTGTTTCATGGGTTCCATTAATTAGTAGCAATAGCCGTGACTTATAACATTGTAGAAAATAAATTTTATTGATATTCTGTCATTTTTTTTGTAAAATGTAAAAAAAATAATCAATGTTTATTCGAATAAGGAACGTATAGTTATAAAGAATTATTGTTATGCAAACAGTTATCAAAACATACAGGATTTATTTTCCAAAAGTCAGATTGACGTTTGACGATTGTTAATAGTATCTGAAAACCAGGAAAAAAATAAAATAAACGTCATGGCTTTTGCTAGGAACTAACAGAAATTTAGAATTTTATTTTTAAAATTGTAAAGATACTACAGTGTTTTCAATAAAAAATCTAACTCGGAGTAGAATATGAACAGAGAAACGTATGTCTGACCATTATTCATTTCAAAAGTCAAGTTGTCAAAATAGATATTGAAATGTAATTTTAAGGAGAAAAAATAATAATAAAGGGTACAGTATATTGCCATTCACCGTTTTCTAATTTGTTTCTATTTCTAAAATAAGATTCAAGAAGAAAAGCTTTGATTTATTTAGATAATATTTTTATATTGACATACGTTTCTTTGTTCATAGCCTGCTCCAATTTAGGTTTTTTTCTAACACACTGTAGAAAAAACAAAAAATGTAAAAACAGTTTTTAATTCTGTACAACTTTATACTTTTGGCGTAAAATAAATAGGAGGGCAGGAAATTGCATGCGGCAAAAAACCCATTTTAAATCACTATGTTTACCTCTCACCGCTGCCAGTCTGTTTATACAGGTGTTTCCTATAAAACAACCGGCGGTTTTTTGGGCGAACTGATAACTTTAAAAAAAATCTGTTGTGGCCAGCACAATACTTTCCGTCAATCCTGTGTAATATGTATAAATTCCATTCATAAATTTTCTTGCAAAAAATTCTAAATTTCCAGTAAAATTATTTCATAAACAAACTACGCAAATTGCACTTGACACTAACATCTTCTCCACTCATTTTTGTTTTACGTGTCGTTCTCATTGAGTTCCTTTTCTCTCAAGTCTTCGCAATACAGTCTTCCATCTTATCTTTGGTCTTACTCTGTTACTCTAACCTTCTATTACTAAGCTATTCAATATATTCTTCATTTCTCCTCATGACATTTTCAAACCAATGTAATTACCTCTCTTGTATCTTTCTAGAAATTTGTAACACTAGAGTTATTTTCTTACCGTATGATTCCGTGTCTTCCCCAACATCTACTTCAACATCCTCATTTCTGCCACATTAATTTACTTTTTATTTATACTGACATCTGTCAATTTGAATTATATGAATATATTAGTAGTTTCCATGTTTAGCATAGCTAGCTGATTTATAAAATTTAATTTCTTTAAAATTCTTTAACTCTATATCTATTGAATATGAAGTATAAAATGCAATCAAATCGTATAGAGAATAATATATTCTTTAAGTTATAATAACGTTAAATGTAATAAATCAAATTTAACTGTTAAATCTTCAAATGAGGCTACTTCTGGATGTAAACTGGAGGAATACGGAAAAATATAATTTTTGGAATCGTGGATTGAAGTTATGCGATCCGAAACTTTCGTCACACACACAGTCACACAAACACACACATACATACATACAGACATCATCGTAAAAATTAATCGTATTATAGGGACCCTAAAATATGCTTATTCACTAAAAACTCATCATTGAATTGTTTGACTAAAGACAATACCTTCCTTACCTAAACATGAATTCCAGAATATCAAGTTCTTTACCTAATACGTCTAACCGTCGTTATGAAATACCTCACACAAATAAATCATATTCAGCATAATCCATATCCTCCAAGCTACCATAGAATATTAGATAATAATATTAACATTGAATCTTTAATAAACATTATGATAATTCAAAATTCAAATAGCTCCATTAATGAAGTAGAAAATTTACATGCAGTAGTGAAAAATATGCTTTCGGAAGGGTTACAATCACATGCAAATAATAGACAATATTAACATTATACAATGGAATATTAGATCCCTCAAAACTAATTACATCTTTCTTGAAAGATTATTGCAAATAAACAATTTCCATAATGTATTACTATCTGAAACATTTTTAAATCCTTCTAAACTATCACCTTCTATATCTGGATACAACGTAGAACACACAGAAGAGATGTAAAAATCTATATGCTACTCTAACATTGATATTATATATACCAACGAAAACAAAATACAAATTACAGATATTCAATTTTTTTGTAAAAATGAAAGTATCAAAATTATATCCATGTATTGCACACCCAGGCACTCATTGAATGAACAATTTTGGGATTCAATTTTTAACCAGTTTCAAGGCTTATGTTCTAGTATTTATTGCAGGTGATTTTAATTGCCATCACTGATTATGGAGATGTTATTTAAACGACAGAGATGGCAAAAGCTTATTAGAAAACATTGACAACGCCAATTTTATTGTCCTGAACGACGGAACACCAACCATACAAAACCTTCCCCAACAATGTAACTGCCATCGACTTAGCTTAATGCACCCCAGATACTGCATTATTAACTAATTGGAATGTAATTTTAGATACTAATGGACCAAACCATTACCCTATCATATCTACCATTGCAATGCGAACTCCTGTAAATAATAAAAATAATACTCAAACAATATTTAAAAAATGGAACTTACACAATGCAAACTGGGAATTATACAATAATCATTTAGAAAATTTATTGAAAAACTTTCATTTTACCAACAGTCCAGAAATAGACTATACTGAATTTATAAACATGATTAATCAATCTGGAGAAATTGCTATACCAATCTATAAATCTAAGAAATACAATCCCTTCAAAAATAAACCTCCGAATGCAAAGAAGCTGAAGAGAAGAAAAAATAAGCACATAAGAAATATCTTGAACAAAGTAATGTAGATAATTTTATAACCAGCCAAAAAATTACGCCACAAGCACGTAAAATCTTCAAGAAAAAACGAAAGCAAAACTAGATAAAGTATTGTGAATCAATAAACAAAGACACGCCTACTAAAGAAATCAAACAAAATTAAATCTCTAAAAAGATACCACAGTCCTATGCAGTTTCCATCTCCATCATCTGAAATAATGTATGAATTTCTAATCAAATTAACACTTCCATCTGTAGAACTACCGCAGATAGACAGATAGATATTAAAGGTGCATATGATAATGTCAACTTACACATATTAGCCACAAAATTAATAACCCTTGGCATTCTCACATCTTCCAAATTTTATAACAGTCTTAAATTATGCGGATGACTTTTGTATCTACACCTCCTCCAAACAGCTATACAACTGTCAAAATGAATTGGAATAAATATTTATAACTATGCAACAATGGCTATTTCAAAATAGTTTAGAACTCTCCCCAAATAAGACCCAAGTATGCATATTTACTCGTCATAGATTGAACAACTTAACCAACACTATACTTCTGGGAGGACTTAATATTCAAATCTCAGCCATAATAATTTTTTTAGGAATCATCCTTGATTCTAAACTTACATGGGTACCTCACATCGAATACATGTTAGCAAAATGTGATAAAGCAATTAACATGCTCAAAGCAATAAATGGTCTCAAATGGGAAGCCGATCCAAGCATATCGATATTATTCTATAAGGCATTTGTCAGACCGATAATAGATTATGGAAGTTTAGCTTATAGATCAGCATCAATCTCTTATCTGAAAAAATTTGATGTGGCCAACACAATACATCCCGTTTAATTTAATTTAATTTTTATTCATGTAAATACTTTAAATTAAATTTAAAAATACCGGGTTTGATCCCGACCAACGCCAAATATTTCGAATTTTAAATGGCACAAAAATGACCCCTGTGATACATTCTCTACGCCAGCAATAAGTGCTCGTGAGGTAACAGCTGGTAAACGCCTACGCGGTACAAATATGTCATCATTATTATCGACATCTGTGTACAAGGCAGATTGGATCACCCAGCAATGGGTAATATGCCGTGATGATATATTATATATTTTTATTATCTTACCATATTCCTATATTTACTTATGATGGAAACTGTATTAAGTTCTTTTCCATATAATTATTGTTCCATTTACTATTTTATTTTTAAAACGTTACTATTATTATTTGAAATGCTTAATTTGTTGACAGACATATATTTGTCAGTTACATGCATTTGAGATCTAAACTGTGTAACCATGGAATTGAGGTTTAAATCGTAGGCTCCGGGATTAAAATTATAGATAGTTATACAGCCGACCCAGGTGAAATATGCGGTAGCGTTGTCGCTTCACGCTCCAAGGGTTCCGATTTTTAGCACAATCCCTATACCACCCTGTCCAAGAGTAGCGGGAGGTAAAAAGTAGATAGAGTGCATTATAAAGCCTTAAGGCTGTGCATAAGCGCATTTAAATCCACCCCTACACACTGCCTGTTGAATGAATGTGCAGAAAAAACATTGAATATTCGTCGTATGCAACCATTAAATTTGGTATCTTCCGAATTAAGATTAACAACCAACCAATAACTCAAAGAATTGTAACATTAACAACAGAATACATTACAAATAAATATTGGAATTTAAGTACACCTCCTGTTATCAGATGTATATTAACTACATTTCTGAAAATAATTGCAGAACAAAAATCTTCATCGTGCTACCTATATCATTACCTCTACTCGTTAAACAATGATAATATTTATGACAACTTAAATTTGATCGAAGAGAATCTACCGAATGAAATAATTGCCATTTGCATATTTAATGAAAATTTAAACGTATACTTCCCTGATCATTACACAATCTATACAGACGCTTCCAAAACCAAAACGGACACTGGAGCAGCAATTTATGATCCCTCACTGAAATATTCAGAAAATATAAATTACCAACATATACATCCATCTTTCATGCAGAGCTATTTGCAATCCTACAAGCAGTAAAATATTTAGTAAATAATAGAATATATATATATATATATATATATATATATATATATATATATATATATATATATAAATAAATTAAATTATGTATTTTTTTCGGATAACAAAAGTGCAATTAAAATACTGAAATTTCCTGGATTCAAAAATAACAATATTTTGGTATATGAGATAATAAAATTTATAACAACGTCTTATCAAAATTTCAACATTAATTTAAAATTAGCATGGGTAAAAGGACACTCAAGAATTAAAGGAAATGAAACTATAGATGCACTAGTCAAAGAAACAGCAAAAGGTGGTGAGCCAATAAACATGTATATATCTTCAGAAGAATACATTTCAATCAATAAAAAATATGTGTGCGGTTGCCTCCTTTAGGGTTTGCAAGTTTCTCGGATTTGAGATTACCCCACAGAAAAAAATTGCAAGGTGTTAAATCTGGAGAATATACGCCGGTCAAGGTATATCGCCTCGCAAGCGCCTTGAGAACCTGCACTGTTGCTCGCGCTGTGCTGAATAATACAGTAAATGATACCGCCACAAATTTTTAAACGGTTTGACTCCAGTACAAAATAGAATGGAAGTGGAAGTAGAGATTCCTTGAAAATTAATGAAAATTTTGACAATGAAAATAAAAATAGCAATATCGAAAATGCACTAATGAACAAAGAAGTAAAAAAAAACGCCTTAATAAACAAATACAATTACATATATTTTAAAGAGTCACATATAGGGCAATCGTTATTAATCATTAGAAAGAAGGTGAAAGATTTAAATTTGCTAATCGCTTAACTAATGGTCATATTTAATTTCAAAATAAGAAAATGAAAGTTTCGTTATAAGTAGTGATATTGCAGATGCAGTGGATTATTTGAAAATTTCTGAGCATAAATAATTTAATGTTTGCCATGCTACCATAGAATTTTTAAGATTTTTTAATAGACTTTTTGATCTGATGAACTCAAGATATGCATATGGTAACGGATATAAATCTCCGTGATATTCGCCCTCAAATAAATATGGACGGATGCTTAACTTTTTCCGTTCTACGCACCCTGTTCGTTGCCCTGCGGTGTTGCTGCTTCTTCATAACTTTCAACATGACCACTGAATTGCCAACATTGTAAATATCAAATTTTCAATATCGGAATAAATTTTTCCTTCTAAAACTTATATTGGCAAACTGATACTGGAAGGACAATCTTTACTCTCCCACAAAAGAAATTCGTTCTTTACGCGCTTTTTAATTATCATTTATAGTTTTAAAAATCTAGCTTTGGATGTCTTTCAATAAAACTTATAAACCTTTAAAATATTTTTTAACATCGACGTGGTTCTGACAAAAGATGATAGCGCCAAAAGATAAAAATTTAGATTTTTAGGTGATAATAGAGTTTAGCGTAAGCTCCATCTACTACTAAAAATAGTATTTTCACTCTACTGCGCAACTTGTCAAATATCCTTTACGTCTTTTTGTCAGAACCACGTCGATATAAATGTTCAAAAGGCCACCTTGAACTACATGTTTGTCTTCGGTCTCCGAGGGTGGGGGAATCACGCCATATTGCCCATTACTGGGTGTGCCAATCTGCTTTATACGCAGATCTTGGTAATGATCGGGATCGAACCCGGGTTCCCATTTTCGCAACCAGACACTCAGGCACACGGCCACGAAACCCAATAGGAAAGAACAATAACTTAAATATAATGCAAGTCTTATGAAAGGTAAGGGGATTTCTGTACCCTAATTGTGTACAGCCTACTTTAAATGATGAATTCGTTCTGAAAATGGTGTAATTAGCGAATTTACGACAGAAAACGTGGTTGACAATGAAGAATTACAAAATTTAATGGAGTATCTTGAGAATGAAGAATTATGTTTATCAAAATAATATTTTATATCACATTGCGGGGAACATTGTAAAAAAAAATGTCAGTAAATGTCAATATTCATATTTTAGAAAAATGACCACAGTGGAATCTTCTAATAAAGAACAACCTTTTTACGATAGAAATTACGGCGAATTTCTTAATTTTGTAAATCGTGGAAAACTAGCTATGCTAGCATATGGAGTTTTTCAAATTGTACAGATCTGTAAAAAAATCGTATAGGAATCAATGCGGGCATTCTTGGAACAACTAACTTAAAGAAAAATGTCATGTCCGTAGCTATTACTAATTTCTTATCTATCATAAAATCACTTTTTAAACCTGATCATCCAATTGTAGAAACAAGTAACCAATGTGACGAACTTCTCGAAATAAAAATAATAAAGATTATAGCAACTACTTGTACGAGTAGTAAAATTAGACTTCACGCATAATATGCTAAATAGAAAACAGGAACACCTAGGTGACAAATCTACAATTCGATAATGAAATAATACAGTATTATTTTACCATGTATGGTTGTAAAACAGTTAAATACCCATTCCATTTTAAAGTTAAATTCTTTATTAATATATTAGTGTAGAATATCATTTTTAGTAGGTATTTCATATTAACATTTTCAAAACTTTTATTAACACTTAGTTACTCTCATCGGGATTTGACCGGAATACCGAAACCGGATTATCCGTTTAACGGCTGAACAGAATCGCCGTATTTATTCTAGCCGCCAGATGAGTTCCTCTTAACTACTATGAAAAAGAGAGCGAGGGTTTAATCATTGAGTTTGAGGCAGTGTTACAATGATTTTGTGTAATCTTCAACATATACACGGACTACAAATTCTATTGTTGACAGAAAATCAAATTCAATATCATGTTGGGTTAACCATAATGAAAACATTTCTTGCTATAAATAATATAACTAGCCCAGCTAGTAGTCTCGATACTGAACTTTAGTTTCAAAAATAGGTAATATATATGTTGAAATAGATTAATATAAGAGAATGCAGAAAAAATACCCTTTATACATAATAATTTTTAAAAAATCATTATGAATATTAGTAAATATTAAAATGTATTTTATGTATTTTAGAAAAAAAAGTTATGAATTTTTCCTCTTAAACTCTAAATTGTTAGGTTTTTTTTTAAATTTCTGAACAAATTATCCCGGATCACCGAATCATATATGTTCTATTCGGCCGGAACGATAGTTCCGGTTGTTAAGCAGGATCAGCTGAATTTAGTGGTACTGCCGGATATCCGTCTCATCCATAATTATAATCATGCTAGTTTGTGAACTGTAAAGTAACTATTCATTTTTAATTCTAACATGTATAATTCACATCTTGGTTTAAGAATACGTATATTATTATTGGCAAATAAATTTTTCATTCTATAGTGTCCTTTTTTGCTAGTAAAAGAAAACTAATACGCAATATAACATTAAATATTATATGGACAAAATGTTCTCGAAAAGTTGTTTTTAACTATTCAATATAGCGGTAGTGTACGAGTGATTGTTTTTTAATCATTGAGCGCTAGTGAAAAATGTTGAAAATAATATACTGCAATTTTTAGATCATATCAATTACAGATTATATACGACAATAAATATTACATTCCAATTTTTGAGACATAATAAAATATTAATTGCGGAATATTGTAGAAATAATTATAAAATATCTGATGTGGCCAGCACAATACCTTCCGTCAATCCTGCGTATTATGTACAAATTCCATACATAAATTTTCTTGCAAAAGATTCTAAATTTTTGATATTTTATGATTCCCTTTCTCGGCAACTGAATTCCATACTCCTGATAACAACCAAACCACATAAAATAAGAAAATCATGAAATTTTGAGTGAAAAATTATGACACTTGTCAGTTATGGGCATAATTAATTGCTGTCATTTTGATACGGGTCCCCATATCTGCTTGCCAAAGGCAGCAAAGTCATGTCACTGCACGCGCCCTATACATAATTTTTTTTGCAAAAGATGCTATATTTCCAGTAAAGTTATTTCATAAACAAACTATGCAAATTGCACTTGACACTGACATCTTCTTCTTCTTTAGTTTTTCCCATTCGTTAGGGGATCGCTATTTGTTATTTTCTTCTTCCACTCATTTTTTTTTGCGTGTCGTCCTCATTCAGTTCCTTTTCTCTCAAGTCTTCTGCAATACAGTCTTTTCATCTTATATTTGGTCTTCCTATGTTTCTACCACCTTCTATTAATATATTCATCTCTCCTCATGACATGTTCAAACCAATGTAATCGTCTCTCTTATATCTAAAAACTTCTAACACTAGAGTTACTTCCCTTATTCTTTCATTCAATTACTTGCATTTTATTGATACTGACATCTGTCAATTTGAATTACCTGAATATATTAACAGTTTCCATGGTTAAGTTAAGATAGCTGGCTGAATTATGAAATTTCAATGAAATTTTCTTATCTTTATTATTCTTTAACTCTATATCTGTTGAATATGAAATATAAATGCAATCAAATCGTATAGAGAATAATATATTCTTTAAGTTATAATAAAATTTAACTGAGTTTTTCAAGAAAAACTATTAAAATCTTCAAATGAGGGTACTTCCGGTTGACCAATTATATTATTATTATTATTATCTTTTTAAATCTCACTCTACCCTTACGGGTGTAGAGATTATAATTCTTTTTACACTATATTATTTATAAAGTCTTTCCATTCTGTCCTGTTCCATGCTTTCTTGTTTGCTTCTTGGAGGTTTAAGTTGTTCTTATTTAGGATTTCTTCTATGTTTCTTTCCCAATTCTTCGCTGGTCTTCCTCTTTTCTTTTTAATCCTTTCTCTAGCGTTCCAGACTATTTTTGCTTGTTTGTCTTCAGGCATCCTTACTAGATGTCCATACCAGGCTAGCTGTCTTTTCTCTATTGTTTTTTGTGTGCTTTCTTTCTGTAGCTTTGTTCTTATGTCCTCATTTCTAATTTTGTCTAATCTTGTGACCCCTTCTATTCGTCGTAGAAACTTCAATTCGGCTGCCTGTATTTTTGACTTTGTTTTCTGATTCATTACCCATGTTTCACATCCATACGTTAGCGCTGCTCTGTATACTGTTTTAAATAGAGTTGTTTTTATTTTACTTGATATTTGTTTGTTATTTAGTATTATTTTATTCAATGTATGGTAGCTTTTATTTTCTGTCTGTATTCTGTTATTTATTTCTTGTTCTTGGCTTCCTTTGATATTTATCATGCTTCCAAGGTATTTAAATGTTTCTATCTGTTCTATTTGTTTTCCATTTATTGTTATATTGGTTTCCATCTCTTCTTTTGTGATCACCATTACCTTTGTCTTCTCTATATGACCAATTATAACCAAAATCTAATCAAGTCTGCATATGGTCGTAAGGAAGAGGAATACGCAAGAATTGTAATTTTTGGAATTCTAGTATTGGAGATATTGTTGACGAAACCGCGGTCACACACACACATACACACACACGCACACATACATACAGACATCATCGTAAAAATAGTAAAATCGTATTGTAAAGACCCTAAAACGTGCTTATTCAATGAAAACTCACCACCGATTTTTTTGACCAAAGACAATACCTTCCTTACCTATAGGTGGCGGAAGGCAAAAAATACAACTAATAGTTTATTTTATTTCCAGTTACACAATGCAAAAATTCTTCAGTAAATTTATTATCATATTATCATATTATTATCATCGGGTAAATAATATAAAAAATAGTAATTTATAATATATGTATCAACATTTTTAATTGTGTAATATTTTTATCAGTAATGAAATATTTTTAAATATTCTTTTTTTATTTACATATTTTATTTATAACTGGCCTTTGAATGAGCCAACAAGCAAATTTTGTGAGTTATTACAAAGACATGCGTGAGGATTGAGCCCAGTGGCTATTTCTCTTAATTTACATTATTAATGATGTATTATGATGCATTTCTTCTAGTTCTAATGGCTTGGTATGTTTAAGGCGCTTGAGGTCGGTTTCGTTGGTGTATAGGTTAGCGACTAATTTGTTTGTGTGATTGGTGGTTTTGTTTGCATGGGACATCGAGTACTTTTATATAATACCTGTTCGTGTACGTATTTGACTTTTAAGGCTTTGTGCAGTTTGTAGTCACCGATGTACAATGGTGCATTTGCATCATTCGCAGGATTTTGTTTTGGCTCCTTAGAATGATGTTGATGTTTGAGTTTCTTGCGCAGCCCCATAGTTGAATGCCGTATGCCTATATCGGTATTATAATCGTTTTGTAAAGCAGCAGTTTGTTTTCAAGTGAGACTCTCGATTTTCAACCGAGAAGCTAATACTTTTTTTTTAAATTGATGCCAATTTGCTTTTTCTTCATGTTTATATGTTGTCACAATATAAGTGTTTTATCAATGTGCATACCTAAATATGTCACACTTTCTTTCGTTTCTAAAGGTTTGTCATTAATTGTGATAGGACAACATGTGATTTTTCTATTTGTGAATGTGATATGCGTGGATTTATATTCTTTAGTTTTGGATCTCCAGTTTTCAGTCCATTTTCGGATTTCGTTTAGTGAGTTTTGTAATCGTGAAGAGGCTATAGTTGGTTGGTCATGAGTAGCTTTGATTGCCGTGTCGTCTGCGTACGTTGCAGTTAATATTTGTTCTGTATTGAGTAGGTCAGCAGTGTGAAGTTGGTAGAGGATTGGGCCCAGTACACTTCCTTGGGGGACGCCTTCCTTTATTGCGTATTCATTGGACAGGGTACCTTCATGGTTTATTTGGAAGGAGCAATCGCTTAGATAAGATTTTAGTATTAGGAAGTAATGATGTGGGAGTTCCTGTTTTATTTTATGTAGAAGACCTTTGTGCCATATTTTATCAAATGCCTGACATAACAATAAAGGCTACGGAGCAGATTTGTTTCTTTTTTTGTAGGCTACTTTCTATTTCGTTGACTTGTGGTATAGTAGAGTGATTTTGTCTAAATCCGAACTAGTGGGATGGAATTAGGATTTCTGCGTCTATAATCGACTTCAGTCCTTTTAAAATAAGTTTTTCGAGCAACTTTGAGAGTAACGGGAGTAACAAGATTGATCTATATTCTATAGGATGTAGTCTCATATGGCGGTTTTCCAGCTTTTTGTGGATTAAGATGACTTGATCAAATTTCCATTGTGCTGGGTAGTATGAGATTCTTATTATTGCATTATAGATGTTTGTCAGCATTACTACGTTCTTTTTCGATATTTCTTTCAGAATTTTTCCGCTAATTAAATCGTGTCTGGGAGATTTTTTTGTTTGGGCATTTTATTTCTTGTAGAATATTCGTAGGCGTGATATATTTGATTGGAATATTAGATGTAAAGGGGAAGTTAAAAACTTCTCGATCGTTTCTTCATTTGCCTGTAGTATAGGGGCATGTGGTACGAATTTTTTTCCGAAGTGTTGGACGAAGATTTCGGCTTTTTTGCTTTTCTTCCCCTAGCCCATGTTTCGTCAGATTTTCGTATGGGTGGTATTCGTTGAGTTTTAAATTTCTGGTAGCTTTCCGTAAAGTATAATTATTATCTGGCAGGGAAGAAAGGTTAGATAGATAGTTCTGAAATGTATCGTTTTTTATTTTTTATTTTTTTCTTTTGACATATTGTTTAATTGTTTTTATCGCTGGGGTGCCGTGTTTGCTGCCAATGTCTTCGAATTTTTCTTTTTTCATATACTTTTTCTTTTAGGATAGTTGTCCTCGCAGGTACAAGTTGTTTTTGTAACTTCCGGACGGGTGGAGTATCGTGCTGTATCAGTTTGGTAAAGGTTTCAACTGCTTGATCTATATCGTCTGGTGATTTGAGAGATTTTTAAATTTTATTTTTTTTTATTTAAATAATCTTGGAAATTTTTCCAGTCTTTCGGCTATATAAAGTTTTTTTCTATTGTTATTATTGTTGTGTTTACTGATGTACGACGGGTGAGTGGTCCGAAGTCGTAGTAGGATTCTACGTTAATATACTTTTGTGATATTGTTTTGGTGACAAAGAAGTCTAATAGGTCTGGCAGTTTATTGAGGTCTGAAGGCGAATAGGTAGGTTTACCAGTACTAAATATGATTGTATCCTTTTACCAAGATAACTTTCTGCATTTCTTTTCCTTTTTGGTTTGACAAGATCGATTCCCACTACGGGTGTTTTGCGTTGTAGTAGCCTCCCGTAATAAATCTCTGGCAAATTTTTTCGAAGTATTCTTTGAATAGTATGTTTGATTTTTTCATTGATGATGATTGCAGTTCCGCCGTATGCTGTACCATCGGGATAATTTATGTTCTGTGTCTGGGGAGATTAAAATATTTTTTGTCTGTAAAGTGTGTTTCGGTTATAAGCATAATGTCTATTTTATGTGTGTTTATGAAGATTTGGATTTCTTGCCTCTGTTGTACAAGACCGTTGGCATTCCAAAGCGTGATCCTGAGTGATTTAACAATTTATGTTGACGAGGGACGTGAGTAGCTGAATTATCATCGTATACTGTTGCATTTTTTGATTGAACATGGTTTAAAATTTGTTCAAGAACTTTTTCAGGAATTCTTTGTTCCGAGTGTTAGTTGATTGTTCACGAATTTCGAGGTTTGTGTTCTTTGTCATGTTTGCAAAGCTGACTTCTTCTCGCACTATTTGGGATTGGTAGTTGTAAGCCATTTTTGAGTTGTTTTGTTTTTGTATTGTTGTATTTATTGGTAAAAGGCACAACCTCTATAGTTGACTGGATGGGAGCCAGAGAAGTGAACGTATACTGCCGGCGTGGTTCTGTTTTTATTTTTTCATTCTTGGGTAGGATGGTTTTCAGCGCATTAAACGTAGTAATAAGTTCTACAACAGAACGTTTTAGTGTAGCCGTAACCTTGGCATCGTGTGAATTGCGGGATGTCTCTTTTTTTCTTAGGCGGTTCTACGGATATTTTATTTCCAAAAAGGTATTTAATTTCATATATTTTTTTGTTTTCCTCCGATGGGTGTTGGTCAACGAATAATATAGATACAGAGATCTTTGTTTTCCAGCTTCTTATGTTAGTTACATTTCATATTTCGAACTCTTCCAGGGCTTCTTTTATGTCATTTACTGGGACTGAGTGATGTATGTTTTTAATTACCACTCTGTATGATCCCTCTTGTTTCAGCTGGTAGGTGTGGTAGGCTACTTTTTTGCTGTCCAGTAGTTTACTTTAAAGACATTGTTTGCAAAGTTTGTAGCATTAGTTATTTTTAAATATACCATTCGATTCAAAAAATCTATAATATTGATAATAATAAAGATATTTTATAAAAAAAAAAAAAAATAACACTCAAGTGTGTTTTTCACTCAGATTGTATTAAAAAAAGACAGAAAAACCCCCGTCATGCTTTCTCTTTATTCTGCGCGTGCGTCTACAAACAGCTATGTCCGTTGAGGTTGTGACGTTTTGACTTGTTACAAGCGTTAGGTGCCATGAAGTTGCGAGATAATGAACAGATACACCGGAAAATGAAACTATACACAAATAAGAGAAAATAAACGATAGAATAGAATAACTCGACTAAGGTAACATAAAAATTATGAGTCAAATTTTTATTGTTTTATTGTTCCACAAAATTCGTTGCCGGTGGTTACTTATACATATAGCAGTAGATCTACCTCTACATCCAATACGATTTCGTTAATGGTGTCAGTATCGCGGTAAGTAACAGCTAATACTAACAGAGCGGTTTCTGTGAAACCGGTCGACAATTACGATTTGGACTTCAATGACAAATAAAAATTAATAAAAAGTGTAATAATATCCATACGTGATTTACTTATTCATTCCGTCCCATATTCAAGGAAGGGGAAGAATATTAAAATCACAAAATATTGAACCAAAATAGAACCTTGACATTTCTACCAAAATAAAAAATCTGATGTGGCCAGCACATAACCTCTCGCCGTATATTTTACCTGGCTGTATGCATAAAGCAAAGATTATTTTTATAAATACAAATAATATATTCATATAAATCTATGACGTATAAACTTCTTTATTATTCAATAATAGCATGTCTCAACATAAAGATATTTACCATAAATTATGTTACAATAAATTACAAAGTAGAGTTTACCATATATAAATATTAGGCTGGTAACAGCAATTTTCAATTCGAACAACTTTGTTTACTTTCTCTTCATATTCTTCTAGTAAAAACATTAATTTTGGGCGGTCTAAAATGTATATATCTGGATTGTGCATCTATTCTTATATATCTTCTTTTACATTTTATTTTTTCATACTTGTTATATCTAAATAACCTTTATTCCCTTTAATAAAGTGACGGATATATTGCACTCCGATTATTCTTATATCGATGTGTAATTTTGTCAATATTTACAACTTACTTGAGAAGAATTTGATAGCTTTTTCGCAGTTCAAAGTTACTCTAGTCTACAGTACTGGTGTACATTGTCCTATAATGTTTGAAACAAATTTTTAGTCCTTCAACCTAGACTTGTCATCTCCATAATAGTCACAGATCAAGAATTAAGAGATTCTCCAAATACATTTTTTTTTCATTACTCATTATTTCTGACACTGACATTTATCTGTCAGTTACAAATAATTTAAATTTGCAACTATTTTTCATGGCATCCTTTCGGTTGTAAAATTAATTACAACATTATTTTATATATTATATTCCTTTTATCTCTAAATCTATAAAATATGTATAAAAATATTTAAATGTATCAGAAAGAGAATTTATTTTTCTTTAATATTATCAAGAAAAATTTTCAAAAAATAATATTTAGAAGATTTTTTTTCAAGAATCTTCTACTTCCGGTTGTCCAATTGTTACCAAAACCTTTTCAGATCTTCCCGGGAATGTCCGATTGGGAAATACGTTGTTAAACAAATTTTAAGTCTTATAGTTTTTGAGTAACCGTCCTTCCAACATCCCACACACACACACACACACACACACACATCCACACACACACACACACACACACACACACAGACATCATCGTAAAAATGTTAAAATCGGATTGTAAGGACCTTAAAACGTGCTTATTCAATAAAATCTGGATATGCGATTTTTAGCATGAATGCAATACCTCTCTTAGCGAGAGGTAAAAACATACCAGGATCAACTTCATAACGGACCTGCAATTCGGACTACGTCTGGGAACAAACATGTCTATAATCAACCAATAGAAGCCTGGGGACCAACCACGCAAATCTTTTTGTCATTGGTCCGAATGTTTTGAACGCAATCATAGGACAAGTTCTGGTGTCCACGGCCAATATCATTTCATGATCCATGATATATATATATATATATATATATATATATATATATATATATATATATATATATATATATATATATATATATATATATATATATATATATATATACCAAGATAATGGAACAGTGCCAGTTATTCGTGAATATGAAAAGTTACACAAAAAAGTGAATGAGATATTTTGTAAAGAATAGAGGGGGACACATTTTGGCATAACTATTATTATTTTAGAGCCAATGATACTCAACTTGTGGACCAATGTAATATTTTTTTAAATGGCATCATATATTTTTTATTAACTCATTAAATAGCAAATTTTTATCTGAATTCAACACTATAATAATATCACACCCTTACATTGCGAAAAATTTGATAAAAATTAATTCAAAGTTAGTATTTTAATTTTTTTAAGTAGGCGAAGCAAACATTCAAGTATTAAAACAAAAAAAAAATACCTGTCATTTTTGTATGTCATTGCTACGTATTATATTATTTTTTCGAAATGTTCCAAATTTCCTTACTTTTTTTTATTTCGTGTAACTACTATTTAGTCTTGCGAAATTAGGATAACTTTCTGCAAATAAATTGCATGCTAGGAATGCATTTTGATGGGTCTTGCATCAATAAATAAAATCAGTATTTGTTGAATCTGCTGCCATTATTAAATTAATTGTTACAAAGGTAATGAAAATTACCTTAATTATAATAATGCATAACAATGAAATACGAAAATAACAGATAATTTTCTTTTGTTTTAATGATTAAATGTTTGCACAACCTACTTAATAAATTTAAAATCGAAATGAAATACTAACTGAATTAATTTTTATCAAATTTTTCGCAATGTAACAGTATGATATTATTATATCGACTAATTCAGAAGAAAATTACCTATTTAATTAGCTGATACAAAATATATAATGCAATTTAAAAAAATGTAACATTGATCCATATGTTGAGTACCACTGGCTTTAAATTAATAATGGTTATTTCAAAATGTGTCCCCCTTTATGCTTTACATAATATCTTAATCACATTTTGTGTAACTTTTCATATTCACGAATAAATGGCACTGTTCAATTATCTTGATACACCCCGTATATATATATATATATATATATATATATATATATATATATATATATATATATATATATATGTGTGTGTGTGTGTGTGTGTGTGTGTGTGTGTGTCTGTGTGACGAAAGTTTCGGATCGCATAATTTCAATAACACGATTCCAAAAATTATATTTTTTTCGTATTCCTCAAGTTTACATCCAGAAGAACAAGTGATTAGATTTTGGTTATAATTGGTGAACCGGAAGTAGCCTCATTTGAAGATTTAACAGTTAAATGTGTTTTATTGACATTTAACGTTATTATAACTTAAAGAATATATTATTCTCTTATACGATTTGATTGCATTTTATACTTCATATGCAACACATATAAAATTAAAGAATTATCAAGATATTAAATTTCATAAATCAGCCAGCTATGCTAACCATAAATATTGCTAATATATTCAGATAATTCAAATTGACAGATGTCAGTATCAATAAAAAGTAAATGAATGTGGCAGAGATGAGGATGTTGAAGTAGATGTTGGGAAATACACGGAAAGATACGGTAAGGAAATAACTCTAGTGTTACAAGTTTATAGAAAGATACAAGAGAGACGATTACATTGGTTTGAACATGTCATGAGGAGAGATGTAGAATATGTTGGAGGAAGAACAAATAATTCAGTAATAGAAGGTTAATGAAATAGAGGAAGACCAAAGATAAGATGAAAGGACTGTATTGCGGAAGACTTGAGAGAAATGGAACTGAATGAGAACGACACGCAAAACAGAAATGAGTGGAAGAAGAAAATAAAAAATGGCCATACTTAACGAATGGGAAAAGCTAAAGAAGAAGATGTCAGTGTCAAGTGCAATTTACATAGTTTGTTTATGAAATAATTTTACTGCATATTTAGAATCTTTCGCAAGAATATTTATGTATGACATTTATACATAATACACAGGATTAAGGGAAGTATTGTGCTGGCCACATCAGATTTTTTACCGTTTGTATGAAGGACAAAATGTTCTATTACAATTTTTAAAAATAGATTACTGATTATTCAAAATAGTCAAAAAAAAGATTAATCAAAAAATCATCAAACAAATAATCGATTATTAAAATAAATAATCTATAATAAATTAGTAAAATAATCAATACCTAATCTGTTAACAAAATAAATAGTTATTTAAATAATCAATTAATTAAATAAACAATTTGAATAATAATAATTCATTAATTTACCAAAAACAAAATAATGAATATACAATAGCTGTTAATGGGTATATGAAATAGGAGCGTATTTATTTATTCTAATAATTATGTATAAGAGATATAGCAAAAAAGAATGTGTTTTGTGCCTCGGTATGTATAGGTCCAGTATGTGCTGTTATCTTAATTATTGGGTATGTACGAAAAATAATACTCGAGTACAACAGCAATAGTAATGACGTTATTACATTTATTTTCCTGATAGATATAAATTTATATTACTTATTGTACATACTGTAATCTCATCTTGTTGAATTTTTTAGAAGCATCGTATTTCCATTTGGTTTATTTAATTGAATTCATTTATCCGTTTATCGTTCGTAAAATGACAACGTGTACTGAAAACAAAGCTCCAGTTACTATACACTTGGTACGAGTTCTAAACTAATTCCATTGATCGTGCATGGGGAGAAAATAAATACACTCCGGGCACAACGACCAGCAACAGCCTTTGCACTGCTCGTATACGTCTTTCTGATTTATTCGCTTTTATTTGCGTAGGGAGATTTAAATCTTTTCGCTAGAGCAGAAGGTACTGGTAGAGCGACATCGATCTTATACTTTACAGAACATGTTTAATTTACAAACTTATCTGTTTGTTACTTTTACTCAACAATACGGAACTAATTTAAATAACAATGAATGAAGGAGGCTTTCAAGAGAAAATTCAGGGTCGACCTGAATTCCCTCTGAGGCCAAACTAGTAAAGGGTCAAATTGGGCATGTCTTTAAAAAGATAAATTTTCACACACTAGAAGTCTTGAAAGGCAATTTTTTTGTTTAATTCTTGAATAAAATATTGGTGCAATGGTTGATAACTATGTTCAAAATATACGTCGATATTAAGCAATTTAATAAAATAAGAAATAAAAAACTACATGTATATAATATAATCAAAGTTTCTATTGTCACTAGTAGCCTATATCGTTCATTATCCTTTTATTTTGAGACAAATGCATGTAGTTACTATCTAGCCTGGCAAAATATATATAAATATAAATAAGTAATATTTATTTCACTTTCGTTCTTCCATTATTTTCCGCATTCTTTTACATGAACATGAATTCCGTATTTGAAAAAGGCGATAGCAGAAGGTTTGAAAGTAGTAAGAATTTGGAAAAGATTAGATGTATGACGTATTTGTTATTAGCATTAAAAACTTCAATATTTTAAATAATAATTTTTACCTTCCGTCACCTTATAACTAAGGAATGTATTGTCTTTGGTCAAAGAATTTGATGGATTTTAATAAATAAGCACGTTTTAGAGTCCCTAAAATATGAATTTACTATTTTTTTGATGATGTCTGTATGTGTGTGTGTGTGTGTGTGTGTGTGTTTTTGCGTGTGTGTGCGTGTGTGTGTGCGTGTGTGTGTGTATGTGTGTGTTGTGTGTGACAAAAATTCTTCTTCGATAACTCCAATACTACAATTCCAAACATTATAATTCTTTCATATTCCTCTTTCATACGTTCATATGAAGAGTTGATTACATTTTGGTTACGATTGGTTAACCGGAAATACTCTAATTTGAAGATTTTAACAATTTTTCTTGAAAAACACTGTTAAATATCATTGGCTTTTTTGTTATTATTATATTATTATAAATTAAAAAAATAATGTTATTCTCTATTCGATATAATTATATTTTTACCTCTCGCTAAGAGAGGTATTGAATTCATGCTAAAAATCACATATCCATATTTTATTGAATAAGCACGTTTTAAGGTCCCTACAATCCGATTTTAACATTTTTACGATGATGTCTGTGTGTGTGTGTGTGTGTGTGTGTGTGGATGTATGTGTGTGTGTGTGTGTATGTATGTAGGATGTTGGAAGGACGATTACTCAAAAACTATAAGACTTAAAAATTGTTTAATTACGTATTTTCCAATCGGACATTCATGGGAAGATCTGAAAAGGTTTTGGTAACAATTGGACAACCGGAAGTAGAAGATTCTTGAAAAAAAATCTTCTAAATAATATTTTTTGAAAATTTTTCTTGGTAATATTAAAGAAAATTAAATTCTCTATCTGATACATTTAAATATTTTATTATATATTCTATGGATTTAGAGATAAAAGAAATATAATAAATAAAATAACGTTATAATAAATTTTACAGCCGAAAGGATGCCATGGAAAATAGTTGACCAGTTGAACTGTTTGTAACTGACAGATAAATGTCAGTGTCAGAAATTCATAGATATTACTAAAGAGTTTTTCTGGGAAATACATATACATTATATTATTTCTTAATGTATTAGTAGTTAAATATTTAAGATTATAGGTCTATTACATATATCCTTCAAAAATACAGTCAATCCTGACAATGAATTGGAAACATTTCGAAAAATTAGAAGAGGACAAAATTTCTTCATATAATGAATTTAAAATTAAACAATCTAAATATAAGGAATAGATATATGTAAGTACAATTTTTGGTGTAGAATGTAGGTATACAAGAAATGTTAAATACAATAGGGCGCCTTGACAAGCAGATATAGGGACTCATGTCAGAATGATAGCTAGTAATTATGTATATAGATGTATCATAATTTCTCATTCTAAATTTAGTGATTTTCCAATTCTATATGGTTTATTTTCCTCGACAAGTAAATTCCACACTCCTGGTGACAAATTAACTACGTGTATTTAGAAATTCTTGAAATTCTGAATGAAACATACTGACTAATTATCATTCTGAAACGGGCCCCCACATCTGCTTGTCAAGGCCAACAATGTAACATGACTGTTCTCGCCCTATACTTATGTAACCAAAAAAGGAAGTGGCGAGAGGTATTGTGCTGGCCACAACAGATTTTTTTCTTCATATTCAATGAATTTAGTGTTAAAGAATTATAAAAAAATATCTTGCAACTTAATGCTGCTAAAAGCTGCACCATGGAAACAATTAGAATATTCAAATATTACTAATTGACAGATATCAGTGTCATGTAAAATTTATATATTAGGTGCGTTCAATGAAGTAAGCAAATCAAGTAAATGCTAGGTAAGCAAACGAGACTTGTTGCTGAACGATTTGCTAAGCTATCTGACGAACTGTCCTTCACAACTGTCATCGAGAAAGTTATACAGTTGTCAAATATAACATACGTATCTTTAGTATCTGTTTCGTTAGTCTGGAAAATTATACAAAATGAATTTATATATACGTACAGTTATTTGCAGATAGTGGGATTAATTTTGAAGATTTTTTATGTCTAAGAATATATTTCAAATTTAATAATGTTATAAACATTTATCACAAAATTTTGAAAGCCTTTTTGACATTTGGTTGACATAAACATACCATAAAATGAGATAGAAGCAATATAAGTTAACTTCATGTATGTATAATTTGTATTTTCTGCTATTATATTTAATAAGTTAGGAAGAAATGCGATATATTTGGGACTTGGACTGCTTGCGAGCAAATCAAGCAAATGCTAGGCTAGCAAAGTCGTTCAACAAGTTTTACTTCCGGTTACTTGTTTTGCTGGGCTTATTGAACGCACCTAATATCTTTGTGAAATGATTTTACTGGAAATATAAAAATGTAAAATAATTTAATGAGGGAAAAACAAATCACATAAGGTAATACAACAGATTATAGCCATAAGCCAATTTAGCAGATTATTATGTTATAAATTAATGCTATAAATGTTTTTATTTTCTACTTCTTATTTTAAGAAACATGCTGTTCTTTTTAGGAGTAGTTCAGTTCAGTACGAGGTAAGATCAGTTCATTTCTTCTCTAAAATGAAAACGATTATAGAATAGTTTGCAAAAAAATTATGTCTGGAATTTATACAAAATACGAAGAATTGACGGAAGGTGTATTGGCCACATCAGATTTTTTAAACTGTGATTGTCCCTATAACAAAGTTTTAAAGTCGTCTTAATATAAATGACCCATTTTCGAATTTGTTACCATCATAACTATTTCAAGTATAATGTTTTATTCTCTAAAATAAAAGAATAATTAAATTACAGTCCCCTATATGCAATCATTTAAATCTTTTTCTATTTTTGTTCTTTAATATGTACATTATGAAACCCATTTGGATGTCATAAAGTATTTCTTAAAAGAACTCAAACCTAATTTCTGTTAGGTTGGTACGTAGTACCTACATTTCTAGACATTTGTCATTTGAAAGTAAATATTATTTAAATTGTAAACAATAACAATGAAACGTCATAGTTACGAATATCAATCACTGTTACTGTTACCAACAATCAAATAAAAATTAAAATATTCCTAAAAATGAAATCACGTATATTTGTAAATATTCTTTTGACAATAAGACCAAAATAGAAAAAAATAGTATAAAATACACGTTTCATAAGACATTTCAGCGCACTTGTCCCGTTAGAAAACTCGCGGCAAGCCGCTCGTTTCTAACAAAGATGCGTGCGCTAAAATCATGTCTTATGAAACTTGTATCTTAATGTACTATAAAGATTGTGCTGACTCGATAAAAATTATACTCGTACATCATTTAATGTAATATCCGCCGAAGATGGAAGAAACAATAACAATTTATTTCAGTTGTATTTCTCAAATCAATTATCACAGCAATGAGGAATAACTTTTTTGCTGTTAAACTTATTCTTAATTTTCTTATTAGCGAAGCGATATCTAGTAGTAGTTTAAATCTGAAATATCGCAAGGTTTGACATGTCCGAAATTAAAATTCTTTTATTTGTTAGTCACTTGTAAATGTAACCCGCCTTTATGAGGCGAATTAGCAAATAATATTTAAGATGGGTTCTTGCCAGACTGGAGGTACAATTTAGTAATCGCCAAAAGTATAATAAGTAATAATAAATGTTCTTACCGTTGTGACGTTGCTCGTAGAAGAGTAAAGGTTCGAAATAATAATAATGATTTATTATAACTAAGTTTATTGACTAGTATAAAGATGAGTTGATATATTTACAAATGATGGATCCGACTGTATGGATGAATGGTATTCTTCTAGTCTCTCTCTTGATGGACCTCTCGATGGACTCTCACCGGACTCTGTCTTCCCATCGTCCATACAGTCTTTTATATTAGTGTAATGCTAAGTCAACAAATAATTGAGGTGTCACCTAATTACCAAATAAAGAAACAATATTATAATTACTCCATATTGCTTATTCTGCAATATTAGTGATTACTACTACTGAGTGTAATGACCTCAATTGTGTGGTGACCTAGTCTTACATACCTCCCTTCTTTAAAAATTTGCTTCCGGAGGAGCACAATTTTTCTTATAACTATACTTAAAGTCTCTATATTCACAATATTTCATAGCATGTCATGTTTGATGGGGGAAATTACTGCATACCACTGGTGTTGTGCTGGATGGTGTATCCATGGCTGTAGATGAGTTTGAGGGGAGACGATTGGCCGGTCGTCGTTCCTTTGAAGGCTCATCTGCTTCCTGTGGTTTGATGTGGTTTCCTCAACATGCATGGCACTGACGGTTGTTCTTTCACTCTTAAGATCAACACTTACATACACATTTTTTAAATACCATATTTCTAACTGATTGATTTTCCATATAACACACAAAATATTCTAAATCTTGTTTTCTATATTTACCATCTATAACGTATTTCCTGCATTTCTTATTAATGGTATGGCTAGCACATCCCACAAATAAGTTGCTAATTGAAGTTCAAAGCAATTTACAATGAGAGAAGTAAAAAGAAAAAAAAAGATAATATTTAATAATTTTGAATACGTTATGAATGCTTTTTAAATTTTTCACTTACAGACTTAAAATGGAGAATCAATTACATACACATATTATTTTCCTTATTTCCTTGGATCCGTGTACCGATCTCTAGTCCGTTTATTTGGTTCCTGGTATTGAACACAAACTAACGCATAATCCATGAGTGCCGTGGTGCTGGTCCTTTACTACGAGTATGGTACGGTGCTACTACAGTGGGAGTGGTGGTAGTATCTGATTGTCCCTGTCGTACCAATGCATCCATTAATAGACTGTCCTGAGTTATCCTATGTATCATCTCTGAGTCTATTTCATTTTTATTTCGCTCCTCTGTGCTGGCCATTTCTTCATCTTTTGATGTACTTGTTTCTTCGCTCTCATCTTCTTGATCAAAAAGGCTCTCATCTCTAAATGGTTTTAAACGGTTGACATGTACCGTTTGAATTTTTTCGGACTTCTGTTGTTTAATTTTATATGTCACGGGTCCCATTATTTCCGTTATGAAGTACGGTCCTGTCCATGGCTTGTGTAGTTTTCGTGACGTACCTGCGTGTATTGCTGGGTTATGCAAGTATACTGCGTCACCGATTTTGTAGATTGCTGACTTGGTGTTTTTGTTAAATTGTTTATGCGTTTTCTCTGTTGCCTTGTTGATGTTTTGCTTTACTGTGTTGAAAGCAATTTGTAATCTTTGTTTTAATTCGGACGCATAGTTATCTGCATAATCATACCGTAGATCTTGTGGTCTGGTTATATCGTCATAAGGTAACTCTAGGTCACGACCATGCATTAAGAAAAATGGAGTTTCGTTTGTACTGCTGTGTACACTACTTCTGTATGCCAATAACACATATGGTAGCCACTCATCCCAATCGGTTTGATCTCGATTCACGAAATGAGATAGAATGTCCTTGAAGACGCGATGACTTCGCTCTATCATCCCATTCGTTTGTGGTCGGTATGCCGTTGTTTGTAATTTTTCTACGCCAAATATTTTACAAACTTCTCTAAAAACTTCAGAAGTGAAATTTGCGCCTTGGTCGGTCAGCAGTTGTCTTGGAGCCCCGTGTCTTGAGATGATTTCTTGTGACAATATTTTTGAAATTGTTGATGCCTTTTGGTCCGGTATAGCGAATGCTTCTGGATATTTCGTGAAGTGGTCCTGGAAGGTTAAGATGTATTTGTTCCCTCTCATGCTTGTTGTTAATGGACCGACAATATCCATTGAGACTCTTTCCATTGGCCTACTAACTTCATTGAACTTTTGAAGTGGCACAGGCTTGTGATGCGGTGACGTTTTCCTCTCATTGCATGAATGACATTTCTTGCAATAGTTTTCAATGTCCTTAGCCATTGCTTTCCAAAAAAATTTTTCCTTGATTCGGCTGTATGTCTTCTCGAACCCCTGATGTCCCGCATATGGTAGGTTGTGGTAATCGTGCATTACCTTGAATTTCATGGATACTGGAACTACGAGTTGATGATGACGTTCATTATTTGATTTTTCTTTGAAGATTAATCCTTCGTCATCCGTGAAATACCCTTCTTTACTGGCGAGCTGTTGCACTGCAGCATCCTGGCTTTGTTTATTTGCTATCATGTGTCTATCCCATATTGGTTCATATGTTCCTTCAACTTCTACAGCATTAATTGGTATTCTTGAGAGTACGTCTGCGTTCACATGCTTCTTCCCCGCTCTATGTTCAATCTTGTACTCGTATTCTTGGAGAGTAAGCGTCCATCTTGCCAAACGTGATTGTGGATTGCTGATCGAAAATAGCCATTTCAGTGGTTGATGGTCAGTTATTATTGTGAATTTCCTTCCGTATAGATAGCATCGATAGTATTTTACACCCCAAATTATTGCAAGACATTCTTGTTCTGTGGTAGTGTAATTTACTTCCGCTTTATTTAACTGACGACTTGCAAAAGCTATTGGCCTCTCGTATCCATTGCATTTTTGGCTCAATATGGCACTTATAGCTTTGCCGCTTGCATCGGTTGACAAGATGAATTCCTTGGTGAAATCTGGATGGGCTAAGACTGACTCGGAACAGAGGGCATTCCTTAGTGAATTGAATGCTTTTTCGCAGTCTTCGGTCCAGATGAACGGCTCACTTTTTTGTGTCAATTTTGTGAGAGGTTTTGATGTTTTTGCGAAATCCTGTATAAATCTTCTATAAAATCCTACTAGGCCGCAGAATGCCCTAATCTCCTTGACTGATTTTGGTTTTGGATAATTTTGAATGACTGTAATTTTTCCTGGATCCGGTTTAACACCCTCACCATTTATGATGTGTCCTAAATACTTCGTTTCAGTCTTCAAAAAATTGCATTTACTGGGTTGCAATTTAAGGTTCGCCTGTCTTAGTCTCTTGAAAACCTCCGTGAGTCGTTTGAGATGATTTTCCGCTCCATTCCCATTGAACACGATGACGTCATCCAGGTATACTAGACATTGTTCTCCTCTTAACCCAGATAACACACTGTTCATGAGTCGTTGAAATGTGCTTGGTGCGTTTACGAGTCCAAACGGCATCTTTGTGAATTGATAATGCTCTCCATTTGTCGTGAATGCTGTCTTCTCTCTATCTTGGTCATCTAGTTGCACTTGCCAGTAACCGGATGCCAAATCTAGGGTAGTGAATAGATTTGCATTTCCTAACTGATCCAGGGTTTCTTGCATGTTGGCCACAGGAAAGTAATCCTTCTTTGTTACTTTGTTCAGGCCCCTGAAGTCGATACACACCCTTATTTTTTCTTCCCCGTTTTCGGATTTCTTCGGTACGATGACTACTGGTGCTGACCATGGTGAATCGGAGGGTTCTATTACCCCTGCTTCACGCATTTTCTTTAATTCATTAGTCAATGGTTCTTGTTGGCTGTGAGGAACTCGATACGGTGCTTTAGCTATAGGCGGTACATCTTCAGTGATTATTCTGTGTTTCACTTTATGTGTGCAGCCTAGCTTAGTATCCTCCCATTGAAAAATGTCTTCATATTCCACCAATAAATTCAATAATTTACTTTTTACCTCTTCTGGTAAATATTCCAAGTTGAATTGCTCTTCAATGCACCTGTTTCCTTGAACTCTTACAGTGCATACGGCCTGTTGCCTCTTATTCTCAGCTGCCGTGACTTTTCCAGCTTGCTGACTTCTTCCTTCAATGAACCTGTGTTGTCCTTTCTTCTGTTGAGCCTGTCGATTTCCAGCGCTCTTAACTTGCGAATTCTTCTGTGCAATTCTTCTTTTTCCAACTGTCCCGTCTTTCTGGTATTGTGGTCCAGATGACGTGGAATACTGTACTTTTTCATTCTTCTGAGCCTGTTGGATTACAGCGCCCTCTTGAGAATTCTTCTGTGAAATTCTTCTTCTTCCAGCTATCCTGTCTTTCTGGTATTGTGGTCCAGATGACGTGGAATACTGTACTTTTTCATTCTTCTGAGCCTGTTGATTTCCAGCGCTCTTCCCTTGAGAATTATTCCTCTTTCCGACTACAGCTGTCTCGACTGGTCCTCTTGACGTGGTCGACGAATGCTGCTCGTTTTGAGCCTGGTTATTTCCAGCGCTCACCCCTTGAGAATTTTTTCCTTTTCCGACTACAGCTGTCCCGACTGCTCCCTTTGATGTGGTCGGTAAATGCTGCTCGTTTGGAGCCTGTTGACTTCCAGCGCTCCCCTTCTCAAGTACGGCCGATTTGCCGATTACCATATTCTTCCCTAATAGAAGCTCTTGATTTGTGAAGTTCATCAACTTCACCGGTACCTCTTTTTCTGCTTTTGTTATGACTCTTGCTGCCATAACCCCATGGGTCTTCAGTTCTTCAGGTTCAACCACAATGTCTTGCCCTGGATTGATCAGATCCTGGACTGCTGTACACACGAATTCACAATTTGGAGGAATCTTCACGGCGCTCTTCAATCTAACCAATCCACTGGTTTGTGTGACTGATTCTTCTTGATTGAGGAAGCCATTCCCCGTATTTTGAACTTCTGTGTCCCTATCTTGAATTGTGATGGTTGCCTTCTGAGTACGTGCCTGTACATTGTTTTGCTTATCTTGCAGTACTGCCTCTTGACCTGCCCCGCGGACGTCATTGGTTCGTGTTGCGCAATTTATGACGTTGAGTGCTACGGTGTCCATGTTTTCTAAGTCGTGATTGCTCAGCAGTTTTAGGCATATGTTTTTAAAACGAACCTCCTCTCTTGATATGTGCACATCAAATTTACGTATAAAATCTCTACCCAATAAACCGTCGGCATCCAAATCTAAATCATCTGAGCAAATAAATGTTTTAAGGCGAAAACTAGAATTTTGACATTCATATTTTAATTTACTTGTGCCGTAATATGATACTGGTGCGCCTGATATAGATTTTAATCGCCCAACATCTCCTTTTGTAATCAAATGCCCCTTAGCAAACCGTTTTTTAAGAATTGATACTCTTGATCCCGAATCTATTAATAATTTTACTGAAATACCTCTAATTTTGACTAAAATAAAATTTGGATCGTCTCTATTTAAATCTTCCAATGTTCGAATATTATTAATTTTGAAAATTTTATTTCTTACTGATACCTCCCGAGACGGAGCACTCGCGAGAGGTAGTTCCTGTTTAAATGCTGGGGTCTTCGTCCTTCCTTCGTCCTATGAATGTCCTTGTTGTGCCTGTAATCCGCCGTTGCGCTGTTGGCGTTGTAACGATTGCCTCCTGGTGGACCTCTGTACCTGCTATGATTTCGACTTCGCTTCTGATTAGTACATGTTTTACAATACTTTGTATAGTGCCCTTTTTTCGCCCAATTTTTACGCGGAAATTTTATCCTATAATCCCGTTCCGTATTTTTGCAAACACCGTTTATTCTTGTATATGCCGATTGATTTGAATTTTTACTTACAGTCCCTATATCTGAACAATTATTTTTTTCCATTTCCAATTCCCATTCCTCCTGTTCTGCCAATTCGACAGTTTCTTCAAATGTTAAGTCGGTCCGACACTTCAGTATTACCTTAATACATTCTTTAATTTCTGCTCTCAGGCCTTCTTTAAATCGAGATAAAATTTGATAATCTATATAACTTTCATTCGCACATTCTATTTTTAATAATTCTACCTTTAGATCCCTTAAACGTTCTGCAAAATTTTGTACTGATTCCCCTACATTTTGTGTACAATTCCAAAATTCTCTGTTAATTTGGTCTTCATATCTACGTTTAGCAAATCTTTTTATAAATTTTTGTCTAAATTCTGCAAATGATATAGTTACAAGATGTAATTCTCTAGTTTGACAATAAAATTTTAAAGCATCCCCATTTAATTTTGTACGAACCAGGTCTACTGTATCTCTGTCATCAAACTTTATAATATTTGTTCTTACTAGTACTTTTCTAAAAAACTCTTCTACTTTTTCACCATTAAATTCTGGTATTTCTGCTATTACAGCACTTCTTAACGATAACATTTCTGCTTCTGATTTAATCGTTGTTGGTAGATTTAATTTATTTGAACTACCCGCCGGGCTACTACCCACAATACTGCCCGCTGGCATGTTTATTAAATTTTAAAAAAATAATTTTGTTACAAAATCGTACTCCGCGAGTGGACCAAATATATTAGCCACCCTGGGCTGGCAAACTACCCCAAAACCGCTGCCACCAATTTGTAACCCGCCTTTATGAGGCGAATTAGCAAATAATATTTAAGATGGGTTCTTGCCAGACTGGAGGTACAATTTAGTAATCGCCAAAAGTATAATAAGTAATAATAAATGTTCTTACCGTTGTGACGTTGCTCGTAGAAGAGTAAAGGTTCGAAATAATAATAATGATTTATTATAACTAAGTTTATTGACTAGTATAAAGATGAGTTGATATATTTACAAATGATGGATCCGACTGTATGGATGAATGGTATTCTTCTAGTCTCTCTCTTGATGGACCTCTCGATGGACTCTCACCGGACTCTGTCTTCCCATCGTCCATACAGTCTTTTATATTAGTGTAATGCTAAGTCAACAAATAATTGAGGTGTCACCTAATTACCAAATAAAGAAACAATATTATAATTACTCCATATTGCTTATTCTGCAATATTAGTGATTACTACTACTGAGTGTAATGACCTCAATTGTGTGGTGACCTAGTCTTACATAAACTTCATTTATTGATACTGCCTACTACTTTTGAAAATTAATCTTTACTAGTTACTAACTTGTGAAATTGGTTGCTAACGTGCTAAAATTTTATAAGTTAGTTACTACGTTAGTAACGTTGTTGACATGAAAATTGTGTTTTGTTACTGTCATACGTATTAAAAATAAGTGTCAATTGCAACAGGTTCAAATTATAAATTTAAATTTGATTTGCAAGTGAGTAACAAATAAAATATTGTACAATACTCGCCAGGTAAATATTTTACTGCCTCGAGGAGGTGACACGCCTGCTCGGATCGCTAGTCATTTACTCCTTTCAGCAAAACCGTTTTACCAGGCTTGTAATGTAAAATACTATTTACCTCCCGCTACCCTTAGGAAGGGAGGTATAGGGTTCGTATATCGAGATTTTTGTAAATAGCCACGTTTTAAGGTCCCTAGAATCCAATTTTAATATTTTCAAGATGTCTGTCTGTATGGATACTTTTTACGCTCTAACTCAAATACTATCGATCAGAAAATTTTGAAACCTTGTATTTCTATCTTATTCTAATATGGAAAGAAGTAATTAAATAGCTTTTCTTCGAAAAATACCTTTTACTGCTATTATTTTTGAGATTTATGTTATAAGAATTAAAGATTATTAAATTTTCTACAGGTTGAATTAATACTTTTCTATATACCTTTTATGGATACATTTGTAAAATTATCTATAATTCAAATCCCGGAGCCTACGTTTTAAACACAACTGCTTTGTTACACAGTTCAGATCTCAAATGTATGTAACTGACAGATAAATATTACTGTCAAAAAACTAATCTTTAAAATTAATAATAGTAACGTTTTAAAAATAAAATAGTAAATACAGCAATAGTTTTAAGGAAAAGAACTTATACAGTTTCCAGCATAATTAAATATGTAGGTATATATTTAAATTAATAAAATTAAATGGCAGGAGATTTTGTGTTCCCAGCATAAGTGAATATGTATTTAAATTAAAAATTATATAGCGGGAGGTATTGTGTTGGCCACATGAGATTTATTTTGTAAATAAAATAATGTATATTTGAGAATGAGTTTAATAACATCCGAAATGATACAAAATTCTATGTTAATTAATATTGTTATGATCAAATAGTCATTTTAATAGTTACTTAATTAATTAGAGTCTGATTGTAATGTACGGACTATTTAAATACTAGACTTGTTACTGCAGCACCGCTTAGTGTTTATTGAAGGGTGATCGGGTTACAGACAGTATATGTGTGTGAGGTTTGTTCTCTGATAGAATAAACTTATTATTATGGATTCAAGTATTTTTTTTGTGTGTATTTTGGGTTACTCTATTATGTATTTATATATGAACCATAGTAATCATAAATAAATGTAAAGGTCATTTAACATTTTGGATTAAATTTTTACCTCTCGCTAAGAGAGGTATTGGATTCATGCTAAAAATCGCATATCCAGATTTTACTGAATAAGCACGATTTAAGGTCCATAGAATCCGATTTTAACATATTTACAATGATGTCTGTGTGTGTGTGTGTGTGTGTGTGTGAGGTTGTTGGAGACACGATTTCTCAAATTCTATAATACTAAAGGCCTTTTTGACTACGGATTCCTCAATCTAACATTAATGGGAAGAGTTGAATAGGTTTTGGTACCAATTGGAAAACCGGAAGTAGTAGTATCTTAAAAAAATAATTCGAAATATTATTTTTTTGAATTTTTTTATTATTAGCATTAAAGAACATAAAATTCCCTATTCGATACATTTTAAAATTTTACTATATCTCCTATAGGTTTGGAGATATAGTATATAATAATATAAAATAATTTGTAATAAATTTCAGAGCCTAAACAACTCTATAGTAACCATCAGATGTTTGTAAATGACAGGAAAATATCATTGCCAAAAATCAACAGTAGTTCATAAACCTGTTTGGGCGATATTGGCAGCTCAATTCTAAAATTTGACCTTAAGTCTACTTTAACTAAACACATGACAGTGGATAAGAACCGATTCAGAATTTGCCATAGTACGAATATGGTTTTATATAGATTTTAGCTGAAAATAAATCTTAGATATTCTTTTTTGGCAACATAGTAGTAAAACGTCAAAATACTCTTTTACGTCAAATGAAGAAGTTTAACTGACATTATTGAAGAATTTTTCAGAGATATTGGTAAGTTTACTATTTCTTGTTGTATAACAATAATAACAATTAAATATTTAAAATTATAGCTACATACATATACCCATCTGAAATCCAGTCAAGAAATTGGAAGAAATTCGAACATTTAGAAGTATAGGAGAAAACTTCCTCAAAAAATAAATTTAAAATTATAAAAATAATCTAAACATAAAGGAAAGACATGAGAAATTTATAGGGCGCGAGCAGTCATGTGACTTTGTTGGACTTGCCAAGCAAATATGCGGGCCCGAGTTAGAATGACAGCTGGTAATTATGTACATATACGTCAAATGTCAATTCATCCAAAATTTCGTGATATTCCAATTCCATGTGGTTTATTTTCCTCGGCAAGTAAATTCCACATTTCTGGTGACAAATTAAACACGTGAAAAATTACGACATATGTCATTTATGTAAATAATTACTAACTGTCATTTTGACAAGGGCCTCCATATCTGCTTGTCTAGGTCAAGTATGACAAACTAACTACGTGAATTTAGAAAATCTTGGAATTTTTCATGAAAAATTCTGACATCTATATACAAAATTACTAATTGTCATTTTGACAGAACCCCCATATCTGCTTGTGAAGGCCAACAATGTCACATGAATGCTCACGCCCTATACTTATGTAACCAAAAACGAAAGTGGCGAGAGGTATTGTGCTGGCCACAACAGATTTTTTTTAGATGCAATTGGAAATTTTAGGTGTAATTATCTCAAGAACGAATAGAGATACCGAAATTTTGGGGAAAATGGATGTGTTTTAAGAGCTATAATAATAAATATAAGAAACGTAAAATAAAATAAAAACAGTACAAAGTTGTGTTTTTATCTATATGCTCTATAAATTTGCTGTAAGCAAAATAAATTTAGCGTAATACCTACGTAATAAAAATTGGGTGGCTTTAAAATTCAAAAACGAATTACAAAGAGTCCGCTTGGAATAAGGATTTCCTTTATGTTGTCGGTGGCTTTCTACTGTTGTGGAAAATTATAGCATATTTATCTTATATACTTTGCCTTCAGGGAAATTCCAGTGTTTCACAAAGAAATCCTTCAAATGAATTTCTTATAAAGTTCTACTCACTTCTACAACTTGAATTGCATTTCTGGATTCCTTAAACCGGATTTATTAGGAAATAGGGCGGAATAATAGTATTTTTACTCATTTAAACGTTATTAATAGATAAATATTGTAATAGTTTCTGTCAATAATGAGTTATTATTTTTTGAAAAATCTGTATATTTTCAAATAAATCACATTATGAAAGACAGGTGACGGGCAGAAAATTTAAGGTAAGTAGATATGGGGGCCGTTGAGCCTAAGAAAATTTTGCCTACCGTGGAAATTGTAATTTTACCTAAAATAAGAAAAAATATTTTTGATGTTGCCGGTTTCTTTGTTGTTGGAGACTTCCGGTTTCTTTGATAATTACGGCTTTCGGTTGAGCCTGGGAAAATTTTGCCTAACGGCTTCCTTGATGTTGTCGACTTTTGGCAAAAAATACATAGTGCCTAATATCTCTAAAACTGTAAGGAATTTCGAAAAAAAATAATCGAAGTATTTGAAGTTCAATATAACTTTCGATTTTAAAAACCGTAAACACTTTAGAAAATAAATTAAAAATAATAAAGTTTTGAACGTTTAATGCCTTGTTAAGAAGAATAATTTTTTAAAAAATTACTTAATGACGAGTTATATGTATAGTTTTTTTAATGGAACCTTGTGCTTTGTTTTACATGTATTTAAATGGGAAAATGTTACAAATAGCCCCTAAAAGCATTGATTCTTATGGAAAACGCGCACAAAATTTAAATTATTGGCAACACATAAAGTAATGTCATTTCTTTTCCTTTCGAGTTACGATAATATAAATAAGAACTGGGAGGCTGACTAGTCATTCCTTATTTAATTTTCGAAGAAATATATAATATTACTTACTGGTTGATTAGTATTTGTATAAAACATGAGGTTAGGAACAGGTCTGAACCCAACCCGTTAATACTTATTCCTGGCCGGTTCCGACCTGTTCCTAACCGATTTAAAGTTGTTCCTGACCTGTTCAGACCAGTTGAAACTTGTTTTAAATTTAAATTTTTTAGTCCAAAATTTCGAAAAAAGATTTTAGTTTTATTAATTTTATTTGGATAACAGAGTACAGCATCTACCTAAAGTACCTACTGTATAATACATTATGAATAGTCACTATCTACATCTTATGGAAGGTTGTTGTCGAACGGTGCATAAGTGCAGAGCTCTTTTTTTTTTTTTGAAATTTAGTCAGTATGTGTTGAATATTCAAATATTATTTTTGTACCTGTCTGAGCGCAAAAGCCTAATAAATCTAGTGAGCTACTTAATTCTAGTCTACTGAGTGGTCAGTGAACGTAAAAGTGGTTCAAAATTCATTACAAGTGAAAAATTGTTCTTACTTCAGTCACTGGTGTGTGCACGTTCCAAAGTGTTTATAAAATTATTACATTTTTCAAGATGTCCGCCAACAAATGTTCTGTTTGTAAAAATACGTTTGATAAAAACTCATCCATTATTTGCGGCAGATGCTCCGGCTCCTTCCATTTACCCTGCACTGATTACACTCAATCCGATGTCAGAGTACTGCGTTCTAAAAGAAATTTTAAATGGTTCTGTGATGACTGTGAAAAACTACCTATCAATCCACCCAATGATGTAATTAGCGAAATGAAAAAGATGTTACTCTCTATGCAATCAATTATGCAAACAATGCAAGCAGATATGAATGAAATGAAAAGTAAATTAGAATCAGTTAGAAAGTCTGACCTTGATAAACATATCGAATTTGAAGAAATCATCTGTGAAATAAATGAGCGTAAACGTCGTGAACTGAACATTATCATTCGTGGCCTTCCTGAAAAATCATCTATTGCTGAAGATCGCAGTTCTGTTGATACTGTTATTTCAGAATTACTACCGGAACCATCATCATTCAGTTCTGAATGTATTCGTCTAGGCAATAAACTGCAAAACAATAATAAACCGAGAGTGATTAAAGTGTCATTCCATGATGTGAAATATGTGAAACAAGTTTTTAAAAACTTACATAAATTAAAGAAACTTCCTCTATATAACAATATTTCCATCACCAATGACAAAACTGTCAAGCAGCGTGAGCATCTCATCCTCTTGCGTGATGAAGTAAATAAACTTAATGCGGATGGCAACAATAAGTTCATAATCAAATATAACAATGGCGTTCCAAAAATAATAAAGTCAAAAAACTAAATCATCACCATAGTGTAACTGTGTCTGTGTATTACCAAAATGTCCGTGGTTTGAATACCAAATTATCTCAATTTTATAATAGTGTTTTGCTCAATAACTATGATGCCCTCATTCTCACTGAAACGTGGTTACAAGACTCTGTTTATAACCCAGAACTGTTTGACAGCCGATATGTGACCTTCCGAAACGACAAAGACCTTGATCAAACAGGTAAATACGGTGGTGGTGGAGTCCTCATCGCGGCTAAGCATGAAATGAATCCGACAAGCGTCAACTTTGCCTTCAATATCGATAATGTTGAAGCCACCTGTGTTAAGCTGTCAGCATATAATACTTGCTATTATTTTATTGTTGTATATTTTGCCCCTCCCACTCTTGTTAAAACGTATGAACTATTTTTTGAAAAGCTGTTAACTTTTCCATTTATTTTTTCCTCCAATGTACTCATTGTTGGAGATTTTAATTTAACAAATCTATATCAATTCTATAGTAGTGGATATTCAAGTGATTTGAAAGTAATCAAATTTGTTAACTTTTTAAATCTAATGCAATTAAATCAATATAACAATGTGTTAAATTCAAATGAAAGAATACTTGATGGTGTCATTTCTAATAATAAATGTGAGGTCATTAAATGTTTAGATCCCCTTGTCAAGGAGGATGTACATCACCCTTCGCTAACTTGTGAATTTGCATTTTCGAGTAATTTAAAATCTAAAATACTTAACAAAAATGATAGTTATTATCAATTTAAAAATGGTAATTACCAACTACTATACAGCTTATTAAGTAATGTGGACTGGAGCTGGATAAGTGAATGCACTGATATAAATTTTGCTGTTGATAAGTTTTATAAAATTATATATGATATCTTTGATCAATGCATACCAAAAATTCAAAGACGTAGAAGTCAATATCCGACCTGGTTCACTTTAGATTTGATAAAATTAATAAAAAATAAAGAGCGTTACCGTAAACTTTATAAAAATACTGGCCTTAGTTATTATCTTTTTAACTTTAGAGACCTCAGGTCTAAATGCAAATTATTATCTGAAAAATTATATAACAACTATATTGTAAATATAGAGGAAAATATCGCATCTAACAATGATGTGAATACTTTTTGGAATTTTGTAAAAAGTAAAAAGGGTGGAACCGGAATTCCTTCAACTATTACAATAATAGGAGGAGTCTAAGGTTAAAAATATATATATATATATAAAACTAAAACAATTACCCCTTAACCTTAAATAATAATATAAGCTAAATACGTATTTCGAGAACTAAGTTCAGAGTTGTTAGACCTCTGACATGGTTTACATGTTGAGTAATCTTAACTTCTCTGCTTAAACTTTTGTTTTGTTCTACTGATGATGAGAACTTAGTTCTCGAAATACGTATTTAGCTTATATTATTATTTAAGGTTAAGGGGTAATTGTTTTAGTTTTATATATATATTTCCTTCAACTATGTATAACGAAAATAATATTTATGAAGGTGGTGATCGGATTTGCGAAGGATTTGGTGAGTACTTTAAAAGTACCTTTACTAATGATAATAATAACACATTTGCTAATGATTTTTTCCCATCAAATAATACTCATATCATGATAAATGCGATATCTTCCTTGGATTTAATTAATGCAATCAAAGCTCAAAGCAATAGTAAATCTCTTGGTCCTGACAATATACCAGTTTATGTTATTAAAGGTTGTTCACAATTTTTTTCAGAAGCTTTAACTTATTTGTATAATTTATGTATTCAACTAGAATCGTTTCCTGATAAACTTAAATTAGCAAGAATTCGTCCAGTGCTCAAAGCTGGTGATAAAACACAATTTAAAAATTATCGTCCTATTTCCTGCTTAAGTCCTTTTGCTAAAATTTTTGAGTACATAATGTTTCAATCTATTAAAAACCAGACACTGCATATTTTATCTGATTGTCAACATGGTTTTGTCGCAGGGCGGTCTACAGTTACTAATTTGCTTTGTTTTACTCAATATGTTTCTGATGCTTTTGCGGACAAATTGCAAGTTGATTGTATTTATACCGACTTCGCAAAAGCGTTTGATACAGTGTCCCATACAATCTTAATAAGCAAACTGAAGGCTATTGGCTTTGCAGATAATTTATTGTCATTACTGTTATCATATCTGAATAATAGAAAACAGTATGTATTTATTGATGGTTTTCAGTCTAATTTCTATATAGCAACTTCAGGTGTGCCACAGGGCAGTATTTTAGGCCCCATGCTTTTCCTACTTTTCATAAATGATATAACTCATACATTATCGTTTAGTTCATGTTTATTATATGCTGATGATTTCAAACTATTTTGCACTATTAATGATATTAACGACTGCTTAAATTTGCAAAAGGACTTACACAGTATCTTTCGATGGTCCAACAAAAATAGATTATTCTTTAACTTGAACAAGTGTGAAGTTGTAAGTTTCACTAGAAAAGTTAATGTTGTTGAGTTTAATTATATTATGGGTACTTTTTCTTTAGCGCGCCAATCATCTAAAAAGGATTTAGGTGTATTATACGACAAGAATTTAACTTTTCATTTGCATATTAATAATACTATTAACTCTGCGTATAGAACTTTAGGGTTTGTACTAACAATAACTCGTAACTTTAAAAATGTGTTATGCCTAAAAACTTTATTTGAATCACTCGTAAGATGTAAATTAGAATACGCAAGTTTAATCTGGTCACCTTTTTACAATTGTCTCGTTCTAGCCATTGAAAGTGTACAAAAAAAATTTTTAAAACATTGTTATTATCGAATTAATTTAGAGTGGCCAAGTCTTGATTACGATTCGTTATTAACTACATTTAGTGTAGAATCATTGAGCGCTCGACGAATTAAGCAGTAAATTATTTTTGTATATAAAGTTGTTAATAATATTATTAAAGCTCCTGATATTCTTGCTCAGCTTAATTTTTATGTAAGGCCATTTAACTCTAGGAGTTCCTTACTTTTTGCGTCTAATTTTGCTAGAACGAATTATTATCAAAACTCCCCTGTATATTCAATGTGTAGTACGTATAATAGATATTGTCTTGAATTAGACTTTTCCGTTACTTTGAGTAGGTTCAAAAGTATGCTATTAGAAATTAAGTAGCTTTAGTGCTTGTTTATTATTATATATCTTTTTATGTATATTTTTATTCTTTCTTACTGGGTATTGAAATTTTTTCTTGTTATTTCAAAAAACAATTTCTCTTATAATATTATCTATGTACCGTATTATTATTATGAATTTATTCTGTAATTGGGGTTTTCCCTGTTGAATAAATATTAAATATTAAATATCTAAGTGTGCTTCTACAAGACACTATAGGTACTATTTTTCAGGACAAATAGGGACACAAGTTCAAGCTAGGCTTTAAATTTGAGAAAAAAATCGAGTTAAAAAATGAAGAAGAGGATTAGAATCGGAATTATATCTGTGACTGTGTTGGAGAAATTATCAGATATACAGTCTAGTAGAATCAGTTAAAAAATGTTGATATTCGATATTTATTTATTTTAGATATTTATATACTTAAATGTTTTAAAATACATACAGTTTTTATACAATGAAAAAAGTACAGGGTATATCACGGAAAGTGAAACATAGGCGTTTAACATGGGAAATCAGTTTTTCCATGTGCATTGCTCCCCTAATTATTTTAGACAAAAAGTTTCAAATGGATGTTGTAAAGCAAAAATTTTTACATCCGAATCAATAAAAAAAATCAATTTGCCTACTTCATAACTGCAGAAATAAAATTTGAAAATTTACATTTAATAGTATTAGCCATGGAATTAGACGAAACGAGAGACGAACAAAAGCGTAACGTTTTATACGTCAAATTATTAGTATTTACTTTGGCAATCATTATTCTGACCAACCTTTGGAAACTTATATGAGTGCGGGCATTTGCCAGTAGTACTCAATTCCGGTCAATAGATGTCGCTAGCGTCGTGTTAAGAATCTACATATTTAATATCGACGCAACTATTGGTCCACGTGTTTTTCTGAGGTGGAAAATAAGGATGCATGGAAAACATTTGAAATTGACATTTGCAAATATTTGTGTTTTTGATTCTATTAAATTTGCGTTGATTATTAGTTGTACTTTCTGTGTTTCTACTGAGCAAGTTTAAATTTAATTATCTTTAATATTTGTAGTAACAAATTTTCAAAAAATAATATTTAGAACTTTTTATTTTAGAAACTACCACTTCCGGTAGTCCAATTGTTACCAGAACCTATTCAACTCTTTCCATTACTGTTAGATTGAAGAATCCGTAGTCAAACAGGTCTTTAGTCTTATAGAATTTGAGAAATCGTGTCTCCAACAACCTCACACACACACACACACACATCCACACATACACACACACACACACAGACACAGACACACACACACACACACACACACACAGACATCATTGTAAAAATGTTAAAATCGGATTCTATGGACCTTAAATCGTGCTTATTCAATAAAATCTGGATATGCGATTTTTAGCATGAATCCAATACCTCTCTTAGCGAGAGGTAAAAATAACATTATATTTGTGCACATACATTTTAATATCAAAATACATTTATATTAACTACACTAAAATATTTTGAATAAAATTAAAAGGGGATTGCCTAATTTACATTTTAGTACCTACTATTCCAATCACCAGGTGTAATGTTCAGTTCAAATACACATGAGTTTCAGGTCTAAATAGTATATTGTCTATGATTCTGACACTGACGTCTCGAATTTCTGCAAGTTCAGTAGCTAATGGTTCAAGATCGTGGAACGCTTCTCTAAAATTCATTTTCGGATCTCAATTCTCCTCAAGATTTCACGCCAGAAATGAACTAAAGTTATGAAACTAAAATTTATTATATTTTGTATTAAAATTGAAGCTTCCTTCTGGTGTCACTTGTGGTAGTACTGTCATCTGCTAGTTTTTCTAATAGTTCAACTAATTCTTCCAATCTTGTTGCATAAATAACTATTTCTTTTCATGTTATTTATTAGTTGATTTTGAACTGTAGATGCCAGAAGATGAATAAATTCATTTTGAATTTGATAGGTATTAGACAGTTTTTGGCGTTTCCATTGCATTTTTATGCTGATTTGCTAGTAGTGGATCAAACTGAGCTACAAGTTTAATTAAAGATAATAGGTTTTCGACATTTATACCATCTTCAAGCGCTAGATTTTCAACATGACCACGTAGAGGAAGATTTTGTATAATGAGATACTTCAAACAAGCTAATATTCGTCGCAATATATTTCGCCAACGTTCTAATATAATAAAAGCTATTGTTTGTTATCGGTTTAAAATAACAGGCGTTAAAAATTTATCACTATTTTACAAAAATAAAGTGTTCAGGAAGAAGAAAGAATATTGTATATACCAAGTTATTTGATTTATTTACTGCAAACACTATTTATAAGATATTTTATCAGACAAATCAAGAAAGGAAATAATAATTATATTACAATAATTATTAATTTAAAATATATTTCTAATCAAACAAAATTCCCGAAACTCATATTATTTCCCCAAAACTGATCAAAATAAAAAAAATCCAGAAAATCTTGTTTGTCTTGAGGACAGTTTGGCACCTCTCTGCGAGTGGCGCCTGGGGCATGATAGCCCCCTTTGCCCCCCTTTCACTACGCCACTGTTCCGACACTGAATTGGAAACATCTCGAAAAATTAAAAGAGTAGGACAAAATTTCTTCATAGAATGAATTTAAATTAAACAAATCTAAATATATGGAATAAATATAAGTAGAATTTTTGGTGTAGAGTGTAAGTATACAAGAAATGTTAAATACATTAAGGTGCGAGCAGTCATGTGTCAGAATTATAGCTAGTAATTATGTATATAGATGTCATATATGATAATTTCTCATTCTAAATTTAGTGATTTTCCAATTCCATGTGATTTATTTTCCTCGACAAGTCAATTCCACAATCCTGGTGACAAATTAACTACATGAATTTAGAAAATCTTCAAATTTTTAATGAAAAATTCTGACATTTATGTACATAATTACTAATTATCATTCTGAAACCGGCCTCCACATCTGCTTGTCAAGACCAACAATGTAACATGACTGTTCGCGCCCTATACTTAACCAAAAAAATCTGATGTGGACACCACACGACTTCCTTGTACGATTGTTAAACTATACATATTTTTTTAATAAATAAATTTTAAAATATTAATTTTAACTTCAAAACAGTAAGATATATAGCGACCATAATCTAACCCGGTTCTTTTTAAAGAGAGTTTTGATTACAACAAGAAATATTTGATTACAACAATGAATATGACTAATTTCACAATAAAAATATATTATTTGTTATTATACGAATCATAAAATTGCACGTATTTAATGTAATTTGAAATTAACATTTTTGTTTATGTTTTTGTCCTAATCCATAGCAAGCTTTATTACAAAAACAAAAAAGTATATAATTTTTAAATTTACACATCTCGCTTATAAAAAGGGCTAATTTAATAATACTTGTTGTGCTAGACGCAGAAATTAATTCTCTAAAACTTTTAATTGAAGCATTTATTTCTAAAATCAAAATAAAATCATTTTATTCAAGAAAAACTGTTAACAACTTCAAGTAATGTACCACTTGCGGTTAGCCTATTTTAACCAAAATCTATTATGTTATTTCGATTGACATAAAAGTCCTGTATACCAAATTTGAAAAGTTTTGGATTATATTTTAAAACAGTTTTTCATTAAAATCTATTATAGGCTTCATGTAAAGTGCCACTTCTGGAAATTGTGTAATAACCAGAAAGGGATGTGCACAACTAGATGTTATAGGAGTCCTAAATACAAAATTTCAACTTTCTACGGCTTACTGTTTTTGAGTTATGCGAGATACGTACGTACGTACGTACAGACGTCACGACGAAATTAGTCAAAATGGATTCAGGGATGATCAAAATGGATATTTCCGCTGAAATCTGAAAACCGAGATTTTTCGCGATTACAATACTTCCTTTACTTACGTACAAGGAAGTAAAAAGGAAGTGGCGAGAGGTATTGTGCTGGCCACAACAGATTTTTTTGATCTAGTCTCATAATTATGCAGATCAGCATGTATTTGATATATATTTATGTTGTTTTTTACATAGAGTAAACACTGATATATAAAAATACAAGGCAGAGGCAATATTTTAAAAAAATTAAACAATGGTTTACAGTGTGTTTTGGGATTTGCTTTGAGGGACAATTACGAAAGATGAACTAAAAAGAATATAGGATTCGCCTGGGCGTTTGCGTGAAGAATGTTTGTTAGAGTACAAAAGGAAGAATAGATGGGTGAAGCAAGTGGTGAGAGAAAGTAAAAAGCGATTTGATGACTTGTTGAGTGAAAGGTTGACAAATGATTTTAGTACGAATAAACGACTGTTTTGGTTGAGTGTGAAGAGACTGCGGGGTGGAAGTGGTCGAGTTGTAAAAGCTGTGAGAAGTGCGAATCGAGAGTTATTGTGGAATGAATCAGATGTGAGGAATAGATAATGCGAGTATTTTAAAGGTTTATATAGAGGTGAAATTGAGAGGGATGATGGTAACAAAACTGGCAGTGAAAATGATAATGAAGATGATTATGATATAGATGAAAGTGATGTATGTGATGCATTGGCGCGTGTAAGGAATGGTAAGACTGTGGGTTTGGATGGGATTACAAATGAGATGTTAAAGTATGGAGGAGAGAAAGTTTTTGAATGGTAAATTTATTTATTTAGATTTTGTTTGAAACGTAGTGTGGTTCCTGACGATTAGAACAAAGCTGTTATTTGCCCATTATTCAAAGGCAAAGGCAGTTCGAGTGAATGTACGAATTTTCGCGCGATAAGTTTGTTGAGTGTAGTAGGGAAACTTTTTGGTAAGGTTTAATTCATAAGTTGCGAACCTTAACAATTTCAAAAATTAGTGACGTTCAGGGTGGTTTCTTGCCTGAGAGGGGGATGTGTCGATCAATTGTTTGCTCTTCGTATGATTGTTGAGAAGTCACTTGACAAGAACAAGAAAGTGTTGTGTGGCTTTCTTGATTTAAAAAAGGCGTATGATAGCTTTCTTCGAGATACTTTGTGGAATGTACTCAGAGAGTACGGTGTGAATGGAAACTGGTTGGGAGCGATTCGAGCGTTGTATGAGGGTAGTGAGGCTTCTGTGAGAATAAATGACAGGTTGAGTGATTGGTTTCGTATAAATGTTGGTGTGGAACAGGGCTGTGGTATGTCTCCGTGGTTGTTTAACTTTTATATGGATGTGTGATTGCGGAGAGCTTTGAATGAAATGGATGGTGAACCTATTGGTGAAAGTGTAGTGCCTGCGTTAGCGTATGCTGATGATGTAGTTGTTTTAAGAGAAAATGAAGAGCAACTGAGGAGAATGATAGAGAGAATACATGTAGTTGGAAGAAGTATGAATCTAATGTTGAATGTTGATAATTCCAAAGTGTTAGTATTTGAAAGGAGTAAATTGGTAACTGAGTGCAATGTGTTGGTGGATGGAGTGAAACTGGAGCAGGTAAATGAGTTTGTATATTTGGGTAGCATGATGTCGAGGGATTGTGGAATTGATCAAGAGATAGAAAGGAGAGTGAGTGCGGGATGTCTGGTAATGGGTGCTCTGGGTACGTTTGCACGAAACGTTAACGTATCAAGGGATGCTCGGTTAAGTGTATATAATGGAGTGCTAGTGCCTGCTTTGATGTATGGAAGCGAATGCTGGGCATGGACGGGGAAACATAAAAAAGAGTGACTGCCGTGGAAATGAGGTATTTACGTGGTGTATGTGGGTATGTTAGACGGAATCGCGTGAGGAGTAATTCGGTGTATGAAGAATGTATGGTTAGGAACAATGTGATTAAGAGAGTTGGTGTGAGTCAGTTGAGATGGTTTGGGCATGTGGAGAGAATGGCGAGTGAACGGCTTGTTAAGCGTATATATCTTGGTGAAGTAGAGGGTTTTCGATTGCGTGTAAGTGTGTAAGTGGATGGATGTGGTTGGTAGGGTGCTTAAAGAGAGGAGAGTTTCCAAGTATGAAGAGAAGAACAGCATGTATGAATGCGATTATGAGTGTGGCCGAGGCGAAAGAAGTCTGCTTAGATAGGAATGTGTGGCGAAGGATGATTATTTCCTAACTATTATTGTGATTCGGATGCGGTATTTCGCTACCGAAAATCGGTCACTTTAATATATTTAAGAGTAAGGATTATGAGTGTGGCCGAGGCGAAAGAAGTCTGCTTAGATAGTAATATGTGGCGAAGGATGATTGTTTCCTAATTATTATTGTGATCCGGATGCGGTATTTCGCTACTGAAAATCGGTCACTGTAATATGTTTAAGAGTAAGGATTATGAGTGTGGCCGAGACAAAAGAAGTCTGCTTAGATAGGAATATATGGCGAAGGATGATTGTGTCCTAACTATTATTGTGATCCGGATGCGGTATTTCGCTACCGAAAATCGGTCACTTTAATATTTTTAAGAGTATGGATTTGTTGTATGATGTTGATGTTGTTCTTATTGTTATCGGGTTTTTGCGAACCCACTAAGTGGGACACGTGTGATTTTATGTATGTATATGTATGTATGTAAATAAACGTTACAAATTGTGGTTCGAAGGTGCTTGGAGCCTAAGATCGCGTTGAGTTTCCCGAAAAGGTTACTCTCGAATTGGAGACCTTGATTCGATTTTATGTAACCGACACACCGAAACTAGCAATCCATGTATTTATCAAAGCTTCCTGTCATTGTGACTGCTTCGACGTCTTCCCGCGACGCGAATTCTGACCACCTAATGTCATTATCTCTGTTTATCCGTTTGAAGTGTGAAATTTGTTGTAATATTTATTAGAATTTGAAATATTTAACATATTTAATGGTTCGCCCTTTTCATATCCTCCATGAATCTTTCTTGCAGTTTTAATTATTTCGCTAACCGACTCTTCTACATATCCTTTTACCACAGTGGATGATTTCCACCCACCGTGTCGTTTAAGAGCGGTGATATCTCCACCAGCATTTACTAAAAGTGTGGCGCAAGATCACCTTAAGGTGCAATTTTAAACGGTATCTTTGAAAGAGAATTAATTCCGACTGGTTGAATAGTGCATTTTTGTTTTTTTGATAGTCAATAGGATTGATAAAACTACGTGCTTTATTTGCTTTCGTACCAGGAATTTAAATTTGTACATATGACCCCTTGTCTTGGATATGATCAATTGATAGATTTGTTAGTTCATTGCAGCGATATGCCCCAGCAATGCGCATTAATAATGCAACCTAAGAAAAAACGTAATAAACATATATATATTTTTTGCAAATAGTAAGAAATTAGATATTTTAATCATCAAATATTCACTGTCCGGTGTCATTTTCAAAAATTCATCCGAATTTTGGCCTTTTTTGGATTGTATGATCTTAAGTAATTTTTAAATAAGCTTATAACCAAACCATATTTTGATAAATCAACATGTTGTGTTTGTAGAGAATATATATTTGTACACACTGTTGTGAGTCTAATTAGTCTTTATTCTTAATTTACAACATTAGATACATACAGCACACATAGCACATGGCACATGGTTGCAAAAAGAAAAACGGAAGTGTCAAATAGGAACATTTTACCCATAACACCATTCTTTACAATAATTAACCAATAAGAAGAATATTGGGGACAGGATGCCACATATTTAAATAAGCAATCACAATACTTCTTCCCCCTCTTAAGAAGATACAACAATATAATACAATAATATGTTATAATTTATACATAATTAAGACGATCCGGAGGACGTCTAGGGCGACCAGAACGTCTTAACACAGGGTCAGCCTTCTCAGCTGGCGAATTTAAATTATTTTCAGGAACAGGACATTCAGGAGCAAGGAAGGAACTATCTGGCTGTTCAGTTTGTTCATCATTACCATCTTTAGGTTTACCACGTATGATTTCGGGCGTAAATGACAGTTCCCTCTCTAATGGTACATTATTACCTATGCTCCGTATTTGATCTATGTGCCTTTTCCAAATTAAACCGTTATCTAATCGAATAAGATAGTGTAAATTTCCCAATTTTTCGACTATGCGTCCAAATTTCCATTTTTCCGTATGAATATAGTCTCGAGCAGCAACTCTATCGTTGATATTATAATTTCTCACACTTATTTGGTTACTGACTGTTTTATGCCTATTTGTTTCAGGCTTTATTAAATCTAACCGTGACTTTATTTCCCGATTAAACATTAATTTGGATGGGGATACTTTCGTCACCCCATGTGGCATTTTTCGGTATTGTAATAAAAGTTTGCATAAATCTAATTCGCTGGATGAACTATTAGGCTTCATCGCTCGTAAAGCTTGTTTTAACGTTTGCACGTATTTCTCTGCTAACCCGTTGGTTGCAGGATGATAAGGTGCAGTGAAAGTATGTTTAATTCCATTCAATTTCAAGAATTTTTCAAATTTTTCAGAAATAAAATTTCTACCGTTGTCGCTTACAAGTACCCGGGGTAAACCGAAGCGTGAAAATATCTGTCTACAGATTGTAATAGTTGTTTGCGCCGTAATATCTTTTGTTATGAATACTTCGGGCCAACGTGTGTACGCATCAATCAAAATAAAATAATAATGTCCGTGAAATGGCCCCGTGTAGTCCACGTGTACTCGTTCGAAGGGCATGTTAGTCTCTTCCCACGGATGTATAGCGACTTTTTTTGGATTGTTTTTAGTTTTAGTACATTGAGTGCAATGTTTAGCAAATTCTTCTATTTCGCGATCTATACCAGGCCACCAACAATAACTTCTGGCTAGGCCCTTCATTTTAAATACACCGAAATGTGCAGAATGCAGTTCCGCTAAAATATCTGAACGTAAATTTTTAGGTATAAGTACTCTCTGTCCGCGTAAAATGCATCCTTGCTGTATTGAAAATTCGGTCTGGTCAATGTTAAATCTTGATTCGGGTGATATACTTGTATTTTTTCGTAAATCATCTAAAAGCGAACGTAGTTGTGAATCCTGCGAGGTTTCGAATGCTCGTTTAGATACTGTTATCGGTAAAGTCTCAATTTGACTAATTTCAAATAAATCTGGTTCATCGAATCTGACAAGAGATTCTGAATTTACCGGTAATCGCGACAAACAGTCCGCATTACCGTGTAGTTTTGTATTTTTATAACGAATGTCGTATTCAAAAGCTTGAAGAAAAATAGCGTAATGTTGCATACGAGTTGCACTAAGAACTGGTATACTTTTCTTGGGAGAAAAAATTTGCAATAATGGTCTGTGGTCCGTGTAAAGTATGAACCGTTTACCGTACAGGTACTGATAGAATTTACGAACACCGAAAATAATACTATAAGCTTCGCGATCAATTTGAGCGTATTTTCTTTGTGTGTCCGTCAACGACTGTGAGGCAAATTATATGGGTCTTTCTGTGCCATCGGGATAAACATGAGATAAAACTGCCCCAACGCCATACGGAGAGGCATCAGTAGCAAGAACTAAAGGCAATTTAGGATCAAAATGGACTAAAAACGAGTCCGATTGCATCTCCCGCTTAATATACTGAAATGATTTTTCGCATTCTTCATTCCAACAAAATTTTACCCCGTCTCGTAACAAATAATTTAAAGGAGATAAAATAGTACTGAGATTTTTGAAAAAACGTCCATAATAATTAACAAGCCCAACAAAAGCTCGGATTTGTTGTTTATTTACTGGTCGCGGTGCGTTTTGAATGCCATCAATTTTTGATTTTGACTTATGTATCCCGTCTTTATTTATTGTATATCCGCAGTACTGAATCTCATCTGTCAAAAATTTACATTTTTCACGATTTACCCGTATATTATGTTTACCCAGACATGTCAAAACTTCGTTTAGTCTTTGTAAATGTATTTCTACCGTATGCCCCGTAATTTTTATATCGTCTAAAAATACCGTTACTCCCGGAATCCCCTGTAAAATATTTTCCATTGTACGTTGCCAAATAGCTGGTGCTGAAGACACCCCAAACATTAACCGATTGCACTGAAATAAGCCTTTGTGCGTATTTAATGTTAATAGGTGTCGGTCATCCGGATGAATTTCTAAATGTAAATACGCTTGACTGATATCAATTTTTGTAAATTTTATGCCGCCTGCCATGGATGAAAATAATTCATCTACTGTAAGTAACGGATGCTCATCAACTTTCAAATTTTGATTAATGGTAATTTTAAAATCTCCGCAAATGCGGATTTTCCCGTTTTATTTTACAACCGGTACTATTGGCGTAGCCCAATCTGACTGATTTACTTTAGTAAGTACACCTTGATTCACAAGATTATCAATTTCCTCCTCAACTTTAGGAGTTATTGCAAAAGGCACTGATCTTGCCTTAACAAAAATAGGCTTAGTATTTTCTTTTAAATTTAATCGCGCTTGAATCCCTTCTATTTTCCCAATTCCCGGAGAGAAAACTGACGCGTATTTATTTACTAAATTTGCGATAACCGATGTTGTATTTTCCATATGAATGTTTACTTTGTGTACCGTGTCCCACTTATTTACATACATTTGTCAAAACCATTCGCGCCCTAATAATGGTTCACAATTTCCTGCTACCACATATATATTTAAAGAATAATTTTGATTTTTGTACACGACATTTACCGATTTGTACCCCATTACATCTAATTTATTTTTGCAATACGTAATTAAATTTAATTTTGTAGGGATAATGGTTTCATTTGTAAAAAGCTTTTTAAATTGAATATTACCAATCACCGTGACTGCAGCTCCACTGTCGATTTCGAAATCCATCATTTTGCCGTCCACCATAATGGATATTTGAAATTTACTCCGGTAATCATTATGCTCACATCCCTCCAGCCAGACAATTTCTTCCACGTCCACTTGCTCGACTTGGTTCGTTTGCGCGCCTTGCAGACGTTTGGCCTTCCTACACGCCCTCTGGATATGCCCTTTAATATGACAGAAATTACACACAGCATTTATTTTATCACAATTATTAGCTAAATGATCAGTTTAATTGCATCTATAACACATTTTTTTCTGTTTATCATGAAAGTTAGAAGGCAATTTATTTTTATTTGAATTAACAGTTGCGCCCTTTTTAAATTTAGGCCTATGCGCATCTACAGCGCCAATGGTACTCGAAGTATTTTTGGACTGGTCATAAAATTGAGCCATGTCCCTAGCAGATAATTCTATACCTACCGCGATTTCCAGAGCTTTATCTAGGGTTAAATCCCGGGATTCTAGCAACCTATTCTGGATTTTCTCACTTCGGACGCCGAACACGAGTTGATTCCGCAGTGCTGTCTTCAGGTAGTCCCCGAAGTTGCAGTGAAAGGCTAGTTTTCTTAGGGCTGCAAGGAATTCTTGTGCACTTTCTCCCTCTCGCTGTTTCCTTTGTTGAAAGCGAAAATTTTCGGCGATCTCCAACGGTACTGGACTGTAGAATTCCTCCATCAGTGTAACGAGCTCGCTGTACTCCTTTGAATTTGGGTCTGCGGGCGCTATTTTGTCACACAGTATATCATAGGCTTCCGCCCCCATGAAATGTAGTAAATAAGGTACTTTGCAATGTTCGGCGATGTTAAACACTTGAAATGCGCCCTCCAGGCGCTTGACCCACCTGTTCCATTGGAACTTAGAGTTATCGAAAATTTCAATAATAAAAACTGTTTGAACTATAGTGGAACTTGTACCCGTAACCTCACTTGTATTATTTCCACCCGGCATTTTGTAAGTATTTGCGCGGTTGTTAAATCCCATCCTCGTCGCCAAACTGGTGTTTGTAGAGAATATATATTTGTACACACTGTTGTGAGTCTAATTAGTCTTTATTCTTAATTTACAACATTAGATACATACAGCACACATAGCACATGGCACATGGTTGCAAAAAGAAAAACGGTACCCATAACACCATTCTTTACAATAATTAACCAATAAGAAGAATATTGGGGACAGGAAGCCACATATTTAAATAAGCAATCACAATACAACAATTTTATAAGTAATTAATGTAGATTTTATTATAGAGTACTTTGTCCATATTGAGGAACAAACACCTCTTTCCAATTTCAGTAAAATAAACTAGTATTATTTCTTCATTTATGCAACTAATTCCTTTTTCCTCTCTCCAGTAGTTAAATTGATGATATTATTTTTCGTACTGAACCTTTCATTTCTCGAGTATTAAATTGGAGCACGCTAGTTTAGCAGATCCTTGAATGTTTTCGTGAACAACTAAATTCCATCGCCGCAAGAAATATAATAGCACAATAGCAGAATTATAGAATAAACCTTCTACAGAACAATTTATTTATTATTTTTTTCAAACAAACAACTTGCTAAGGTGACCACGGTCGTCTCTTGTCATTTTCGGACTACGGCCTCGTGCGCTAACACTTTTCTCGCGTGACTTATTTGTAACATAACACACTTATACCTTAAATAACTATTAACACATGTCAATATGACAAAAATATTCATATTATGTGCTTTATTGCTAACGTTTATTTTTTTTTAAATAAAGTAAATCGTATTTATAACGATACACTAACGATATTTACATATATTATCAAAAAAAAAATTACGGTTAATTTACATCCCTTACTACGACTATACATAACTTCGTTATTTTGGTGTGTCTTAACATTTAGTAGAAAATCCCTCTACAACCTGAACATGATAATCACCTAAATTGTAATTGACTTAAAGGGGTGTAGTTGTGGACCTAGTACAAGATGCAAGATGTAAGCATCTACAGTATCCGTTAACTGTAAACAAATTAATTTCACTTGACAAACTGAGCCATGTACAGCCCCCAGCTTTGTGATTGGATTACAACGGCCACCTGGAGCGTACACATCAAGCCAGGATGCATACTATAAATCTCTAAACTCTAAAGTCTTATTCAGTGTTTACAGTGTGATTCAGTTACAATACAAATCTTAAAATATCATACAAATTATAGTTAATTTTAAAGAAAACACAACCAAAATAGTTAATAATATATGTGAATAATTTTTAATTTTTATATTGCAATATGAACTATGACTGGCAACACTGACGGCAAATAGTAAACTGCGTAATTATTCCAAGCGATAAATTTTTGTATTAAAATAACTTTTTATTCACTTTAAAGTCAGTGAAAAGTGTTTTTTCTATATAAAAATACGCTACTTTCTTCGCAAAAGTTCTGTGCTACAGTTTTATCCAACACACATAAAATAACCTTACTTTTAGCACGTGCAGTATGTCAGAGCTAAAAGAAATTATAACGAAGTTAAAGAAACTAGACATAATTGAAGCTAAAGTCGACGCTACAAAATCGGAAGTTGATAAAATCAATAACATCGTGACAGACATCAATCATCAGTATGATAATCTCAAAACTTTGGTTGTTCAACAACAAAACATAATAGAGAAGTTGGAGCGTCAAATGAAAGTAAGAAACTTAGTAATCACAGGAGTATCTGAAGAATCAACAAATGAAAAAGAAGATACAGAGCAAAAAGTAATAAACATTATCAATAATTACCTTGGTTTAAATATCAATAGTGACCATATTGAAAACTCATTTAGACTTGGCGTGAAAAAAGAAGGCCATAATAGGCCGGTAGCCGTAGCACTTACATCGAAAAAAACAAGGGACGAAATATTACGAAAAAGGAAAGACTTTAAAGGCAGTAGCATTTTTGTTAATCCTGATCTGACCACATCTCAAAGGCTGGAAAGAAACGAACTGCTGAAAATCAAGAAAGAGAAAGAAAAAGACGGGAAAGAAGTCAGGTTAATAGGAAACAAGCTTATTATTAAAGAAGGCAACAGAAAGGATAAACGACTGAGAAACAGTAAATCCTCTGAAGATACACCCGTAAAACCACCATTGAAGAACAGAAAACAGAGCGACAACACCAGACCTCCGGGAAGACAGAGCTCTCTCGACAATTTTTTTCCTGCCAAGGACCTCGGTAACCACACAGAAGGCGACAGTACCTCCTCTACATAATTTAGACAAGTTAAGTAGAAATAAGCACACTTTTACAAATAATTTTGTTTCTGTAAATCATTTTAATGTCCTGTTTTGGAATTTAAGCGGGTTCAATAGTCTTTTCAATTTAAACTTAGAAACAATTAACCATATGCTAAAAGCGGACATTATCTGTCTGTGTGAAACGTGGCTTAGTCACGAAATAATGGCCCTACCTAATTTTCTAAAAAGGTATGAGCAAAATATATTTCAAGTTCCTGCGGTCAAAGATAAAAGTAGAGGACGCGCAAGTGGGGGTTTAATGATCTTATGTAAAAATATTTTTTTCAATAGTATTAAAGTTATTGATTCATGTAACCATTGGCTATTCTTACAGTTACAAACAAAAGTAGAAAAATATTTACTTGGACTTTTCTACCTAAAACCCTCTTTGAATAATAATATTATATTACAACTATTAGAAGGCTCACTTGATTTTGTTTTAGGTAATTACTCATTGAATACCAGAATCATTATGCTTGGTGATTTTAATTCAAAAGTCGGCCAGTTAAATCAATACGATGTGGGAACTATATGCAATTCAAGGGTCAGAGAATTTAGAATCTCAATCCATGAGGACGTCGACCACAGAGGTAGAAATCTCGCGAACATTATGGAATCTCACGGACTTTATATGCTGAATGGAAGGACTCATGGAGACATTCCGGGTGCGTATACATATGTCAGTCGAAATGGTAATAGTACAATTGATCTGGTGTGGGTAGATCTAATCACAATCGAAACAGTTGCAAGTTTTGAAATAATCCCAACAATCGAGCCGTCAGCACATAATATTTGCTTCATTTCACTGTACTCAAAAGACTATAACTCAAATTTCGAACCAGATGTGGATGCTAATATAAATTACACAATTAAATTCCAGTTCTGCGATGAAAAAGCATCTTTATTTGCAAATTTAATGAAAAATTCATCCCATATTTATTTTAATAGTGCCAATATTTCGGAACTAAATGATAATTTCTTAAACGCGTGTAAAGAAGTAGCAGCAAATACTGGCATGCTAAAAATAAAAAAATACGGCATGAAATCTCATCAAATATTGGACAAAAGCAAACCGTAGTTTAATAGAGAGTGCGTAAATCTAAAACGACAAATGAAGTCACTTTTAAAGGTATACAAAAAAGAACCTACAAAACAAAACATTAAAAAAATTTTGGATAGCAAACACATATACTTACGTCAAATAAACCAATGCAAAAAAGAGTATCAATTAACAATTTCGAACAGTTTATCTCAAGTTAGAAACAGTTCCGAATTTTGGGGGGTAGTCCGCAATTTAAAACCAAAAAGAATACAGATGAATAAAATAAATATAGAATCATGGGAAAATTACTATAGAAATTTATATCCTGAAACTCATATTGAATATCCTCAATTCGTAGACGCCTTTAATCAAAATTTTGATTACGATATTACTATAGAAGAGTTAACTGCTAGTATTAGTAACTCAAAAACTGGTAAGGCTCCTGGTATTGACGGAATAAATAATGACTTTTTTAAGAACCTGCCCAACAACTGGCTACATTACCTTTTGCATTTATTTAATAAAGTCCTAAAAGAAGAAACAGTACCGTCTTCTTGGTCCTTGATACAGCTTTTTATGTTGCACAAAAAAGGAGACCCGGGTGATCCAGCTAATTATCGAGGCATTGCTTTAATTAATGCATTATGTAAACTTTTCACTCAAATTTTGGCAGTACGTCTTAATAAATATTTAGAAAATAACGACATATTGGCTGAAAATCAAATGGGCTTTAGGAAAAATCGCAGCACAGTCGAAGGTATTTTCTGTTTATCATCAATAATACATATGCATTTAAGGTTACCAAAAAATTCAGTGTATGCAATATTCATCGATTTTAAACGCGCTTTCGATTCTATAACGCATAACATACTTTGGCATAAACTATATGAAGCTGGAATAAGTTCCAAAATGATACGAATTTTACAGAATATGTGTATAAATCCTACTAGAAGATAGTTTAGAAAAATAAAAATTAGAAAATTATGGAGCAGAAATTAAAAATGACTTTATTGAAAAATAAACAACTTTTTTATCTGCCGTACATAACAACATAAAAACAATTATTCAACCTTTTATTTACATATGTTTATATCGACTAGTCTGTGGCTATGGGTATGGCACATGCAAAATGTTATGGCACATAACATAACTCCCCCTCTTTGCGAAAAGACTGTCAAATATAAATATACATAGATATATTGTATATAACTAAGGAATAACTATTACAATAAATAACAATAAGTGCAGTAACAATAACAGTAAAGGAGTAATAATAACAATAAAGAGATATAGTAATAGACAATAATTATATATTAAATACAATAAAACTTTAAAAAGAGTGAACAAGAGTTTTCAGGGTAGTGTCCCTAAAGTTTCAAAACTTGATATACTTGTGTTTAAATAAGCAGGTTTGAGACGATCAATTGAAACTGTGTCAATTTTGTTATTAACTAGGACTTTGAAGAATTTGTCGAATCGTTGAACTACTTTGTATGGGCCATCGAAAGATTGTTGGAGAATTGGTCCAATAGCATCGCGTCTAATGAACACATGGCTTGACTGGAATAGTTTTGGATTGATAAATGTTGGTTTTCGGTTTTTATTTATAGGCGGTGATGGTAAGAATTTAGCAATAGATGTTTTCAGTCTAGAAAGATATTCAGTTTCATTGAAATTCGGACTATTTTTATCATTTGCAACAAATTCTCCAGGAAGGGTTAGTTTCGTCCCGTATACTAATTCCGCAGCACTGCACTTAATAGGTTCTTTAAATGAAGAACGTATTCCCAATAATATTATTGGTAAAAATGACGTCCATTGAGACGGATTACCTAAGCTTTTGAGGCATGATTTTAATTGTCTGTGGAATCTTTCTATCATGCCGTTGGCCTGTGGGTGATAAGAGGTTGTTTGAATGTGGTGTGAACCCAAGATTTTCAACAATTGTTTGAATAAAGATGAGTTGAATTGTTGACCTCTATCAGAAGTTATGACTGTTGGCACGCCGAAACGAGAGATCCAACCTTCAACGAATGCCCGTGCTACACATTCGGTAGAAGAATTTGATATTGGTATAACTTCCGGCCATCTCGTGAACCGGTCGATGCAAGTTAGAGCATAAGAATAACCGTTTGATAGTGGTAATTTAATCAAATCTATGTGCACCATACTAAATCGTATAGTGGTTGTAATAAAATCTTGAATAGGTGAAATTGTGTGTTTAGTTATTTTTGATTTTTGACATTTGATGCAACTTTGTGTTTTGATTTTGATATCGCGATTTATATTTGGCCAAATGAATTTTGATGTGATTAGGTTCGTCGTTGCCTTGATTCCGGGGTGTGACATGGAATGAAATTGATCAAAGATGATATCTCGGAATTGTCTGGGAATGAACGGTCTTAACGAACCTGTTGAAACGTCACATGCTATTTTGAGGTTAGAATTTGGTATGTCAACGTCAATGAATTTAAGATTTGTAAATTTGTCTTTTTTATATTTTTGTAGTTCTTTGTCATTCACTTGTGTAGCCGCGATTTTACTATAATCGGTTTTTGGAAAGTTTTGAAGGCAGTTTATGTGAATTCTTGATAAAGCATCAGCGACTGGATTGCTTTTACCCGAAATATGACGTATGTCATTCGTAAATTGAAAAATGAACTCTGAATATCTAATGTCTCTTGAACAGTAAGTATCAATTAATTTAAGTTTAGATATAAATGTTAATGGTTTATGATCGGTCCATACAAAAAATTCCTTGCCTTCGATGTAGTATCGGAATTTTTTGATTGCGAGAAATATGGCTAATAGTTCTCTACTGAACGTACTGTAACGTTGTTGAGTAGTTGATAATGTAACTGAAAAGAAAGTAATTGGTTGCCAAGCATTATTGAAATATTGTTGCAAAACAGCTCCGACTCCAACACTTGATGCATCAACCATTATATTCAAAGGGGCATTGTGAAGTGGGAAGGATAGAAAGGTAATATCAGTTAATTTATTTTTAATTGCTGTAAACGCATTGGTTGCTTGATCATTCCAGAGAATTTCTTTATTACTGTTTTTACAAGGATCTAGAAGCTGATTTATTGGTGAAAGAATTATTGCACATCGCGGTATGAATCTATGATAAAAATTGATCATATCTAAAAATTCCCGTAACTTACGTTGAGTTTTTGGCAAAGGAAATTTTGAAATCGTTTCAATTTTGCTCTTTAATGGCTTAATTCCTCTGGAGGATATAGAATGGCCCAAAAATTCTATTTCTCTAAGTCCGAATTGACATTTTTCTTTATTAATCAAAATTCCGTATTGACTTAGTCTATCAAAAATTGCTTTTAAATGTTCTAAATGTTGTTCAATTGAGTTACTGGCTATAAGTAAGTCATCAATATATGCGAAGCAAAATTTAAATCCTCTGGTTACATTATCAATAAAACGTTGAAAAGTTTGAGCGCTGTTTCTTAGACCGAATGGCATGACCGTATATTCGAAAAGTCCGAAAGGGGTTATTATTGCCGTTTTAGCTATTGAATCTTTATCCATGGGAATTTGATTGTAGGCTTGTACTAAATCTAATTTTGAATATATTGTAGTGTTTGCTAAATTCGCTGAAAAATCTTGAATGTGAGGTATTGGATATCTGTCGGGTATAGTTTGTGTATTTAATGCTCGGTAATCGCCACAAGGACGCCAAGTTCCGTTTTTCTTTAAAACTAAGTGCAGTGGTGAGGCCCAATTGCTAGAAGATGGTCTAATCAAACCTTGTTGAAGCAACTTTTGGAATTCATCTTTGGCAATGTTTAATCGATCAGGAGCTAATCGACGGGGTTTAGCAAAAGTTGGAGAACCTGTTGTTAGAATGTAATGTTTAACTGAATGTTTAATTTCACGATAAATGTCAAGTTTAAAAGTTAAATTTTCATATTTTGACAGAAGGTTTTCGAAAATATTAGCCGATTGTTTATTTGCAAAACAAGTAGTAGGTTGGGCAATTGACATAATATTTTTTGAACTTTCATGATGTTGGTTTGACATCTCCAACAGTCTTTTCGAGGAAAAATCAATTAATAGTTTATAATAATTTAAAAAATCAGCCCCCAAAATTGAATAACGGATTTTGGCCAAAACAAATTTCCAAGAAAGAGGTTTTGACAATCCGATATCCAATTTAAGGATTCTGTGACCGTAGGTATTGATAGTTGTGTTATTTGCTGCTTGAAGGGTCAAAGAACTTTTTGAATGTACATCAAGATTTGAAATTCTAAGAACACTCACCTGAGCTCCTGTGTCAACGAGGAATTGACGTCCGGAATTCTTGTCCAAAATATAAAAAAGGGGTGTCGAAAAAAGGTTAGCGCTAGTAAAGGAAATAGAAGGTAATAAATTTAATTTTCGATCGAATTCAGGTAGGATAGTTCTTACAGGTTCTTGAGTTTGTCCAATTTCATATGAACAAGGTGGGACGCATTTCTTGGCTCTAGCTGCAAAATTCTGGTGGTACCAGCATAACGTATTGGCTGAGGAATAGCTTGATTGAGAATTTTTGTTGGATTTAAACTTGGGAAATGATTTAATCATCTCTTTTAATTCTTGAACCTCGGAAAAAAGCTTTTGAAGATTTGATAAATTATTCGTTACAGCGGATATTGACGGTTGACTGACACTGAGAATTTTATCAGCTATCTCAGCTTTTTCTTCCAACGAAGAATCCTTGACAGATGCTAGGATAACCTGCACATTTGTGGGCAACTTCTAAATGAAAAATTCTTCCATAAAAGCTTCGTCGATGGACTTCGAACCAATCAACTGGCGTAAACGACGTAACAACTGTGAAGGTTTCAACTCACCAAACTCGGAATTCTGAAAAAAATGCTGAATTTTTTCTTTTTCAGACAAACCAGTACGTTTAATTAACGCTGATTTGAGTGCTGAATAAGGACGGTCTTGAGGAGGATCCACTATAATGTCCCTGACTTCATTCGCAAATTGTGGGCTTAATGAAGTTATTACTCTGCTGAATTTACCAAATTCAGTAGTTATACGATGAATTGAAAAGGCTGATTCGACCTGCGCGAACCAAAGCTCAGGATCAGCAGACCAGAATTCTGGAATTTTGAAGCTTGAAGAGACGGCTGTAACTTCAACTGGAGGTGAAGAAGCCAGGTGCTGTTCCGTGGCCATAACGGAGTGTATGTAAACGTCGGGGTCACCAATGTATAAATCCTACTAGAAGATAGTTTAGAAAAATAAAAATTAGAAAATTATGGAGCAGAAATTAAAAATGACTTTATTGAAAAATAAACAACTTTTTTATCTGCCGTACATAACAACATAAAAACAATTATTCAACCTTTTATTTACATATGTTTATATCGACTAGTCTGTGGCTATGGGTATGGCACATGCAAAATGTTATGGCACATAACATATGTATGGTAATGCAAAATTTTCATTTGATAACTCCAATTCAGCTACGAAAACTATGTAGAAGTGACTGCAGGAGTAATGCAAGGGGAGATTTTATCTCCTACTCTTTTTTCGTTGTACATAAATGATCTAGAATTTTTTTTTCGGAAAGAAGGGGCCGTCGGTTTAAATATTGACGGTTTATATGATCTTTTAATTCTAGCATATGCCGACGACGTAGTGCTGTTATGTAATTCACCAGTTGATGTTCAAAAAAAACTTAACATCTTAAAGAAATATTGTGATTTAAACAAACTCACAAAAAACAAAGATTCTGCCCTTCTACAAAGGTCGATTGAAAAGTCACTTACCTACTTTTAAATATGGGGAAGAAAAAATTGAAGTGGTCAAACAATTTACCTACCTAGGGGTCATTTTTACTAGCTCTGGGAAATTCCTGGAAACAGCAAATAACGCGATAAAGAAGTCAGTTGCCGCTATTAGTACGGTTCGGGATATTTTATCTAAGGGAAAATCTAACGGTTGGTTAGAAAAAAGGAAATTACTAAATGCAATTGTAAAAGCTACGGCATTATATGCGGTAGAGGTATGGGGTCTTAGATACTATGAAAAATTGGAAGGTTGTCAACTCAAATTCATCAAGCGTATGCTCCTCTGTGCAAGAAACACCCCAGGTCCCCTTCTTCGAAAAGAAACAGAAATTACCCATATTAATTTGGAAATTACAAAACGTGCCTTAAATTGGTGGGCAAGAATTCTGGCAATGGATAACACTAGAATTACAAAAATAATTTACAACAGGTTAGTAGCCTTAGATAAATCCCCATCAAATTATCCGATTTACAATTGGGTCACGCAATTTAAGTCATTAGTTTCAATCTCCAACTTTGAAAACTATTGGCACAAACAATCTATAAGTAAATCTGAAATAAAAGACATACTTTCCCAACTAAAAACTAATTTGCAACAAAAGGATCATATGTCAGTATCTTCATCACGTTTTAATGACTTTTACAAACATTTACCCACTCTACCGGTAACTGCAAACTATTTAGATTTAAACGTTTCATTTAGTAAAAAACGGGTAATAGCCCAACTCAGGTTAGGCAGTAAGCACAATTTGAGTATAGTAATTAATAATATTAAGTATCAGATAAACCCTAAAGATTATTGTACAATTTGTAACAATCATGCACTCGAAAATCTTTATCACTTTTTATTTGTATGCCCGATCTATTCACCATTTCGACAAACATATCTGTCAACGTACATTCATAATATAAATGAGCAAAATTACTTCATTCTATTCATTTCAAATTTAAACGAAACTAAAATAAATAATATTTTTCACTTTGTGGTCGGTGCTCTAAGGATTAGAAGTTTCTGTTTAAATTGTTAATCACAGGCATTAATGACATGGTATTCAAGGGGTGTTATATTTTGTAAATTCGCAAATATATTACTAATGGTTAATCTTTTTAAGGATTGTTATTATTTTGTACTCATAAATAGTACTATTTGTTATTATTAATCTTAATAAGTATTGTTAAAATAAATATGTCTTCTTGGTTATTAGTTCATAAGAGTTTTACATACCACTAATATTTTTCTTACATTCTTAGTTGTATTAGGGAAATAATTTTAAGACTAATTTCCTTTTTCTTTTGCTTTATTATTTTTTATATTTGTATTCTTAGAACATTGTTATAAACATATAATCTTTTATAGCAAAAACATAATTTGTAAAAATGATAAAGGGATGCATTGTAAATTATTTAATATGTATTAACAACGGTTTGCCAATCACTTTGTATAAGGTATCACCTTAAGACAAATAAAGTTATTATTATTATTATTATTATTATGCAGAAAAATAAAATACCTTTATTTTCCTCATATTAATTAAATATTGATAGTCAAGGTGATTTTTTTTTAAATTTGGAAAAAGGTATAGTGGATTGAATTGAATCGAATTTATTATCATGAAATATAGGCTTTTTACAATATATAATACATGCGTTGGTGTACAAAATATAATTACTTATATATTTAATCCTTTTTTACCTCTCGCTAAGAGAGGTATTGCATTCATGCTAAAAATCACATATCCATATTTTATTGAATAAGCACGTTTTAAGGTCCCTACAAACCGATTTTCACATTTTTACGATGATGTCTGTGTGTGTGTGTGTGTGCGTGGATGTATGTGTGTGTGTATGTATGTAGGATGTTGGAAGGACGATTACTCAAAAACTATAAGACTTAAAAATTGTTTAATTACGTATTTTCCAATCGGACATTCATGGGAAGATCTGAAAAGGTTTTGGTAACAATTGGACAACCGGAAGTAGAAGATTCTTGAAAAAAAATCTTCTAAATAATATTTTTTGAAAATTTTTCTTGGTAATATTAAAGAAAATTAAATTCTTTATCTGATACATTTAAATATTTTATTATATATTCTATGGATTTAGAGATAAAAGAAATATAATAAATAAAATAACGTTATAATAAATTTTACAGCCGAAAGGATGCCATGGAAAATAGTTGACCAGTTGAACTGTTTGTAACTGACAGATAAATGTCAGTGTCAGAAATTCATAGATATTACTAAAGAGTTTTTCTGGGAAGTACATATACATTATATTATTTCTTAATGTATTAGTAGTTAAATATTTAAGATTATAGGTCTATTACATATATCCTTCAAAAATTCAGTCAATCCTGACAATGAATTGGAAACATTTCGAAAAATTAGAAGAGGACAAAATTTCTTCATATAATGAATTTAAAATTAAACAATCTAAATATAAGGAATAGATATATGTAAGTACAATTTTTGGTGTAGAATGTAGGTATACAAGAAATGTTAAATACAATAGGGCGCCTTGACAAGCAAATATGGGGACTCATGTCAGAATGATAGCTAGTAATTATGTATATAGATGTATCATAATTTCTCATTCTAAATTTAGTGATTTTCCAATTCCATATGGTTTATTTTCCTCGACAAGTAAATTCCACACTCCTGGTGACAAATTAACTACGTGTATTTAGAAAATCTTGAAATTCTGAATGAAACATACTGACTAATTATCATTCTGAAACGGGCCCCCACATCTGCTTGTCAAGGCCAACAATGTAACATGACTGTTCGCGCCCTATACTTATGTAACCAAAAAAGGAAGTGGCGAGAGGTATTGTGCTGGCCACAACAGATTTTTTTATAAAGTATTATCCATAATATATACACAAGAAATAAGAACTTATAACGTCAACAATTGGAGTTTAACTATAATACTTTTTCTTTTTACTTTAAAGAATTTAACTATATTTTATTATTTAACAACATATTATCATATTTACATTATACCCACATAAATATACATACATGTAGGTATATATGTTACTGTAAATGCCCGAAAATCGGTAAATCCTAAGATTGATGTACTAAATCCAGGATTTACCAATTTTATGTGGTAAATCTACAAACAATTAGATAATTTATATAATTTCGGGTGTTAAAACGCAGTAGTGCAATTGCAAATTGGTATTGCATTTTTAGATGTCGTAGCCATGTTGTAAAACCCGACTTTTAATTAAAGGTTGGTGAAATGCTGCCAGATTGTCAAACCTTCAACGACAGAAATGTTTTGTATCTGACTAGTATATTTCTCTAAATACTACAACAATAACCTAACCTAACGCACAGAAGTCACCCTTGAAAATTGGAGCACAGTTTTGTTCGTTATATGTTATATGTAGAGAAATATGCCATGCCATTTAATTTACCACATAAAATTGGTTAATCCTAGGTTTTGCACGTCAATCCTAGGACTTACCGATTTTCGGGTATTTACAGTAACATATACAAAATACAGTTATGAGAATTATTTTCTATACCGCCAAAATGTTACTTTATATGATGCACATACAATTATGAGCCGACATAAAATAATAATACAAAAGAGATTTCATTATTCGTTCATAATAAAACTTCTTATACGAAACGTGGTTATTACATAGCAGTAAATGGATTTACCCTTTTCGAGAGATAGATTGTCTAGCACATCGCAGAGAGTACCTCCATTAAATTCTTCTACATACTTTATTAGATACACTTGCCTGATATTTTTGTATAACGGGCATACTAGGAGGAAAAGGCTTAAGTCTTCTATTTCTTGTATGTTACAAATTGTACAGTTGGATTTCGCGTCAAGTTTGTAAACAAAGTTTTTTTTTTAATAATTACGGGTTTGCTCTTATAAGAAAGTGTAAGTTGCGCAATTATTTTCAATTGAGCAAAAGGAATTGTATTATTGAAATAATTCGCTCTTTCCGTGGAAGTTTTAATATTGTTATAAAAACTATCTTGAACAGGCTAGCATATTCATATCTTTTTTTTTTGACTTCGAGATTTGTGTGTTTATTATTAGTTGCAAATTATTATTATTAATATCTTGGTTGTTCCAAATATCTTGAATACCAAAATTATATGTGATTAATTTTAATTGCGTAACACAATTATATTCAATTTGATTATATTCCAAAAGAATCCAACTCTAATAAACGATAAACAGAATTTGTGGAATTCGTGAATCCTCCATTAAGGTAATTTTTTTCACCAGTTTAAAGCTCTTTTTAACATGAGTACTGAGATATGGTTTACTCCGGTCTCCAGCCTAATCATATAACTGGGTGTACTTCTCTGACACTGTAAAATTATTTTCAAGTATTTGATTTGAAAAGTTTCCAATTTTTCCATGTATCGTAAACCCCATATTTCTGGTGCATACAGACTAGTAGCTTGTATAACTGATTCTAATAATTTTATTTTTTCGTCCTATTTCTGTGATTTCCCTATCACCAGTATAGATTTTACACTGCCTCTGGCTACATTGGCTTTAGATATAGCTTGTGAGGTCGCTTCTGCAAATTTGCCAGAGTTTGTAACTATTACACCTAAATAATTAAATTTAGAAACAATTTCTATTTTTTCTCTATCGTAATAAAACGATGGTATATGCTTACTTGGGCGACCTCTGCAAAATTGAATGATTCTTGTTTTACCCGTGTTGACTGTAAGATCATTAAGTTCGCAATATGTATACAGGATGTTTAATTTCTTCTGGACATCTCCAAATGAGTTACAAAGGATAACAATGTTGTCGGCATACGCGGGCATCATAAGATCATGTTGACCGTCAATGTTGAGGTCTGTTGCATTATTAGTTCTAAAGAATTTTTCTATGTCATCTATAAAAATAGAAAAATAATAGTGGTGATAAGATGTAATGATTGCAAAGGTTACTTCTAATATTCGTAATTAGAATAATATATATATATATATATATATATATATATATATATATATATATATATATATACCGGGTGATCATTTGAAAACTTCCCACCTTGAATAACTCTTTAATTAATAAAATTATCAAAAATCCCTAAAACAGGTCAATATTATTTTGGAGGGGGACATTTAATAACCTATTCCAATCAGTTGGAAAACTTTCACCCTCCCCTCCAGCCACCCCCACCCCAAAATTTTAAATGGCACTACCCCATGTGTGATACATTTTAAAGGTTGTAAAATTCTCAATATTTTAAAGCAAAGAAAATTAAAATCGGCCGAGCCGTTCATGAATTAGAGATAAAAATGTATTAAACCGGAAAATTTACAAAATACCTATAACTAAAACTCACAAACGTAAACAATTAAATTTATCGTAATAGATGCTCGAATTGCGCTCCATTGGTTGCTAGGCAATGATAAAGCCGATGTTCAAACTCTCTTCTAACATTTTCGAAAACTCGCCGCGGAATTAATCGGCATTCGGATGTTATTCGTTGTTTCAGTTCGTCGATGTTGGCTGGGGGAGTTTGATAGACGATGGATTTAAGGTGGCCCCAAAGGAAGAAGTCGAGAGGGGTTAGGTCAGGAGACCTTGCTGGCCACTCTACTGCTCCTCTTCTTCCAACCTTTAAAATGATGTATCACACATGGGGTAGTGCCATTTAAAATTTTGGGGTGGGGTTTCCCAACTGATTGGAATAGGTTATTAAATGTCCCCCTCCAAAATAACATTGACCTGTTTTAGGGATTTTTGATAATTTTATTAATTAAAGAGTTATTCAAGGTGGGAAGTTTTCAAATGATCACCCGATATATATATTTCACATGTAGGTTAAATTGTAAAAGAAATTGTATTTGTATTAGTTTTGCTTTAGCCTTATGAGATTAGAGACGAACAATTATGCTAAATCAGCATATATGAGAGAATGACGCGGAGAGCGAAACGATAGGGATTGGGTGTTGGTTCGTCGTTCAGGAAAGATGTGTGGAGGCTAAAAATTTGAAATATTATGAAGTAATTTCTTGTGATTTCATTTAACCAAATAGTTGTTGTTCCCAGATAATTAAACCAAGTTAAGGTATGTAATTTTTTTGAAATTTATATTTTTATGATTTTTGGATTTAACTCACTGTAATTTGTCATTCAAATATGCTTTTGTATTGCGTATTTGACTATTAAAAATTTAATATATATTAATTTATGTTTTATAGTTATAATTTTATTTTGTATCTAATTTCATATCTAATTGAAAACTGTACAATGTACAAAGTAAATATATTTTGTTGAACTTTTAAAAATCATTTAATTAATTTTATTCACACCTTTTTGAACTCAAAAGCTTCTGAAGAAAATTACCGCTCGGAATTCAGTAAGTCAAAACCGCTCGGACATTAGAGTATTAAAAGTTTATATTATTAGAATTGGTGATTAATATTGAGATTTATTACAATTGATAACATCGGTGAAATAGTATAAAATTGCATATTATTACAAAAATTTCCCCTTGTAAAACTCCCTTTGTGACATTAACGTTGCCCGTTTCACAATCCCTACTTGACTCGAAGCAAATTATTGCGTGGTGGTATATTTTTGCAAATATGCATTAAATGAAACAGTATTATTCATATTTAAGTGTAAGTAACTAATTAAATATAGAAATATGTGATTCATGTAACCTTACTTTTTTTTCAGAAAAAATGCCAAAATCACCATAAATACTATAAATATTATGCCTTTTATTATTCGAACCCTAATTTTTGTGGAATTTAGTGTTTATAACGGTTTTGAAACTACATATAACCATCAAAGCAAAATTCTTGATTCTCGTTATTCTAGAATTTAGCCATGTATTCTATATTAGGAACTACGGACGGACGTTACAGGAAAATTATATGACAAAAAATTGTTTCTTACCTAATTACACAGGCTGTACAAATTATTATAAAGCATTAGATATAAACTGTTAATCAACGTGGTCTACATCTTACTGATACTGAAGTGCGAAACGTGAAATTGGTAGCATAATTACGAAAACTACAAACAGGGAAATTATATGTTAGGGATTTTTAATTTTGTTAAAGAAATTGGGTTCAAAGGATTTTTGGCAATTTTAGTATAAGTTGTAGGGTCATCAAGTATTTGTTGTAATTAGTAAGATAATCAATTGTCATATAATTTTCCTGTATGCTTCCAACAAAATTAATTTTATGTACAGCTGATGATGGGTTTGCTCAAACCTGAAACGTAAGTCCGTAGTTATAATAAAGAATACATTACGTGGACCATCAAGCCTTTTCATTGTGTAAGAAAGATAATTTTCAATTGTTTGAAAATATGGTATTCCGGATCGTCAATAACATCATATCTTCTGCATAAACCAAACAAGACACATATAGCAAAAAATCTGATGTGGCCAGCACATAACCTCTCGCCGTATATTTTACCTGGCTGTATGCATAAAGCAAAGAATATTTTTATAAATACAAATAATATACCTATTCATATAAATCTATGACGTATAAACTTCTTTATTATTCAATAATAGCATGTCTCAACATGAAGATATTTTACCATAAATTATGTTACAATAAATTACAAAGTAGAGTACTATATATAAATATTAGGCTGGTAACAGCAATTTTCAATTCGAACAACTTTGTTTACTTTCTCTTCATATTCTTCTAGTAAAAACATTAATTTTGGGCGGTCTAAAATGTATATATGGATTGTGCATCTATTCTTACATATCTTCTTTTACATTTTATTTTTTCATACATGTTATATCTAAATAACACTAATTTCCTTTAATAAAGTGACGGATAGATTGCACTCCGATTATTCTTATATCGATGTGTAATTTTGTCAATATTTACAACTTACTTGAGAAGAATTTGATAGCTTTTTCGCAATTCAAAGTTACTCTAGTCTATAGTACTGGTGTACATTGTCCCATATGTTTGAAACAAATTTAAGTCCTTCAACCTAGACTTGTCATCTCCATAATAGTCACAGATCAAGCATTAAGGGATTCTCCAAGTACATTTTTCTTTCATTACTCATTATTTCTGACACTGACATTTATCTGTCAGTTACAAATAATTTAAATTATCAACTACTTTTCATGGCATTCTTTCGGCTGTCAAATTTATTACAACAGATTATTTTATATATTATACTTCTTTTATCTCTAAATCTATGGAATATATAATAAAATATTTAAATGTATCAGATAGAGAATTTAATTTTCTTTAATATTACCACGAAAAATTTTCAAAAAATAATATTTAGAAGATTTTTTTTCAAGAATCTTCTACTTCCGGTTGTCCAATTATTACCAAAACCTTTTCAGATCTTCCCATGAATGTCCGATTGGGAAATACGTTGTTAAACAAATTTTAAGTCTTATAGTTTTTGAGTAACCGTCCTTCCAACATCCACACACACACACACACACACACACACACACACACACACACACACACACACACACACACACACATACACACATCCACACACACACACACACACACACACACACACACACACACACACACACACACACACACACACACACGCACACACACACACACAGACATCATCGTAAAAATGTTAAAATCGGATTGTAGGGACCTTAAAACATGCTTATTCAATAAAATCTGGATATGCGATTTTTAGCATGAATGCAATACCTCTCTTAGCGAGAGGTAAAAAGCTGAAGAACGATTAAAATTACTACAAGTCTGCCGAAATAACTGTCATAATTCAATACATACAAAAACAAATATGGTTTATAAGGAGTTTAAAAAAAAAGTTTACGTAGGTAACTGTTCTTTTGTAAAAACCAAAGACTTTTTAACTTCGTATCCTTTGTTAATTCCATTTATAAACGCATGCAGTTTGTGAAAGGATGTTATATGTCATTCTTAATTTTAAATAATGCTTCCAATTTTGAATGTACACACCAGAATTGACGATTTATACATACTAGACTGTACGGAGGCACAAAATATAGCAAAAATAGAGTTAATATAGCAACATAAACAACAAAAAGTTCCGTCATGTCAACAATATGACGTCATACAAAACAGTCTTGATAATACATTCCAGCTTTATTTTATGCGATTATGATGCAGGGTCAGGTGTAATAAAAATAATATATGATACACGTGTATGAGCATTTAAAGCACTTACGACATTAAAACCACCCGATTCGCGTAGTGGCTTTAAACTTGCCGTGCGTGCTTTAAAAGTTAGGTTATACACATGTATCGTAATATACTATAACCTTAAAGTGTAAATTATCGAACGGTAAATTAAGTTTGAAATACAAATAAAAAGCAATACAATCAAGAATGAAAATGTAAAGTAAAGGTAATATACAAGTAGATACGAAAGTTTCGCTAGATTATTGGGAATAAAACACATGGTTCATATTTTTTAGAATTTTATTTATATTCAAAGTTTTCCCTTCAACAATATCCTTTATCAATCTTTCTTCCAATTTCTTAAGAGCTCATAATCAATCTTCTGTTGGAACACTATCAAATTAATTTCTGTTGACTAAAAAACTGCCAGTAAAATCAAATTGTTTACTACAGGACAGGACTTAAAAAGTGTCAAATTAATTTCATACTAACTTTAAAACTGTCAAATTATAAATCATGGCTCGAAAATGCCTCGGTTATGTAGTCCCATCAATGGATGCACAGTGCCAATAAATGGAGATAGCGATAAAATAAATAAAAATAAAAAAATATCCGTTCTCAGAAGAGACAGGAAACCACAGGATATTTTTTATCTATGTTGCGTACAATAATTAATTTATTTAAGAAAAATTACCAGCAGTCTTATTAATGAAGATATTTGCTGATTTATTTTTTAATATCGCCTTTTTTTTCATATAGAGAAAAATTTGTAAGAATCCAAAGATATCAAAAACATATACCGGGTGCATGTCATGTGAACACAAAGGTATAAACAATTGTTTATTGCTTGTGTAATTTTAGACACATCTAGACGGGAGTTACATGTATGTGTTGTGCATTGTATATCCTAGGTACATCTCATGATCTTTATTCAGAACACTGCACTTTGACCAAGTTAAACAGAATATACTGCAGCCCAATACATAGCATAACTCGTTGTATGTATATTAACTATTTTATAAGCTATAACCTGTGAATTTTGCTTTATTGGTATCTAAAGATAAAAATATAATTACGTACCTATTAAAATAATAATTTATTTATCAACTAAAAACTTTACTGAATGAAAATTTTAAATTCAATTTTAAACTTTAACCCACGCGACAGGTGACAAAACATTGTGGCAATGTGTGGTTGTACTACGCCGCCCACACGAATTTTCCTTGAGCTGAGTGCATTGTTGGGTTTTGGTTTGCAATAATGTGTGCCTTTCATCTTCGGCACGTTATAGTTTAATGTTTCTTTTTCTGCCAATAATTTAAAAAATGTTCAGTGGCTAACTCCATATTTTTACTCAAAATGATACAGTGGTTCTCAAACGGTAGAATAAAATTATATTTTTTTAAATGGCAACCTATATAAATATTTTGTCCATTAGATAGAGAATTTTTTTCTGATTTCAACGATATAAATATGATATGGGGTTGTATAACAATTATTTCGAGAAAAATGATAATAAAAATCAGAAATAATTTTACAATATTGAAGTAGGCAAAACAAACACTTACAGCGGTAATAATAAACAAGGGTTAAGTTCAGAATAACTTCTTTTTAACACAGGAATAGCTATTCCTAGTTTATCACGAGCTTAACCCACAAATGTATAATAATAAACATATAATAAGACTTAACTCTAGAATAAACCCTCCATAAACGTCATTTTAACACAGGGTTAAGAGATATTCTCGGAATACCTAATCTGGGAATAGGAAATTATTTATTATTACCGCTGTTAATAACGTAAGTAACAAAACTATCTGTCACCTGTATCATTTGTTTGCGTTTGTTTATTGCATAGCCTACTTCAATATTGTAGAATTATTTCTGATTTTTAATATAATTTTTCTCGAAATAATTGTTATACAACCCCATATCATATTTATATCGTTGAAATCAGAAAATTCTCTATCTAATGGACAAAAAATTTATATAGGTTGCCATTTAAAAATATACAATTTTATTCTACCGTTTGAGAACCACTGGTTGAATTTTTTATTTATTATTCCTCATAAATTAAGCTCTTTTTCCTGGTACTTTTTTGTATATAACATTTTTCTCTAAAGTCATTAGTTCGCCCAAAAAAGCGCTGGTTGTTTTAAAGGAAACAGCCTGTATATATATATATATATATATATATATATATATATATATATATATATATATATATATATATATATATATATATATATCTGTTTAAAACGATAGTGCAAATTTTCGCTAATTATAATATTACAGCCATGAACGATTATATAAAATCATTGGTACTCTTTTTTACTTCCTTGTACGGAAGTATTGTAATCGCGAAAAATTTCGGTTTTCAGATTTCAGCGGAAATATCCATTTTGATCATCCCTGAATCCATTTTGACTAATTTCGTCGTGACGTCTGTACGTACGTACGTATCTCGCATAACTCAAAAACGGTAAGCCGTAGAAAGTTGAAATTTTGTATTTAGGACTCCTATAACATCTAGTTGTGCACCTCCCCTTCTGGTTATTACACAATTTCCAGAAGTGGTACTTTACATGAAGCCTATAATTGATTTTAATGAAAAACTGTTTTAAAATATAATCCAAAACTTTTCAAATTTGGTATACACGACTTTTATGTCAATCGAAATAACATAATAGATTTTGGTTAAAATAGGCTAACCGGAAGTGGTACATTACTTGAAGTTGTTAACAGTTTTTCTTGGATAAAATGATTTTATTTTGATTTTAGAAATAAATGCTTCAAATAAAAGTTTTAGAGAATTAATTTCTGCGTCTAGCACATCAAGTATTATTAAATTAGCCCTTTGTATAAGCGAGATATGTAAATTTAAAAATTATATACTTTTTTTGTTTTTGTAATAAAGCTTGCTATGGATTAGGACAAAAACATAAAAAAATGTTCATGTCAAATTACGTTAAATACGTGCAATTTTATGATTCGTACAATAACAAATATTATATTTTTATTGTGAAATTAGTCATATTCATTGTTGTAATCAAATATTTCTTTGTTGTAATCAAAACTCTCTTTAAAAACTCCCTTTATGGTAGCTATATATCTTACTGTTTTGAATTTAAAATTAATATTTTGTAATTTATTTATTAAAAAAATATGTATAGTTTAATAATCGTACAAGGAAGACGTGTGGTGTCCACATCAGATTTTTTTTAATAGGGTATTCTCGCATATTTTTTTTATTTTTTATTCTTAAAGAACAGGTATTTCTAAGAGTACCTGTGAAAACCCGAATTAAAAATTCCTTTTAATAAGCGAGATATTAATTTTTAAAATTTAATTTTGGTAGGTCACGTGATACGTGACGTATTAGTTGTACGTACCAGCGGTGTACAATCAGTGGTTCATGAGTTTTCGAGATGGTATTCAGTAAGTATTACAAAAGGTAGGAAATCAAATATATTTAATTGTAATCTTACATATTATTACTAAAAAAATGTAAAGATAATTATAAGAAAACCATTTTAAGTAAATGATTACATGTATTTATCCCTACGAATACTCCCGAACGAACCGAAGTAGACCCGAGCATGTACGTACCTAAATGCGGCGTGTTATCATATTCGAGCATGTAGTAGGGATATCAACTGGTCTCCCATTGATAGTACAACTAGTACATCATCAAAATTTTAATGCTTTATATCTTTTGCAACAATCAATTTATAACATGTTTTTTTGCTTTTTCTCTCTCGTTTACCAATCAACTTTAGTATTTTAAATAACTTTTTAATGTTTGTAATCATGAGAGAATACCCTATTATCATCTTTAGTCATATTTATCTTTCAATAAAAAACTTTTCGTAATATTAATAGACTTTATACAATAAAATATTTCAGTTTTTACATTTCTTTTATCTTATTAATTCGTAGCAGAAATGTGGACATTTCACATTTAAATGGAGTTTTAAAAAATTGTGATTTATTGGGAATGTCCTGTTTTACTTGGCTCACACAATGAAACTCGTTTTTCTATAATACAACATAAAGCAAAAATGTGTTGAGTGCGTACATACATTCATCAAACGAAGTTTATGTTACGTTTCCCGCTTACAACAAAAAGAATGTGCCAAAATACCAGCGTATAACTTGTCACAATGAGATAAATTATACTCGTAACTTTATTCTTTTACAAGTACTGCTGAAATGTAAAGATTAATAAAGGGTCCAGGGAGAATAATCGGACAAGTAGTCTACTGATGAAATTTTTTATTTCACGCCAAAGTTTCGACTACATTAGTCTTCAGAAAAGGCACTATAAATTGGAAAATTACAAATAAATACCTTCAATCAAAATGAATTTACAAAATTCCTTGCAAAAATCATCAGCACCAAATAGTGCAAAACGCGTCTGTGGTTACTGGTGTTGGCCGACTTCTGGCGATGGCTCCATTGCAGTTGACTCAGAAGTTGTAACTGCTGAAACTAGACGTAACTTTGTAATTTTTATTATAAGTAGACTGCTTGTTCGATTATTCTCCCTCTACCCTTTACCCATTCTACAGTTGACCATCGCTCAAATTATGGAAGATTAAGTTTGACACCTTATTATATTTTCATCTTGCTCATTTATTTTTATAAATATTTAAGTATTCACACAATGATAAATAATAAAACTATTAAGACCCTGTAGATAGGGTTTAAAAATTTTCATGTCGATTGTGCTTTTTGATCGAAGTCTTCGGCAATGAATTTTCTTATATCTTATTAATTTGGCCTTAAGAAAAATTTATTTCTTTAACCTCTTTCTATACTCAAAATTTTAATAAACAAGTAAATACATGGATAATATGTAAATAAACACTTACTACACATCTTTATTACTAGACTGATTCTATATTGTAGCTCACAGGTTTATTTTCTTATTGTCAGTAAGAACGTTTATGCCCGCCTATATACAAAATGCAAGCACTGCTGCTTGAGTTGAAATGTAAGGTTTGTGTCTATATTATTAGCAAAACAGTACGGAACTGTCTTGTCTATGTTTTGACCGCCAGACATTCCAACATCCTTCGGACCGATCGCAAACAAATTTGGAACTAATAGCACTATTCTGTATAGATCTATAAGCTCTATAGGCTCTATAAGCAACCTGCCTTATTGTATATAAAAAAATTGTAGTGTAAAATCTTGACTGTAAAGGTTTTATAGGGCATATTTTAAACGTCAAAAATATTTTTTAATATATAATAATATTTAATAATAATATTCTTAATATATCTATTATTAAACGGAAAACAAAGAAGATAAATACAGTACCTACGAATTCTTATAGAAATTTATGTTTAAAAAATATTTTAACGTGAGAATAAAGATGATTTTTGCAGAATAATTAAAATCCCAGTATACCGGATGAGTTACGTTATTAATATGTAATAATGATAAGAAATATTTTTAATCAAACTCATTGTGCAACTTTAATTAAAGTGACTTTAATTTTTACTTCCTTGTACGTAAGTAAAGGAAGTATTGTAATCGCGAAAAATTTCGGTTTTCAGATTTCAGCGGAAATATCCATTTTGATCATCCCTGAATCCATTTTGACTAATTTCGTCGTGACGTCTGTACGTACGTACGTACGTCCGTAACATCCAGTTGTGCACCTCCCTTTCTGGTTATTACACAATCTCCAGAAGTGGCACTTTACGTGAAGCCTATAATAGATTTTAATGAAAAACTGTTTTAAAATATAATCCAAAACTTTTCAAATTTGGTATACAAGACTTTTATGTCAATCGAAATAACATAATAGATTTTGGTTAAAATAGGCTAACCGGAAGTGGTACATTACTTGAAGTTGTTAACAGTTTTTCTTGAATAAAATGATTTTATTTTGATTTTAGAAATAAATGCTTCAAATAAAAGTTTAATGCCCGTTTGCACCGACAAGACTTAGGCTTTAAGTCTTCCTAAATTTTAAGTTTGACATAAATTTCTTTGCACCACCTACAAATTTGCAACTTAAAGTTCTAAGCCAATCTTAAATTTAAGCTCCCACAAGTCGACGGTTTAAAGTCGACTTAACCTACAAAACATCCAAACGTATTACAGTTTTTGTACCTTGTTATGACTAATATGCTAAATTTTGACAATTTTGACGATGATGATGATAATTTAGTAATTTTCTGTGTAATAAACATGCAAAACAGAATAAATAGAAAAATTTAGATCAGGGCTGCATATTTTGATTCATATAATGATAACGATTTTTACCTCCCGCTACCCTTGGTAAGGGCGGTATAGGGATCGTGCTAAAAATCGCATATCTGGATTTTGGTAAATGACCACGTTATAAGTTCCCTACAATCCAATTTTAACATTTTCATGATGATGTCTGTGTGTATGTATGTGTGTGCGTGGGTGTGGATCCTGTTTACGCTCTAACTCAAATACTTTCATTCCGTAAGTTTTGAAATCATGTATTTCTACCTTATTCTAATACGGAAAGAAGCCATTAGATTTTGGTGGCAATCGGATAACCGAAAATGGCAGTTTACTTGAAGCTCAAGGTAGTTTTTCTTCTAAAAATACTTTTAAATGTATTTTTTTCGCAATTTGTTATTATAAAAATTAAAGATTATTCCATTTTCTACAGGTTTGCTTTAATACTTTTTTGTATATTCAATGGATAAATTTATAAAGTAATATAAAAATTATACCCCCATAGGTAAATAGCGGGAGGTATTGTGTTGGTCACATCAGATTTATAATAATAAAATCAATTTATTTGCAATTGATAATTATGTCCACTCGTGTCGCAATTCGCAAATGAGAGACACGATTTGTCTATACCTGCCGCATCTACCCTTTGTATTTTTGAGTGGGGATAGGAATATATGGGTAATAAAGTAAAATGGTTCACTGGCCCTTTGTTCAGAACTTTTTTTAATCATCGGCAAATGGATATTAGGTTAAACATGTCGGTAAGCAATGGTTAATACCGACAAGTGACAGATTTGTTGTTCTTAAAAGTCAATAAAACTCTTTTGATTATAAGGCATGTGTAATAATAATGATATAATTAGTTTAAAAATAATATATTTATAAAATTATAGGTAATTTATTTCATAAAAACCCCTACTTAGATATCTTATTTTTTATTTGTTGAGCTTTTTGTATATATTCCGGGTCTAAGCCTATTGCCTCTAATAATTTCGGGTAATACGCACTCCAGATAAAATCGCTCAAAAAAATTATGTCTGCACTCCCAGAAAGTACATACAAAATTAAAATGCCAATTTATGCCATTTATGGAAAGGTTGAATCTCCGCCTTCAACCCGCTTGATATTGGTTGCATTACGCGTCATATTTCGGATGAATTTCATTAGAAATACCCTAGTATTTTACCTCGAATTGCCGCTCTTTGTTTCTATACCGCAATAAACAACCCTAATCAGCCTTTACCGCGGCCACACCAGGGCGGCAATAGTACATTATAGAATCATATAAGTATTGCAAGGACAGTGAAAGAAATTATTTGATTTAATAACATTTTTATTACAATTCCAGATTCATTTTGGCTTTTTTATTGTAGATTTTTCTATATTTATATATAACACCATCAGATATTTTTTTATGAGGAAAAAAATAACCAAGATCAGGGAGTCCGCATCTAGTATCTCCGCTATAACCAAGAGTCGCGAATAGAATATTACTTTCATAAATAACTCGTGTGTTTCATGTTCAATTGTTTTTATTTTATTTTTCATTAAAGTAGTTGCATAAAATACTACTAATTTGCTCATTAACCTTCTCTCTATTTCTTCAAATACAGAAATTTTAATAGAGAATCATTTGACTGAATCACCCGTATGTTTATTTATTTGAGGAATAATATCCCTTTTTATGGAAATAAGTAAATTTTTGGATTGCAGTCAAAATTATTTTATTTTCGGCCTCAACCGGTTTCAGCATCCCTTGTGTCAGGAGCTATAAATTGTTACAAAATTTTGAAAAAACTTGTAAATACGTCGTTTGCTTACGTGAGAATTTTTATACATTTGTATGAAGATAAACACATTAAATTATATACACACTAAAACTAAATAAATATAATAAAATACTCATTTATTTACTTTACTCTGATCCGTTTGACCTACATAATTGTGAAACATCTGTGTTCTAAAGGATTAAAGATGAACTATTTAGAATCAATGAAAATAAAATAAAGTTCTTAGGAACGAACAAATAGACCTTTATAAATCTCCATTGATTTGTCTACTTTGATCCCCCTTCTTGTAATTATGCCTGCTATTTAAATTGTATCATGTTTTCGTCTCATTTAGTTCTTTCCTGATGATGGCCGAACAAGCCGAAATACGTATTGAAATAAAATTGCACTTATTGAAACTAACCGAGTATTTATTTATACTTTTTTGTATTATCATTTTTTATACTATATCATTTAATATTTGAGAATACTGCGTTAGGACACGTTAATGTACTTCTAAAATTTATACAAAAAAAAAAATCCTGCAAAATAGCTATTTTCTTTGTAACTGAACAAATTGAAAATCTAGCCAGCATCTGACAAGACGGACATTGGACGAAAGTTGTAAAAGTTAGCGGTCGGCTTATTCGCTTTGTGCCTTCCAGGTAGACAACGAAAAATACCGTTATGTTAGTATGGATCAGAACCGTAATTCGCCATCTATTAGGGATATTTGTATATATATATATATATATACGTTAAAGCGCTACTACATCATGGCGCATCAAACGCACCCTTAAGAGATAACTGCATAATTAATATTAATACATAATATTAGTGAGAAGAACAGATTACAATAATTAAAACACAGGCGATAAGAAATAGTATATTAAATATCAAGAACGGTAAAGACAGTTTACCGATCAGAGACGATGTTTGGGTCTGACCGAAGCGAAGTTCCCAATTTTGTGTGAGATCGGTAATTCCTTAACGTTCGTGATGCTTATAACATTTTTGCGCGATTAGAGTTCGCTAAAAAAAAATAATTTTTATTTCATTTTTAATTTTTTTCATTATAAGTATTATTGAAACTGAATATAGTTAGTAGCTTTACAGTATGCTATGACTATTGTTTTGTTATGGTTTCATTGTTTGTTTATGCGCTTGAATGTCAAGAAGTCAAGGTGTTATTTAAACTTAATTTAAACTATTCAACAAAGAAAAATAATTAAAATGACTGACTCTGAGAATGAGAATTTAAATATAGAAGAATCTTGGAATATTGGATGTTCGGCAGAAATACCAGAAAAATCCAAACTGCGATATGAAAATACTTACAAAATTTTCAAAGAATGGTGCAGTGCAAAGAATGTTGGTATAAACGAAAGAGTTATGCTAGCATATATGCGTCAAAGATCTAAGCAACTAAAAGCACCTGGGCGCTTATGGGCTGAGTATTCAATGTTAAAGAGCACAATAGACCTAAAAAATCTGGTATTTTCACTAAGGAAGACATGACAAAAGTTTTGAATGAAGCACCAGCCAGGAATTTTTAATTCATAAGGTATGTTCAGATCACTTGTAAAATGTAGGCAATAATTATATTCTTTTTTTGTGTATTTGTAGGTGGGAATGATATTAGGAGTATCCGGTGCATGTAGGAGAGAAGAATTATACAATATGACTATCAAAGATTTAGAAGAACGTGAAATTACCAAATACAAAAACTAACATTCAACGGACATTTGCAGTTATTAACAAACACGATGAAAAAATACACTACTTAGACATTTTTCGTAAATATATCAAACTTGGACCAAGCAACGTGAAATCGGATAATTTATTTTTGAACTATCGCAGAGGAAAATGTACGGTTCAAGTTGTAGGAAAAGGAACAATCGAAAGTTGGTCGTCCAAAATTGCAAAATATCTTAATATGCAAAATCTGGATAGTTACACTGGCCACTCGTTTCGGCGCACTTCAGCAACACTTTTAGCTAATAAAAAAGTGGATGTTCTTGGGTTAAAAAGACATGGTGGTTGGCGCTCTTCCACAGTAGCGGAAAGCTACGTGGAGGATTCTCTTCAGAACAAAATAGAATTCGCCGAAAAAATTCTACACGACGACGGTGGAATAGCAGTGCAAAAGATTAATTCTTTGACTTCCAAAACATTTTCTGCGAATAATGCTAATAAGGCATTAGTATTAATAATTGTTCTAATTGTACATTTAGTATTAACATACATAAATAATATTTGTAAAATATTCCATATGTCCAGGTTGTCCCTTTTAAATGCAGCAGCAGATAAGTACAACTTTAAAAATGTTTGGACTTACGATGGCAGAATCTTTGCGAATATCAAAAAAGGCGGCAAAGATACTAAACTGTTTATAAACTGTCCTGATGATTTATTAGATTGATATATACAGGGTGTTAATACTAAGTCGTTACACCCGAAAATGGTAGATAGAACTTTTCTTAGCTCAAATTTTTGATTTGGAGCCCCAGTTCATAGTTATTGGCGTTCTCTTGTTTTTCGAAAAATCGTCATAACTCCCTTATTTTAAGGAATATTTAAAAAATACAACAACTTTCAGCATTTGCTTTCGGTTCTCTAAAACACTTGCATTTACAATTATTTTCTATTTCATCAAATAACAAAATGGCGACCAATCAAAAATTTCAAAACAAGATATTTTGAAAACCACCCATCGATTTTCGAAAATAAAACATTTTTAAAATCCTTAAACTTTCTATTACAATATTCAAATTGAATTGCAAGATAAATTTCAACAAACTGCAACAATCATTTAAAACAAAATATATATATACAGGGTGTAAACGGAACTAAGGAACGCGATTTTTCTCGGAAGTTATTAGAGATACAAAAAAATCTTTCAAATAAAATTTTTAGTGTTTCTAGCAAGCTAATTAAATTAATATAAATCAGAAAAAAAATAATTTAATTTTCGGAGATATATTTATTTTTGATTTTTTTTAAATGGTACACCCTATATATTGTTATACTATTTAGTAGGAAATAATTTTTGCTTTAAAAAAGTTTTTTAAGTTATACCTTCTAAACTTAATAGAACTCGAGATATTGAAGAAAATATTAAAATAGTTTTACTCGAAATTAAAGTGAATCTTTAAGGTATCAACAAGTTGTTTACGGCCGAGGCGGGTAGCCGAGGCCGTAATTACTTGCGAGTACCTTAAAGACACTTTTCGTCTGAGGTACATACATAATTTTATTTCATACTGGTTTCTAAAGTTGTTAAATTATTAAAAGAAATCTCCAGCTATTTTTAGCAATATTAGTTTTAAGTAAGGAGGCTAAGACGCAACTGTTCGGATCTCCTCACGATCTCCTAGCAACTAGCAACGCGAGCATCAGAACAACAGAAGTTTGTTTATAAATAAATAAATAAAAATTCATTGCCTAAGTCTATTGATTTTACCAAATCCTTTACGTACAGAGATTACCAAAAATTTTGAAACTGAAATATTTTTGGTTGATTGTTCAAATGTAAATTGGAATGAGATTCTATATATGAATAATATAAATGCAAAATAGAGTTTTTTAACAACAATGTAATACAGCTGTTTGATATACATGCACCGCTAAAAAGTACAAATTTTAAGAAAAACTATTGTCCATGGATTACTCGAGTCATTCGTATTATGCAAAATAAAAGGGATAAGGCATTAATAAAATACAATAAATCAACAACAGCTGCAAACTATAAATATTACAAAGAATTAAGAAATCTTACAACTGCAGCAATACGAAAAGAAAAACAAATATATTTGCAATACGAAATTAATAATAATATCAATGATTCGGGGAAACTATGGAATAATTTAAAGCGATTAGGTGTGAGTAACAATTCAGCGAACAATATGCCAGAAACATTAAAGGAACCAAACATGTACCGAAAGTATGTTTTAGATAAAATTGGGAGAAGTAATGTAGATTTTGATACGAAATATTTTTAGCTTAATAATACTTATGCCGAATGTACCAGTAAATATTTTGCATTTAAATGTACAGGCCATGGGCCTTCATGGCCTGTATTGCTATTTTATATATATGTACGGATAGCAAAAATATCGAAAACATCTTAAGACGCCTAAAATCTAACGCTATCGGGGTTGATGATATATCTTTAAAAATGATACTCATAATACTGCCCGTAATTATAGATTATATTACGCACATAATAAATACTTGTTTATTGGAAGGAGTTACCCCAGATATCTGGAAACTTGCTTTATTAAAACCTATAGCTAAACAATCTCAATATTCTACATTCGACGACCTGAGGCCCATAAGTATTTTGCCAGTACTATCCAAAGTACTGGAAAGAGTAGTCTCTGATCAAATCATGGAATACGTAAATGAAAATAATTTTTTTCCGAATAGTCGATCTGGGTTTCGACCAGGTTACAACACAAATACATGCCTTTTGAACATCGTAGATAAATTAGTAAATAATTTTGATAAATCAATACTGTCAATCCTAATTCAGATTGATTTCTCAAAGGCATTTGACATAATTGATCTGGAATGCTTCTTGCCATACTTCAGTATTATAATTTTTCTCCAGCAGCTCTTCAGTGGTTTAACAGTTACTTCGAAGGTAGATACTTCTCGGTCTGCATGTCGTCGGGTGTGGAAGCAGTTTTTTCATCCACTTTTCCAGTAAAACGAGGTATTCTTCAGGGATCAATATTAGGCCCGCTATTCTTCTTAATCTATGTTACTGATATGCCGTCAGTTTCCAGTTTTAGTACTATACACTCATATGTAGATGACACCTCAATTATTGCGTCCATTAGTCCTAATAACATCGCTGAACAGTGTAACATCGTTAATAAAAAGCTTAATTCATTAAGCATATGGGTATCAAATAATGGATTATAAATTAATGCCTCAAAATCATCTTTACTTATTGTAGGTAATTGCAACATTCCTAACATTCTATTAGATGGAGTAACTTCGATACGCAGTGATGTCATCAAAATTCTAGGACTGCTTATTGATAAGGATCTCATGTTCAGAGACCATGTAAATAAGAAATTAGATGCTGTTAGACTAAAACTGAAACAGTTATACCAATTCCGGCATGACTTAAATTCTCATGTAAAGTTACGAATTATAAACTCGTTAGTATTACCTGTATTAGATTACTGTTCGTGTGTATATGTTCCCAATCTCGCCAATCAGATAAGAATAAAATCTTATTAATTCAAAATTCATGCTTAAGGTTTATTTATAATGTGCGTAAGTATGAACATATCTCGCAGTATAGGTCATTAGCTAAAATAAGGGATATGGAGACCAAAACTAAAATTTCCTACCTTTGCACGGTACATAAACTGAGACTTACTGGTACTCCTGCATATTTATTGGACAATTAATACTCAAAGACTATAACTACTCTTTACGTATCAAGAATTTATATATTGTTCCCTCTTTCATTAAAGTAAAATTTAAAGGGTCATTTTCATTCTTGGCACCCTCACTATATAACGAATTACCGCTATCAATGAGATCTCTATTGTTTGTTAACTTCAAAAAATTAATAAAACTCATGTATTAAGTACTGTTCAATTTAAGTTATTTACTATATACTAATTTCTACTTTTGTTTAATTCTTTGTTTTTGTCATTTACTAATGTTGGCATGTTATTTACACTTGTTTTGTAATGTGATTGGTTAGGTGGAAGAACAGCCCTTGGCTGAACCTCGCCTTTGTCCGTATTGGCAATGAAGATTTATTATTATTATTACTATTAAAATAATTGTAATTATTGTAAAACCAAATATGTGAAAAATAAAATACTGACACTGTGTGTATTTATTGTAACCAAGCATTTCTTTGTTGTAATCAAGCATTTCTTTGATATAATCAATCCCCCTTTGAATGCCGGTCGAACTATTATTATTTAAATAAATTTATAAATTATTAAATTTATATACTTTACGTACTGTTCAGTGAACTGTAAGTAAATCAATTACCGGCGTGTTAGTTCTAGCAACCAGTAAACATAACACTGTCGTGGAAACAGGCATGGTAAGTTGATAAAAAAGATCAATCGCGCAAAAAATTGATTATAACAATGATAACCATTGATTACAGCTGTTTTTTGGCGACGAAATGTATTCATGTTTTTCAACCGTATTCAACAATGACATTATTAATATGTGTTAAAATAACAAACCAACAAAAATTAATTTTGTTGAAATTTATAAATTATATGTAAAGAACACAAAATAATTAAAACTGAATATAATTCGATTTTTTTTTGATGATTCTTTACATATCTTTGGCATCATCATGCACATTAATTTGTTATTACGTGAAATAAATGTTTACGTATTTACCAAAATATTATAGAAAAGTGATATATGTTATGAGAGCCCTCCGCCCCTTCTCCTCTTTCTTTGAATTACGTTTTGAACCAACTATAGTGACTGGTTCAAAACAGCTTGAATGGGGTTCATGGATGACGTCATTGTTAGCACTACGGCTACTAGATAATACCTAGCTGACTCGTGCGCAGTATTGGAGCCAAAATGAATGAAGTAAATTGTTAAATAGAAATGGATTTTTTATAAGTTTATGTAGTAACTATTTTTCATAATTGTTATAACTTCCACATTTGTCATATTATATTTAATGAAAATAATAAAATATGATAAAATATGGTTCTTCTCACTTAAAATTTAGTTGTTAAGTAAATTTAATGTAATGAACAAATTCGAATCAGTTTCTCTGTTCTTATGAATTTAAATCATTGCTGTCAAAAAAACGCGTTGCAGTTTTTCATTTCATTAAATTTACTTTAGAAGTAAATTTTATATAAGTTAAGATTTTTTTTTTTTTATAAAACCGGCCCTTACTACTCTATATATATATATATATATATATATATATATATATATATATATATATATATATATATATATATATATATATGTCTATATCTGCTGTTTTTAATGTATTTATAGAAACTAATAATTGAATTGAATCTATTGTTTGTTCAAATTCAACTACATAAATATATTATGGAATACCTTTCAACATTATCTTGTTATGTTGTATTATTTTTGTATTCATATTCGTTTCTATTCCATGGTGTCTACAATATTCACAAAATTACTGTCAAAAGTACTATACGCGATTCAAGTAGAGCGGACTCTATCTGGTGACCAAACATCGCACTAATTTTGTGATGTCACAACGAGTATAGTTTCAAATAGAGTTGGGCCTGGGTCGTGACGCAGTGAGCCACCGTGATAGTTTCCACAATTTTTTTCGGGCCGTGAATATTTGTGAACATGAATGAAAAAATTAAACGTTAGTATCCGTAAATTTAGTAGAAACATTTTTTCTATGTAATACTAATTTCAAAACGTTAATACATATTTAAGAAAAAAAAAACTGGACACGTTATCCGTCCGTCGTCGAGTTAGTTTGATTTTCTTCATAATACCTTACATATGTGCGTTGCTTGTTCGAACCTGCATGCAGCTTAAATGCTAGGAAGTGGAAGGGCTCTAGCGCTAGAGTTTAGCTGCGAATTTGCAGCCATGCAGAATATAGAGCAAATTAGTAGGTATTACTTATTTGTTGTGTGTGTGAAGTGTTTTTTTTTTTTTTTTTAAATAAAGTTCGAATCCGTAATGGAAAGCAATAAATCTGAAAGTAATTCTTCTAAATCTAGTTCGATATTAGGAAAACGTGAATTAGAAATAAAAGTAAAGGACAATGAGAAACAATTCTTTGCATTTTCAACCAAGAAGAATAATAAAAATGATATTTGGAAAAAGTTCTTTATTGTTTCTTACAAAGAAATAAATAGTTCAGGATTATTTACAATATATTAAATGTACATAGCTATTACAGTATAAGAGTAAAACTGGCATTACAAGCTTGTTACGGCACAAATGCACTTCCTTCCTCAAACTGTGACTTCAAATACCAGTTAGAAAATTATCTTATAAATAACATTCCTGCTAGAGTTAAAAAGGAATTGCAGAATTTGTAATTTTACATTATCAGTAAAGATATGCGACCGTTAGACGTAACTGAAGAAGAAGGTTTTAAAAAATTGGCTCAAAAATTAATAAATATAGGAGTACCGTACGGACAACAAAATATCGTGGAAATTTTAAGTAGTAAGCCTCGTACAGACCTGCGAACCACGTCCAGACCGGTGCAACAAAACGGCGATCCGAGCCAAGCAATGCAACACTTGCAACGTTTGTCTGCAACGTTTGCGCGATCCATCCATTGTCGGTATTTCAACGAACGATCAAAGGATGTTGCGCGAACACGTTGCAGCTAGTCTGGACGCGACGGCGAACGGATACTTGCAACAAAATATTTTATTTCACTTTATTCTTTGATTCGAAGTAGATGTTTGCTCTTTATTAATACTACATTTACCAAAAATGGAATGGTCTAAAGACAATACTTCAAAATTTATCGAACTGTACAAAAATCATGATATTATTTGAAATCTGCAAAACATACATATGTAATGAATATGAATGTTTTATTATTTCAAATTTAATATTTGATCGTACGACTGTACTTAATCTAAACAAACCGGTGTGCGACTCACGAGACGCCGGGACGCGGTTAGTGTTAAAGACTCTTCAAAAGTTCAAAAGTTTTGTAAAAGAAATTACTCAAGTGAAACCGAATCCCTGTGACCAAGAATTGTTCCAGGTAGACTTCTTTCACTCCTAGAATCTACTAAAGGCAGGTTATCTTCTTTTATATATTTTTATTGTTCATGTATTATTGCGTAACCATTTGTAACAATTGCAACATTTGTAATATAAATGTAAGAATTTAAAATTTGAACTTTAATATTTATATTTTTTTATTGTTTAATCTAACATTTTTTCTATTATTAATTATATTTTGTTTGTTAAATTCGTATTAAAATCATTTTCCTATTAATTTTGACACCGCTCGATCAGAATTGGAAAGAAATTTATTATTAAAGGTAAAATAAAGTCCTACCAAGGTAGGTAAATTCTGATAATAATTAGTAGATTAATGCATTTAGTGATTCAGCGTTGGAGTTCAGCGCTGTGTTCGCTACACAAATGTGTATCTGCAACAATAATGGAAAAGAGAGAAGCCGAACGGTTCGGCGTACGGTTCGCCGAACGGTTCGTCGAACGGTTCGCAGGTCAGTAGCATTTACCACTGATATATGGACACATCAGTATAAACAAAGAATTTTTTTGACATTGACCGACTATTATATTGTAACGTCGCTGCTCCGTAGCCCTCGCCGCCGCCGCGCCATAGCAGGGGCCACAGTGTCCGCGCCTACCTGACGAGTTCTAACTTGTTGCGATCTATTGTGCATGTTGCTTACCTCGAGAAGATCTCTAGGAGGTTCTAAAACTAAAGTCGCCAGGTATATAACCCGTCGCCAAAGCCAGCGAACACATTCTGTATTATAGAAGCAACGAGTAAAGAAGTCTGATGTAAATAAGCGTCGTGAATAGTTGGTGATATAAACAACAGTCGACAGTGAACATAAATAAATGTAATTAGTGACATAAAGAGTGGTGTTAATTGTTTAAATAAATAATCATAGTGTTTAAGAGTCTTATAATATTCTTAGTCTTTAAATTAGGGTTAATATTTGTTTATCATAGTGTTAGTTTAATTTATTATCTTTTGATTATATTTTTAATATTTATTTACCGTTTAGTAAACGTATTCTTTCAATTAATTATATATCTGTTATTTGTTACACTTCACCCATATAAATAAAAACGTTACAATTGGTGTCAGTTGTGGGGTTGTTAATAAACTATGAAGTGTAAATAAAAAATAAATAAACTGATGAGTAAACAAGTAAAATTAATTGAGTTAAAAGTAAATGATCTCAAGAGAGAACTGGAAGAACGAGAATTAGATACGACAGGACTGAAAAGCGTTCTACAATCTCGTCTGCGGCAAGCATTAATCACTGCTGGTCAAAATGCTGAAGATTATCTATTCAAAATTCCGGGTGACGTATCCGACATTGGTAAACAGATAGAACAAAATTCTCGAACATTAAAAGAAGAATTAAAACTGGAAATGGCAGAAAGTTCTAGAAAGGCAGAAGAAAATTCTAGAACATTAAAAGAAGAATTGACAGGACCATAAGAACAAAAATTGGAGGAGAGTTCTAGAAAAGCAGAAGAAAATTCTAGAACATTAGAACAAAAATTAGAAGAAAATTCTAGAGCATTAGAACAAAAATTAGAGTATAATTCTAGAAGTTTAGAAGAAAAATTAGAAGAAAATTCTAGAAGTTTAAAAGAAAAATTAGAAGAAAATTCTAGAAATTCAGAAGAAAAATTAGAGGAGAATTGTAGAAAAACCGAAGAAGATCTGAGGAATTTAAAAGAGTATGACAAGAAGATTGAAAAAATACGAGAAAAATTTACTAAAATTACATCGTCGTCAATGTCAAATTCCGATGTAGTAAGGGCAGGACTACTAAAAGAAAGGAAAGTAGTAAAACCTGATACTACTTCAAAAATGCACATAAAGACACAGGAATTTAATGGAAAATCTTCGTGACCGAATTATTTAAAACAATTTCAAGCGGCTGCGAAAGCAAATAACTGGACGTCCCCGGAGAAGGCTACATCGTTGACTGTCTCGTTGCGTGGAGAAGATATCGACATCCTACAAACGTTGAAGGAAAAGGAACAAGAAGACTACGACCAAATAGTCAAGCGGTTGGATATGCGATATGGCAATGCGCACCTGGAGCAGGTATACCAGACGCAGCTGAGGAACCGATATCAGAGTTCAAAAGAAAACCTGCAAGAATTTGAAGCCGACGTAGCCCGTTTGGTTCGTCTCGCACATCCTACAGCTCCTGGCAGCGTTTTGGAGTGCTTGGCCACTCAATCATTTATCTACGGAGTTCGAGACAGCGAAACTCAACAAGCACTGCGATTGGCCCGTCCAAAAACTTTAATTGATGCACTCTCATATGCATTGGAGCATGAAGCTGCCAAACAAGCTTCACGAAACTAATCGCGAGTGCGAAATATGGATGCTGAGAGAAAGGAAAACTCCGAAGATCTAGAAGAGACAGTGCGACGAATTGCAAGTGAAGTGTTCACCGGAAGAACGAAACTCCGCTGTTGGAATTGCGGTGAACTGGGTCATCCGCAAAGACTTTGCAGAAAAATGCAAAAGAAGACAGAATCGACAAAGGAAGAAAAGGAGTCGGAAAACTAAATCGGGTTGATGCGAAGGGGCAACTGTCGACCTGTAATCTAATAGTTCCACAATCCATCAGTTATGTCGCATCTCTTCATCATAAAGCCAATAGCATCTATGTGGATGGCTCTATTAACGGAAGGCCACTAAAAAGGCTACTGGATACGGGTGCGACAAAAACTACAATTAGACCCGACTTGATAAGGAAAACTGGGAAGACGAATCTTCAACCAACTAAGTGGCGATTACGCACAGCAACGGGAGAACAAGCTACCGCATTAGGAGATGTAGATGTCACCATCACTATTAGAAAAACCTCATTCAAACATCGTGTGCTGGTAGCTGAAGTTGAAGATGAAGTAATACTCGGAATGGACGCAATGACAAAGCATGGTTTTAAACTTGACCTAAAGAAAAACTCGTATTAAATCCACGAGATGACAAAGCTGTGCCCGTACTAATGGCCGAAGACGTTACTCTTCCATAACGAAGTGAAACTATCCTGGAAGCACATTTAGATGGTAGTTTCTGTGAGGGAAGTATCGTTATGCTGGAGCCCATGAATGATGATGCCAAAACTGGCACTGGAGTTGTTGTTGGAAAATCACTGGTCAAAGTCAGCCAGGTAATTCCAGTTCGAATAATGAACGTCAATTTTTATCCTGTTGTTCTGAAGAGAGGAACAATTGTAGGAGAATGCATGGCAGTATCCTCGATTATCCGAAATGTAAAAGCCAAAGGGAACACATCTCAGAAAATTCCGGACACGTTAATCAATCAATTGACAACATCCTTTGAAGAATTGACCGCCGATCAGAGAACCAAGGCGAAGGATTTAATTGGGAGGTTACAAGATGTGTTCCAATATGACAAGAAAGACAACGAAAGGACTAATGTAGTTCACCATAAAATAGACACCGGAGACGCAAGACCCATCCGCCAACCAGCAAGAAAACTACCACTGGCGAAGCGGGAGGAAGCGGAAAGAATAATCGAAAACATGAAGATGGAAGGTGTGATTGAACCTTCAAGCAGTCCATGGGCTTCACCAGTGGTGTTAGTGAAGAAGAAGGATGGCTCTACACGATTTTGCGTCGATTATCGTCAACTTAACAACGTGACGAAGAAGGATAGCTACCCGCTACCTCGAATAGACGACACATTAGACACTTTGGCTGGCTCAAAGATTTTCTCCACTTTGGATCTAAAGAGCGGCTACTGGCAAGTGGATTTGGATACAAAAGACAAAGAGAAGACAGCCTTCACCATTGGTACAGGACTCTAGCAATTTACCGTAATGCCGTTTGGGGTCTGCAATGTTCCTGCAACGTTTGAACGACTTATGGAAACAGTATTGGCTGTTTAGTGTACCTCGACGATATTATTGTGCTAGGTAAGACATTTGAGGACCACATGAAGAATTTCGAATTGGTTTTCCAGAGATTGAGAAAGGCTAACCTGAAACTTAGCCCGAAGAAGTGTCACCTGTTTCAGAGAGAAGTTCATTACGTTGGACACGTTGTTTCCGGTAAGGGTATTGCAGTTGACCAGGGGAAGATAAAGGCTGTGAGAGACTGGCCAGCACCTAGGGACAAAGACGAACTTAGAAGTTTTCTTGGTTTGTGTACCTATTATCGACGATATGTATCTGGATTTGCCAACATAGCCAAGCCACTGACAAAGCTTACTGAAGAAGGAAGAAGATTTATCTGGGAAATGGACTGTACAGTTGCATTTAAAGAACTAAAACATGCTTTAACAAGCGCACCCGTCTTGAGTTATTCTTTACCTGAAGGAGAGTTCATTCTAGACACAGATGCCAGCAACGTCGGAATTGGTGGCGTTCTTTCTCAGATACAAGATGGGTATGAGAAGGTTATTGCCCACTTTAGTAAGACCTTGTCAAAACCAGAAAGGAATTACTGTGTGGCCAGAAAAGAACTCTTGGCAGTCGTGAAATCCGTGGAACATTTCTACAAATATTTGTACGGAAGAAGATTTCTGATTAGAACTGACCATGCTGCATTAAAATGGCTGCTATAATTCAAGAATCCTGAAGGTCAGGTGGCTAGATGGATTGAAAGACTACAGGAATACGATTTCAAAATCGAACACAGGATAGGTACCAGCCATCGTAATGCCGATGCATTGTCCAGAAGGCCTTGCCAAGATGACTGCAAACATTGTAGTCGACTTGAAGAAAAACAGTCCACCGTCGCCAGAATAACAGTAGTCGACGATAGTTGGCAGCCCGATGGACTACGCAAGGACCAAGAAAATGACCCGACTATGTTTTTTTTTATTAAAATGGAAAGCAGAAGAATGCAAACCAATATGGGAAGACGTTGCACCACACTCACAGAGTGTACAATCGTACTGGGCGCAATGGGACTCCATGGTGATTGAGGATGGCCTGTTGAAGCGTGTGGTAGAGAATGCTGATAAAACTGAGAAGAAAACTCAGTTGGTCATTCCTAAGAGTAGAATACCAGACGTGTTGAAAGAGATCCATGACGGATCTGGAGGCCAGTTTGGAGTCACTAAAACTATAGAAAAATTGCGCCAGCGGTTTTACTGGGTTAACTTCACTGAAGATGCTAAAGACTGGTGCAAGAAATGTGTGGTTTGCGCTGGAAGCAACGGCCCTCATAGACGACGAAAAGCCGCAATGTGTCAATACAACGTTGGCATTCCCAGAAAGTGACGACGGAAATAAATATATCGTGGTTGTCATGGACTACTTCACCAAGTGGGTTGAAGCCTATCCATTACCCAACCAAGAAGCCATCACGGTAGCTGAAACTTTAGTTAAAGGATATATATATATATATATATATGCCGATTCGGGGTTCCACGTGAACTTCACTCCGACCAGGGAAGAAATTTTGAGTCTGCCGTTTTCCAAAATATCTGCAAGATATTAGGAATTAATAAAACCAGAACAACTGCATTACATCCGCAGTCCGATGGCATGGTTGAGCGAATGAACAGAACAATCAACCGATATTTGTCGAAGGTTGTCTCAACCACCAAAGAGACTGGGACCGACATCTTCATCTGGGCCCTGATTCTGTAACTTGCGTGAGCATTTACAACACCAATACTAACACAAATTAGTCACATGTATACAGTATGCCATCTATTAGAGATCTGAAGAACTACTAGTTATGACGTCATACATTGCGAGACACGCAAATATAGTTGCGTGACCTACAGAGGTCCTGTTTCTTACTTGCGTGACTATTGACTATCTATCTCACTTTAACTCTGTAGTTGTCTCGTATTGCTGTCATTTTGCGCGTTTTGTTGTTGTTTTATTTTTATTGTTATATTACGTCTTTTGTTGTTTCTTGTTATTTTTAATTTGTTTTTATTTTTATCGTTTCTTTTTAGTGATTAAATAATTCACAAATCTAAGTGTATCATAAATTGAGGTTATCAATTTACCTTATTATTTGGTTTATATTGTTAAAATTGTTTCAGATTATACCTAGTTCTCCTCATAATGGCTTTAGCTGGCATTTTTATAGCTTTAGCTGAGGAGGAGATATTAGAAGAAAGGTATGATACCCGAATAATACGTAGAAAGTTGAGGGATGCATAAAATCTTTTCGAAATGAGGAATACAGATTTTTTTCTTAGATTAAGCAAAGAAGCCTGTATGACATTGACGCTATGATGATTTCAAATCTAATACCAATATTAAACTTCGCGACATAAAAACCTAATGCACAAAATTCCCCATAAAAGTCACTAGGAACAAACAGTGACGTCATTTAATGTAGCCACGCAAATGTAGTCACGCAAATGCTCACGCAAGTTACAGAATCAGGGCCCTGTTCTTGATGGCTTATCGTTCATCCGTGTATGAAACGACAGGGCAAACTCCTGCGAACATCTTATTCGGACGTTAGTTGCGTTTACCATGCGACTTGGTGTTCGGCAGCAAACCTGGGGAAGACCTGGCCGGAGAAGATTACGTTACGGGCTTACGGAGAAGAATGGATGACAGAACAAGTCCGTACGAACATTCAAGTTGTCAGCGATCGAATGAAGGACCGGTATGACATCAAAGCCGAAGAAGGTGGATATCAACCTGGGGATTTAGTGTGGCTCTACAACCCACAAAGGAGCCGCGGGTTATCACCAAAGCTGCAAAAGAATTGGGAGGGCCCCTATGAGGTAGTCAAAAGAATAAACGACGTGGTATATAAAATTAAGAAACGACCTACAGGGAAGCCAAGAGTGGTGCACTTTAATCGGCTAGCCCCTTTTGCCGGAGACAACCACGAAGACCATAATGGAGCAACAGTTCGTCAGATCATAGCTAAAGAACCGACTTTTGAAGATTTCATGGAGAACTATTAGTTTGGGCGCAAGGCGCGGTACAGCGTGACAAAAGAAGAACACCGAGATCTGTTCACCGTGTCTTCAAATTATTCCCTCGGCCACTGCGTATCAGAAGACTTAAAGATGTCCTACGGCATAGCATCAGTCTTTAAAGCGAAATATGGACGGCTACAAGAACTGGCCAACCAACTTCCATCTGTTGGGAAAACGCTACGACTGAGAGAAAGCAATGCAGACCATCAGCGGTACATCTACTACCTTGTTACAAAATTACGCTCATACCGGAAGCCGTCGTATCACAGCGTATGGAACTCGCTATGCGGGATCATCTACTGGAGAATGACATTTTGAAGCTAGCGGTACCGAAGTTAGGTTGTGGTCTAGACGGTTTGGATTGGAGGATTGTAAGGAACATGTTAGAGGTCCTCTTCCATTTCACCGGCGTTGAAATTCTCGTCTGCAGCTTTAACCCTAACGGACAGAAAGAGGAAGTCGAGCGGACCATCGACTGTCACTTCTTTAAGAATTCGAAATTCACCAAGGGTAGTACCTGCAGATTTCGTCATCACGAACTGTTCGGGGACGAAACAGTCTTAAGGAGGGGGCAGTGTAACGTCGCCGCTCCGTAGCCGTCGCCGCCGCTGCGCCATAGCAGGCGCCACAGTGTCCGCGCCTACCTGACGAGTTCTAACTTGTTGCGATCTATTGTGCATGTTGTTTACCTCGAGAAGTTCTCTAGGAGGTTCTAGAACTAAAGTCGCCAGGTATATAACCCGTCGCCAAAGCCAGCGAACACATTCTGTATTATAGAAGCAACGAGTAAAGAAGTCTGATATAAATAAGCGTCGTGAATAGTTGGTGGTATAAACAACAGTCGACAAGTGAACATAAATAAATGTAATTAGTGACATAAAGAGTGGTGTTAATTGTTTAAATAAATAATCATAGTGTTTAAGAGTCTTATAATATTTTTAGTCTTTAAATTAGTGTTAATATTTGTTTATCATAATAATAATAAAGCCTTTATTGTAAAACCCAAAATACAAATAATATGATTTCTTATAAAGTAGATAAACAAAGTTATATATACCAGTATTTAGCTTATTTTAGTGTGGTCGAAAGATGATCTGAGTTAGAAGGTATATGGTTTTAGGTCCATTGCTGGACGAAGGCCTCCTTCATCTGTTTCCACTCATTTCTGTTTTTGGCTTTGGTGCTCCATGTAGGTCCTGCAGTTATTTTTATATCGTCGTCCCAGCGGGAGAAAGTTCTGCTAGACCGATGATATCAAACTTTATTTTAGAAGTTGCGCTTTCGAGTTCAATTAGTCTGTCGTCCGAAAGGAGAGTTTTCGTGTTTAGGGAGCAAATTCGCAATATGTAAGGTGCTTTATTTTGTGTCTTTGGATGTGGTTGGTGTAGGTTTAGATGAAGGGGGTGGTCTTGACTTCCCACGGTGACCGGCCGGGTTGGGAAGTTAGTTGTTGAGTTTGGCTTTTTGACGAAGTTTGGCGTGTTGGTGGTTTGTGACTGTGGTATTAGAGCGGATTCGTTTTCATTGTTTATCATTTGTTTATCATAGTGTTAGTTTAATATATTATCTTTTGATTATATTTTTAGTATTTATTTACCGTTTAATAAACGTATTCTTTTAATTAAGAATATATCTGTTATTTGTTACACTTCACCCATATAAATAAAAACGTTACAATATTAATAAAAAATATATTTTACGATGCTTTGTTCTACGTACATCAGAGATAACTGATAAAAAAACTGGTGCCAATATTAAAGTCCACGATATGATATACATATACAAGAATTTCTTGCTCGTATCGTAATTTAAAATTACTTGTTAATACTTTCTCCGAAGAGTTATTAGCAACCATTTCGGCAGTAAAAGAATTAACCGACTATTTTCAGAATTCTGGCTTAAACAGGTGTTTGTCAATAAGTTTAAAACAAGACTTCAGCATACGATGGAATTCATTCTATACAATGTTAAAAAGTGTTAAAGACACGTATCAAGAAATTGAAAATATTTTAATGAAAAAAAGAGAACTATCTCGTTTAAAATATATAAATAGAACTATATTAAAAACAGTTCTTGAATTTTTACATATATTTTAAGAATGTTCTGAAAATTTAAGTGGAGAACTTCAGCCCACCATTAATTTGGTATATATATGATAACATAAATTATTACACTACTGTACACCGAAATCAGATGATTCATATACTTTAATAAACTAAAAAATCTGCAGAAACACTTATAAAAAAACTGATGTGGCCAACACAAAACCTCCCGCCATTTAATTTTTATTAATTTAAATACATATACCTATGGGGTCTCATGGTCGCGTGCTTGAGTGTCTGGTGGAGAATCTGGGGAACCGGATTCAATTCCTACTATCAAATATTTCAAATTTTAAATGGCCCAAAATTAACCCCTGTGATGCACTCTCCACGTCAAAAATGAGTACCCGTGAGGTGACACATGGTAAACGCCCGCACGATACAAATATGTCATCATCATTACCGAAATCTGTGTACAATCTGTGTATTAGCACATCCAGCAATGGGTAATATGCTGTGATAATATATTTACGTTATTATTTAAATACATACCTGTATATTTACTAATACTTGAAATTATATATGTTAAGTTCCTTTCCATTATTTTACTATTGTTATATTTACAATTTTCGTCTTAAAATATTATTATTAATTTGAAATTATGTCCATTAAGTTTCTTTCCATGTAACTTTTGTTCTATTTACAATTTTCTTTTGAAAATGTTATTGTTATTAATTTGAAATGATTATTTTTTTGACAGTGACATTTATCTGTCAGTTACATACATTTGAGCTGAATTGTGTAACCAGGGAGTTGTGTTTATAGCATAAGCTCCGAGATATAATTTTTATATTATTTAATAAATTTATCCATAAAATATATAGAAAAAGTATTAATGTAAACCTGTAGAAAATGAAGTAATCTTTAAGTTTTATAATAACAAATTGGGAAAAAGTAATATTTAAAGGTATTTTTTGAAGAAAAACTATTTTGAGCTCCAAGTAAACTGCCATTTCCGGTTATCCGATTGACACCAAAATCTAATGGCTTCTTTCCATATTAGAATAAGGTACACATACACACACATGCACGCACGCACGCTCGCACGCACACACACACACACACATCATCATGAAAATGTTAAAAATGGATTCCGGGGACCGTAAAACGTTAGTATTCTGTATATACCGAGTGTCTTCCTTTTTCTGCCGACCATAGGATATAACAATGGTAAAATTTTCATACGACTGTAATTTCTGCCCTATTTATTTTAAAACAAAAGTGTAAATACAAAAAATGTTCAGAATTAGTTGTATCGTTTGAGGTGACATGATATTTGTCATAAAGTTTTAATAATGATGGTTTTCATTAAATTCTTTATAAATAATCATGGATACATTTACCATCTCACAAAAATATAATTAGCTAATTAAAAATTAATTTAATCAAATCAATAATTATTAAGAATTTATGACGTCATCTGTTAAACTCAAACATTACAACTGTTTATCATTTTTGTTCTGTTTCTCATGGCAGTCTGTAAATAGTCAAAAATTATAACTTTTATTTTACCTCTCTCGTGAACTAAACGTATGTAAACAATAATTTTGGACTTATTAGATGAAGATATTAATTCTGAACATTTCTGCAATTACACTTTTGTTCTAAAATTAAAAGGGCAGAAATTACAGCCATATGACAATTTTACCATTATATATCCTATGGTCCAGAAAAAAAGTAGACACCCGGTATATAAGGGCAGTGCTAAAATTGATAAGCTGTAATATATTAAAAAAATTGCAATAATTGAAAGTATTTTTGTGCATATTTTCATTTACAAATTCTATAAAGTATTATATATTAAAACGGCAGAACTTAAATCTTTATTATATGACAAAATTATGGATGGTACTAATTACAAATGAAAGTTATAATCGTCAAAGCTCTTTTGAGAACAATGTGATTATTCTAAACACTGTCTAAAACTCTTTCGTCTTTTCCAATATGTAAGAAATCTAACTTACATATCAAACCGCAAATGTGACGCAAACGGAGAGTTATTATGTTTGAGCCGCAATTTAGAACGTTGTTAGGGAAATTTGTGATTTTCTCCCTTCCGCTTCATATGATCATTTGCATATGTCGACAAGACTGTCGTTCCCCATGTCGCCCCGCTTCTGAACTTTAGCGTTTCTGGGAAATGCCAGTTGAATACACACGAATTGCGGGAAATTCTAGATAAAATAAACGAAAGGACGTTCCATCGGTCTCCTGATGCGAGGTGAATCCAATATATTTATTTTAGCTTTGATAAAATAGTTTTAAATTACATTAGTGCTATGTGCAGAAATACATTATGCGTTACTGTGTCACAACATTATGTGGATTTTTTGTTAATCAAAAACGATAACACTATTCTGCTGCGCTCATATTTACAGTGGCTATATTGACTGCAGCAATTTTATCGTACAAATAAAATGTTTGCTGCCGGCTATAATTAAGTCCATATTTAAAATATGTTAAAAACGTAAAATATTCCAGCTTTATGAACTTCGTTTCACAGATATACAAATTTAATATAACTGCAAAATATTTTTCTGTAGATTTCATAATGAAAACTGTTATATATATATATATATATATATATATATATATATATATATATATATATATATATATATATATATATATATATATATATATATATAGTGTGTGCAACGAAACGTGGATCATAGGACTTTAACATGGGATTTTAAAAATGTGCGGAAATTGGCTCTCCTGTACATTTTAGAGTACTAAATGGAATTGAAGTGTCTTTTTACCTCTCGCTAAGAGAGGTATTGCATTCATGCTAAAAATCGCATATACAGATTTTATTGAATAAGTACGTTTTAAGGTCCCTACAATCCGATTTTAACATTTTTACGATTATGTCTGTGTGTGTGTGTGTGTGTGTGTGTGTGTGTGTGGATGTATGTGTGTGTGTGTGTATGTATGTATGTAGGATGTTGGAAGAACGATTACTCAAAAACTATAAGACTTCAAATTTGTTTAACTACGTATTTCCCAATCGGACATTCATGGGAAGATCTGAAAAGGTTTTGGTAACAATTGGACAACCGGAAGTAGAAGATTCTTGAAAAAAATGTTCTAAATAATATTTTTTGAAAATTTTTCTTGGTAATAATAAAGAAAATTAAATTCTCTATCTGATACATATAAATATTTTATTATATATTCTATAGATTTAGAGATAAAAGAAATATAATATATAAAATAATAAAATTTACAGCCGAAAGAATGCCATGGAAAATAGTTGAAAATTTAAATTCTTTGTAACTGACAGATAAATGTCAGTGTCAGAAATCCGGAGACATTACTGAAGACTTTTTCTGGGAAGTACATACATTATATTATTTCTTAATGTATTAATGGTTAAATATTTAAAAATTACAGGTATATTACATATATCCTTCAAAAATACTGTCAATCCTGACAATGAATTGGCAACATTTCGAAAAATTAGAAGAGGACAAAATTTTTTCAGAAAATGAATTTAAAATTAAACAATCTAAATATAAGGAATAGATATATGTAAGTAGAATTTTTGGTGTAGAGTGTAGGTATACAAGAAATGTTAAATACAATAGTGCGCGAGCAGTCATGTGATTTTGTTGGCTTTGACAAGCAGATATGGGGGCCCATGTCAGAATGATAGCTAGTAATTATGTATATAGATGTCAAGTATCATAATTTTTTATTCTAAATTTAGTGATTTTCCAATTCCATGTGGTTTATTTACCTCGACAAGAAAATTCCACACTCCTGGTGACAAATTAACTACGTGTATTTAGAAAATCTTGAAATTCTGAATGAAAATTTGACAATTGACATCCATGTACATAATTACTAATTATCATTTTGAAACGGGCTCCCACATCTGCTTGTCAAGGCCAAAAATGTAACATGACTGTTTGCGGCCTATACTTATGTAACCAAAAAAGGAAGTGGCGAGAGGTATTGTGCTGGCCACAACAGATTTTTCTATTTGCCGCAAATTTAATTTTTATTATTAGTTCCTCTTGCGAGAGACTCATATTAATAAATTAATTTACTTAATCCCACTGTTATTAATAATAACCTGGCTAATGAAACTACAGTCATTACTGCAATTGTTTATTATTCAAAAAACAATATCAATGGCATACTAGCTTTTATTTTTAATTGAATATATAAATTTAGAGAAAAATGGTGAAAATCTCCGAAATTATTGGTTTTAGGAATAGGATACCCTTAATAACATATGAAGATAATACAAAAATACACACAACTGAATAATAAAATATAGTGTGTTTCATTTGAAAATGACGAGTTATAGTCATTTGAAATTGAGCACATTTGATTCGCTTTATTGAACAGCCTGTATAATTACATTTAAAAAAATATATGTCAGAACATAGAGTATAATTACAGTTATACAGAAAAAACGGAATAACTTGGCAACGCCGTGGAAAACTAAAACAAAATTCATATGTTCGTATAGGTGAATAAAATACAATTCAAAATATATAAAAATATATAGGGTGTTCCATTTAAAAAAAGAGAAACAATTCTCGCCGAGCCGTAATGCAACACCCTGTATATGTGAAAATAATTTTATGTTATGCTCCTTGAGTAGACGAATAAATTCTGTTAATAAACTTATGCTGTATTTCTAACGATATCGAAGACGGCGATTTCGTGTTCTAGAGGTGGTATGACTGCTTTCATAAACTAATAACTAACAGATGAGATTAATTACATATAAGCTCAAAATGGTAATGAAATAAAACTATACTTATCACTTTGTAAATGTCACTAATTTATTCAATATTTGTGACTAATTTTGACCAGTTCGGTCATCATCAGACAAATGTACAATGTCAAAAATTATAGCAGATAAAGAAAACGATTTAAGCAAAGATGATTGGCTAAGTATAGTTCATCCAGGGATCATGTTCCGAAGACTCGTTATCGTTTTATTACGGCAGTACAATAGAGGGTCCCAATAGCCTGGCATGTGCCAGGGCTGTAATGAAAAATTTGAGTGGGGGTTTGAAATATTTCATTTCACACATTTTACTTTTCAAAACAGTAAAAAAAAATTGTTTAATATTTAACTGTTTTAAAAAATATATTGTATAATCAGATTTCCGTGACCACCCAGGAGGTACTAATTGCGGACCGTTAATCTTTGTTTATAGTGGCGATGTCCCCAAGAGGCCTATAACCACATGTCATTTAAAAAATATATGAATATTTATTCGGACATAGTGCACTCGTCCTCGTCTTCAGAATTGTTATCGGACATATCTGAATCCCTTAAAGATATAATTAATGGATTCACGTCTTTGTAAAGTGATATAAATTTATTTTCTTCTTTTATGATATGTTGAATACAGTTACTCCATTGTTGCTGGCCAATATTTTCAACTTCTTCCCTGACTAATTGAACTACACTAGAATTTAATTGTGGTGATACATTTTTTGATCTAACATTGTTTTTTAGTTGGCTCCAAATTAACTCAATTGGATTGAATATGCAATAATAAGGTGGCAAACGTAATATTTTATGCCCTGCCTGTTGTGCCATATTGTCTATAACGTAAGACTTATCAAAATTCTGCTCTTTTATAATTTTAAGTAAATCATTTTTTGTTGCCCTTTCTGGTATTGGCATATTTTTCTTTACTAAAAAATCTATTATTTCAGCCTTTCTTGTTGCTGTCGTCGGAATTTTATTCTCTTGTCGCGAATGGTAGGTGGCATTATCCATGACTATTACTGAATTTGGTGCAATATTAAGAAGTAAATTATTTTCAAATCAACGTTCGAAGAGTTCAGCCGACATATTTTCATGATAGTCTGCAAAAGATGTTTTGAAATCTTTTGCTGATAACAAAAGTCCATTTTTAATCCAGCCGTTCTCGTCACCAGCGTGTAAAATAATTATCCGTCGTCCCTTCGATACAGGTGCATTTAGCGAACATTTACCTTTATCATTAACCCATCCTTTCTCAACAACATCATGCGTGTCATACCATGTTTCATCTAGATAGACAATATTTTTCCCTGCTTCGCGGTATGATTTAATTTTATTTAAATATTTGTGCCGTAACTCAACTATTCGCGGTTGTTCTAGTACTGCTTTTTTTTGATCTAATTTTTTGTGAACAAAACCCATTTTCTTTAAACACTGATGTAGGCATGATCGAGAAGGTACAAAAGAAATATCTTTTCTTAACGTTGTATGTAAAGATGATAATGTGTGAACAATATTATTAGCATAAGAATTATGTATTGTTCGTACTATATATTGTTTCGTAAAATCATCTATTTTGTCAGTATCTCAATATTTTCGAACTCTTTTAGGTACCGGACCACCTATTCTGATAATTTTTTTAACAGTTTTATCACATACCTTTGTTAGTTGGCAAGTTTTCGTAAGAGCAACTGATTCTTCATATCCTCCAAAAGTCCATTGTAAACATTCAACACGATTTGTTGTCCATGTTCGTGCAAAAAAGGTTTAAATATATTAGGCGATGGTAATACACCTTTACTAGCACTTTCTAATTCTTCGTTTTCTTCCCACGGGCGAAACATTATTAACGTTGTTGATTGTTGAATTTAATTTAACAAAACAAAAAACACTTTCAGCCTTCGTACACTAGTTAGGAGGTACAAATGACAAGTGAAAATAATTAAACTCACCACCTATTTATATACCTACATAGCCACAAATAACGGTTTTATAATCCTTTGGAGACAAGTTCACAGACCTTATAATAAGCTATAAAAAAATTAGGGAAATTCTAAGTTCAAAAGATTAACGCATTAAAATTTTAAATATTAGCAAATACAGCCTTGGTAATCGGTTTAGAAAATCTGAAAAGTGCAGTCTTGGTCTACAGTCGAATACTGGGCGTAAAATATATACCAGCATTGCAAATACTGAACTGGTCGACTGTACGGACCGAAATATTTTGGCATTGCGGTTTTAGCTATTGTGAACCCATAATAAAACGATAACGAGTCTTCGGAACATGATCCCTGGATGAACTATACAACAAGAGAAGAGTGGTGTGTATATTAAGTCGATCTAGTCATTCAGTAATGGAATGCCTGGTCGGCAACCAACAATACAGTACTGCAGGCCAACAGTAGGGACACCAAGAGGAAGGGAGTCGTCGTGCATGCGCAACGCAACGAATGCTAACGGATTTTTACCACGCAAAAAGAGGCGATTCGTCATTAGTCCATGTTCTTTGTTCAAAGACATATCACATGTGCATTTTAGTAAAACACAATGTTCATTTATACAGTGTTGAGTTTTCTTTCATCCAGGTGGAACTGAGTCTATGGAACAGTTGCATGAGCCTGCTGTCCCTGCGCCGGAAACACCACGTATTCCGCCCATCGTCCTTCACTCTAAGGACAACTATGTACGTCTCACCAAAGCCTTAAAAGGCTAAGGAGTAGAAATCAAAAAAGCTGTCAATATCAAAGATGGCATCCGCATCCAATTCGCCACTCCGACGGAATTTAGAACAGCTATTGCTTTACTAAAAGAAGCAAATATCGAGCACCATTTCTACCAACTACTAGAGGAAAAACTGCTACAGGTTGTTCTCAGAGGCATCCCGGAAACCGTCACAGAAAATGAAATCAAGGAGGACTTGGTTGTATTAAACAACCTGCCCGAAGTAGTACGCAGAATGATTTCTGCTCGCACCAACAAACCGCTACCTTTGGTCCACATAAAACTAAAGAAGACTCCAGCCAACAAAGAGATTTTCCAATTGAAATCTCTCTTCCACCTCCAAATCATAGTTGAATCCAAGCGACCACAAGTTGGAATCAGCCAGTGTCATCGCTACCAACACTACGGCCACAGATGCAGCGACCCACACAGTATATCTACCTGCGAAAAGAAGCAGCAGGGAGATCCATACTGCTGCAAATGCGGCGAGGCCCACACCGCCAATTACAAGGGCTGTAAAACCTACAAAGAAGCAGCGGAACGATCCAAAAAGCTCCAAAATCATTTCAATCTAACTACGTTAGAGAAGGAACCTCATTCTCCGCTTGCATAGAAGGAAGAAAACAACCAGCTACACCACTCACACCAGCACCACTAGCTTCTCAGACCACTGTAACCGAAGATCAAGTAGGAAAACCAAAACATTCCGCAGCGCCCTCATTGCCCAATGATTTCAGCTGGCTCATTATCCTCAATCTAAATTTCGAGGAATTCAAGCCGATATTCACAGAACTCGCCACTGCAAACTCGGCACTAGAGTTACTCCTGATCGCAGCCAAGGCTTTGCCCTTTATTGTACACATGCTCAGCCATGAATAGAAGACGAAGACAGCCAGAGTTCTTAAGGAGCTGATCCTATTGACATAAAACACACCACGCCTAGAAGGCGGCACGCAAGACGTGCAAAACACCCAAGATCCAATCCAGCAAGAAATCCGATAAGAGAAGTGGGATGAACATAGAAAATAACCTAAGAGTCCCAAGAAGATTCCAAGGTTATCCGTCACGAAGTCTATAAAACGATTTCAACGACAAGGAGCAACATTTCAAAAGAAGATAAGTGAATTATTAAAAAATCTTTCAGAACTCATATTTATAGATCTTAGTCGTGCATGGCTTCCTATATTAAATATGTTGTAATTGTAACCTTGGTTACCTGTTTCTAATGTTTATATATATATATATATATATATATATATATATATATATAAACAAATATATATATATATATATATATATTTGTTGATTTGTTATTAATTCCTGAAGAAGGCAATATTTAATATTGCCGAAACGTCGTATTTTAAAAAATAAACAAAAATAAAACAAAGGTTGTATCAAGATAAGTGAACTTTATTTTCTTAATAATTCAGTGTAACGTTATTACAATGTCGGAACCTAATCATATAGCACAAGACGTGGTAAATAATGACGCCGATTCACGCGGGTCAGAGCACGTGTCTCGCCCAGAAACCCCGTATCTTCCTCCCTCGTATCGATCATGATCATAATAATCCAATCAATGTATTAACGACCTGTACACCTCCTATTGCGACTCGAACCACAATATCACAGAAACAAGCAGTTAAATTTTACGATTTAAATCTGTATGCGCATGCGCGATATGGCTGTAGCTTCTGCTTATATCCGATCGGAGAGTACCACTGTTTGTTTACAAAATATCAATTTTCTAACCACAAATTCTTTGGGATTCCATCTTCCTGCGATTTACTTGTTTTGTTTTCTAGTAAAAATGTGTGAGCAAAATGTTAAAAACATGTGGGCTGCGAGAACTTGTCTGCGGACATATGCTCATAAAAATACATCTTTATTTAGATTTCCGAAGGATTTTGAACTGTATGATATATTGTAAATTATTTTGTGAAGATATTGCGCAGATTTGTATTTATTATGAAAATAATCATAAACAAATATATTTTTATCATTATAAACATTGTTATAGCTGTAAACAATGGGCTACATCTTGTTAACGGTGATTTAATTCAAGAAATGCAAACCGCTGGAATGTCATTGTATAATTCATACTACAGAATGTGTGGGGTTCATTTTCAAGAAAAAATGTTTACGAATCTAAAGAAAAACATTATATAAAGATGCAGCCCCTACCTTATTTGCGAACGAAGTTTGCTTATCGAAATCGGCACTAATGATGTTGAATATACAATCGAAAATGAAATCCCTCCAGCGAATGAAGTTTGTTTATTAACATCAGCATCAATTTATTACTGTTTTAAGTTTATTAATAAAAAAAATTAAAACTATCAGGCCAAAAAACTCACAGAAAAGTTGTTATCTGGCGACATGATTAATACTTATTATACTGTTTCATTTTTGTAATTTTGTCTTAAAATAAAATAAATAAATAAATGTTTTTCAATATCCATCTATTCTTTTATTTTAATGCAATAAATATCTTACAAAACAGCTGCTTGCAGAAATGGGAATTTTGTCTAAATCTCGCATTAAAATTTGATCCAAAAACTTTTTCCTCCAATTTGAATTTTGCACAATATTACTGAGGCTCCATCTCGTAACAGTCTTTGGAAATTCCTGCCAACGTTATTCAAGGTTATTCGATCTCGCCATACGAGCTTCAAAGGTGCCGACTCACTTTGGCCCTACTTTATGATGTATGAACGCTGATATCACCCAGCGTGATAAATACATGTATACAAACAATTGTAAATAATCTTGCTACACCACCATTATCAGCTGCACCTTTCTTAGCACCTGTAAATCATTCACCACATATCCAAACAATTTCCAGTACAGTGTTACATCACAGAAACAACCACATTTCTCGGAAACAATAAATCGCCAATCTCAAACATATCAACAATTTAATACTCAAATATTCAATTCAAATCTACAAAGTACAATCGAACAACTTCAACAACAAATTTAAGCACTCCAACTAAGTTTGCAAAATACAAACACTCCACAATTTAGTAATTATAATCAAAACTATAATTCGATTGCTTCATATAATCGTTTCGCACCAGAAGCACAAAACGAAATACTAGAATTTGATCCTGATTCTTCCGTTATAAATGCTGAAAAGTTATCGAATCGGTTGAGAATGCAAGTGTCTTTTCCGGATTTGACGAATGAAATATAATACACGCTAAATTACAATTACGCGGAGCTGCGAAATTATGGAAAGACTCTGAAAGTAATATAACTTCATGGTCACAATTTAAAACGTTATTCTTACAAAATTTCTCTTCACTTGGACATTCAATCGACATTCATCGCGAACTACGAGACCGTAAACAGCTATTGAATGAATAGATTAAAACCATAATGCGCTGAATTGCAGCGAATTATGTTGACCAATACAGCCTCATATCATATATAATTTTAGCTGCCTATCTGATCGTAACACCGTTTTAAAGAACCTAAAAGGAAACACCTTCCTTAAGTGATGAATCTAAGCTATTATTAATTGTTTTTCAAAAAAAATACTGTTATTACTTTTACGTTTTTTTTTTTTTTAAGAAGTAAAATATATTTTTTATTCTATTTACCCTATACATTCCGGGATAATTTTTTTATATCTTTTGATAGAATTAACTAATCGAGATGATTTTTGCGCCAAAATATGTACAAAACAAATCGCTAGAACCATCCACCTTACCACTTATTACTCATTGTTGCAAATTGACCGCCGAGAATAAGAATCTTGAAAATGTAGGCCAAGCGAAATGGGATATTTATCATAACGTCAGGACGATCGATTTGGGAATAGTTTTATTTGATTCTAGAACATTAAAAACAGAAAGCGAAACCCAAATTGATTCCAGGTGAGGGTAGCCAAAAATAGACTTTTCTCCGGAAAACTGAAGTTTCACCCTACTGTTGATACACAAGACATTTCATATGGAACATATGGATTAGACATATAAGACATCTTGACCAGTACAAATTTTATGTACTTTGAAATATACATATTTGAGAAACTTTTTTGTATTAATTCAATTAGTACTTGATAAGCTTCGTAGATGGGATTCCAAATAATATAACAAACAATACTCAAATTCAGATCTTACAAATGGTAAAGGGTAAATATTCCAGTCATGTTATAGAAATCCCGAGCACTTCTGATAACAAAGCCCGACATATGGATCGCAGTTTTGTAGATTTCATTAATGTGATTTCAAAAAGTAAGCTGTAAGTCAAAGGTCGCTCCAAGATCTTTAAATGTTTGAGTGCGTATCAGGGAACATGATTAATTGAGTAATTGTATAAAAATGGTGTTAGTTTCCTAGAGTAAGATATTCTGAAACATTTATTCAGATTTAGATACAGATTTTTATCACAATACCATTAATATAAACCACTCATATTATCGTGTTGTAGCTGACAGTCATTGAATAAAGAAACAGGATGAGAGATTTTCAAGTCATCCACAAATAATAGTTCAGCACATTGTAAAATATCCGTTAGGTCATTGATAAATAATAAGAAAAGCAATAGACTGAGATTAGAGCCTTGCAGAATTCCTGAACTTGCGACAACGCGAAAAGAATTTTCATTATTGAAATGAACAAAATGCTAACGTTGTTGGAAAAAGTGCAATTTCTTAATCAAAACACTGTTTAATTTTATCAAATGCTATAGCAAAGTTAGCGTATATGCAATCAACTTAACCCTTTGTATCAACAACCGAAATAATAGTCAAATAGGTAAAGAGTGCGTTAACGTATTGCGAGTTGCATACACAAAACAGTGATTTTTTTGTCATCAATTTCTCTTTTCTGTGAAATGATACTTCTCTCAAACATACATAATTGAAATACATATTTGTTGTTTGTTAAATGATATAAACTATAGTTATTTTACGTTATTGCTGACAAAATTTAAAAAAAGAGCTGATTGATAAAATCGTGCCAAATTTAGCTCAAACTATAAAGTTTGTAAAATATTTTAGTAATACTAAATTTGAACTTTATTGCTCTACTAGATTTTATTCTTTTAATGAAGAACGGGCCAATGATTTTATCTCCCAAAATTCCTGCCCATACATTTACAGTTTGTCGATATTGTGTCCGAGACTATAATATAATATTATTAGGACCAATATCAGTAATTATGACCGTTGGGATTGCCATTCATGGTAAATGTGCATTCATCTATGAATAAAATATTGCTTAAAAGTCTCTATCATAATTTAACTTCTCCATCATTATTTCACAGAATGATGCACGCAGTTCAAAATCTCGTTCCAAAATATGTTGATGATTTTGTAATTTGAAAGGAATGTATTTGTTTTTTATGAATTCTATGAACTGTCGTAAAATGAATATTTAGTTGCCTGGAAATTTCTCTCACACTCATTGTTTGCTCCAGTTTTATTAAAGCAAGAACATTTTCTTTATGTCCATTATAGTTTTCGTTATTTTATTCCTGTTTTTTGAAATTAAGTGTACCTGTCTTCTCAAACTTGGCAATAAATCGTTGAATAGTAAACAAACCCGGAATATCATGATTTTGCCAAATAGATCTAATATAATTTCGAATTTGCCTTAACTTTTCTTCATTCGAATAATTATTCATTTTTGGAAATAATTAACTCTAGTATCCATTTATTATCACAATTTGTCAAATTAAATACTAATAATTTGACGTATAAAACGTTACTCTTTTGTTCGTCTCTTGTTTCTAATTCCATGGCTAATACTACTAAAGTGTAATTTCGTGAATTTTCAAATTTTATTTCTGCAGTTATGAAGTAGCCAAAAATGATTTTTTTATTGATTCGGATGTAGAAATTTTTGCTTTACAACATTCATTTCAATTTTTTTATCTAAAATAATTACGGGAGCAATGCGCATGGAAAAACTGATGTCCCATGTTAAACGCCTATATCGGGGCAGGAGGCTCGAGGGTTTCATTAATTACTTCAATTTCATCTTCAACTTCTTTATTCATCTTAAAATCACAGTAGCACTATTTCATAATATAAAATTAAGAATAATAATAACAAGAACACGGCACAGATCCGCTGATAATCCCAGAATACCAACCAAACACTTCACGCCACTATCTGACGAAATACTAATCGTTGTAACCTGATGTCTCCCTCTTTTATAATCAGTCGATAACCCTGTTTCTATCTAGCATCGTAAAGGTCTTGCATAAAATCGTTATATATATATATATATATATATATATATATATATATATATATATATATATATACAGGGTGTATCAGGATTAGTGTAAAAAAATTAATAGCATATTCCTGACATCATTTTGAGTAAAAAATGTTATATGAACATAGGTCTTAGTCCTCTTGGTTACCAAAATACAAGAGTTCAAAATTTTATAAATAGCAGCAATTTTTAAATTTTTCTAATCAAGATACCTTCAATCCAGATTAATAAACAATGGAAAACAATGCAAACTTAATCTAAAATTGAATTTATTTACCTGAGTTATTGTTATTGTGAAATGAATGGGTTTAGTGTTGTAGAATAATAATCAGTTTCTGGAAATCGAAATTTTAAATAACCATTTAACTTCGGAGCTATATACAGAATTTTTAAAAAGCAGACATTGTGAAATGATGGAAGAAGTACCTCTCCAGATACAACAAATGTGGTATCAGCATAACGGCGTCCCTCCTCATTACGGAAGACAAGTGACTGCTTGGTTAAATCAGCATTACTCGAATAGATGGATAGGACGCGGAGGTCCTGTCCGATGGCCCGCACAATTTCCCGATTTAAATCCTCTGGATTACTATTTATGGGGACAAATGAAGCAATGGTGTATAGTCTTCAAATAAACAGACGCAACCAATTGTTAGAAAGAATAAGAAACGCTGCAGCTGACATTCGTAACAACCAAAATACAATTAATTTTGTTTATGATTCCATGATTCGTCGATGTCAAGATTACATTCGAGCTCGATGGGCACATTTTGAGCACTTACTATAAGACAAAATATTGTTTGTTATTATATTTTAAATGTATTATGATAAATATGATTTATTGACATTTAACGTTATTATAACTTAAAGAATATATTATTCTGTATACGATTTGATTGCATTTTATACTTGATATTTAATAGATATAGAGTTAAAGAAATATAAAGATATTAAATTTAATAAATTAGCCAGCTATGCTAACCATGGAAACTGCTAATAAAGGGTTTTCCAATAAGAGGTGTTATTTTGATATTCAAAGAAAAATGCCATTTTTTAATATAAATGATCGGATGTTTATTTCATTATAAAGAGGAAGGTATGCCGTTAATAGTGGAAAATAACATCAGGCAAATGACCACCACGACCACGCTGACAGGACAATATCCTTTTCATGAAATTTTCCATAACCAAATCGCAAAGTGGCTGTCCTATGTCCTCGATAGCCTCACGAATTCCATCTTTGAGGTCTTGAGTCGACGCTGGGCAGTTGGCGTAGACCTTCTCTTTCACGTGGCCCCAAAGAAAGAAGTCGCAAGGTGTTAAATCACAAGATCTCGGTGGCCAATTGTGATCATCTCTTCGAGAGATAACACGGTCCGGAAACTTTTCCCGTAAAAGATCAATGGTTTCGTTGCTTGTGTGGTAGCGCCGTCTTGTTGAAAGTAAACGTTGTCCAGATCAATACCATCCAATTCCGGCCATAAAAAATCGTTAATCATCTCTCGATAGCGCAATCCATTCACCGTAACTGTTGCTCCAGCCTCATTTTCGAAAAAGTAAGGTCCAATGACTCCGCCGGACCATAAACCGCACCAAACAGTCACACGTTGAGGATAGAGAGGCTTTTCAACAATAACTCTTGGGTTTTCTGAGCTCCAGATGCGACAATTTTGTTTGTTGACGAAGCCACCGAGGTGGAAATGGGCCTCATCACTCAAGATGATTTTTCGATGGAATTCCGGATCATTTTCATGCATTTCAACGACCCAATCAGCAAAGACACGACGTTGTTGATGATCGGCCGGCTTGAGTTCTTGTGTTAACTGGACTTTATAAGCCTTAAGACCCAAATCTTTATGCAAAATACGGTGTAATGACGTTTGTGGAATGCCTAATTTCAAAGAACGACGAGGAATGGACAAACCTGGGTTTTCTTCAACACTTTCGGCTACAGCAGCAATATTCTCGGCTGTCCTTGAGCGACGTGCACGGGTTTTATTCTTCACATCACTAACTTGTCCCAACAGCTCGAATTTTTCCAACAATTTCTGTATTGCGGTCCGACAAGGTGTTTCACGACGACCCAAAAATTGTCGAGTTTTACGAATCGTCTCTGCCAAATTTTCACCATTTTTATAGTGAATTTTAAGAATTTCAATGCGTTGTTGAAGCGTGTATCGTTCCATTTTTATTAATGGCGTAGTTTCCTTAGTTCACTTTGTATTGAGTATTCTTCCATTTTTACAACAAATAACAATCTAAGTTATCAATTCAATAAACTTTTTCACAGGGTTATAACAATAAACTAATATAAATGTCAAATTTTGTTTCCATAGCCAGCTTTAATTTCCAGTAAAATTATTTTAATATTTTCTTCAATATCTCGTATACTATTAAGTTTAGAAGGTATAACTTAAAAAACTTTTTTAAAGCAAAAATTATTTCCTACTAAATAATATAAAAATATATAGGGTGTACCATTTAAAAAAAAGTCAAAACTACGTATATCTCCGAAAATTAAATACTTTTTTTTCTGATTTACATTAATTTAATTAGCTTGCTAGAAACAATAAAAATTGTATTTGAAAGATTTTTTTTGTATCTCTAATAACTTCCGAGAAAAATCGCGTTCCCTAGTTCCGTTTACACCCTGTATATATATATATATATATATATATATATATATATATATATATATATATATATATATATATATATATATATATATATATATAAAACAAGATATTTTGAAAACCACCCCATCGATTTTTGAAAATAAAACATTTTTAAAATCCTTAAACTTTTTATTACAATATTTGTCTGAAACATTTTTTTCTATCTGTCCAAAAAAAAAGTTTTTATTCACTTACTTGGCTTGCATAAGTATTAACAAACTAAAAAAAAGCATTTAAAACGAAGTAGCTTCTGAAAACAATGAAACAAAAAAGTGATTAGATTTGACAAGTACTCAAAAACAAGTTACTTCAAATTTAGCGCACGTGTATGTCCGTTTGTATGTTCGTATTTTGCATAATTTATACGTAAACATGCATCATTATGAAAACGTTGAACTTCTTGACATACTTCTGGTTTTTGGGGAGGCAAGGCGTAATGCACAGGAAGCTCAAAGAATTTATCGGGAAAGATACCCGAATCGTCAACAACCAAGTAGCCAACTCTTCAGAAAAATTTGTAGGCGTTTGTTAGAAACTGGTTGTTTCTACCCAACAACTGGTGGAAACGCCAACAGGGTACGTCGAACCCCTAGATTTGAAGAGGCTGTACTTAACATTATTGAAGATGAGCCATCGACGAGCACAAGAATAATAGGGAACAGATTAAATGTGAATCATGTGAGTGTTTGGCAAGTTCTGAATGAGCAGGGCCTTTACCCGTACTCTAGGCAAAAAATTCAAGCTTTGGGACCTGACGACTTCCAGTCAAGACTGTTGTTCTGTCGTTGGCTCCTTCGACGTTGTAATCTGAGAAGGCATTTTGAAAAATTTGTTTTGTTTACCGACGAAGCTTGCTTCACAAGGGACGGGGTATTTAATTCTAAAAATAATCATTTGTGGGCTGACGAGAATCCCCACGCACCATTTATTCGCGCACATCAACAACGTTTTGCGGTAAATGTATGGGCTGGAAATAGGGGTGTACGTTATTGAACCCTACATTCTCCCAAACCGATTGAATAATAATAATAATAATAATAATAATAATTTATTACCCAACAGAAAATATCCATTTACAAGGTAAATAACAAATAAATATATAACAGTAACAAGTGATTCACAATAAAGATTAACAATCAATTTCAAAATAAGAAATTCCAATTGAACGTAATGAATACAGTGTACAACAAAATATATCACATGAGGTGAAAATTATTCTATTTTCTTGGATACTGTGCTGCCGGAACTACTTGAAGACTTGCCACTAAACATAAGACTGAGACTTTGGTTTCAGCATGATGGGGCACCGCCTCACACAACGCGAGAAGTCATCGCATTGTTAAATAGAAAATACCCGAATAAGTGGATTGGGAGGAGAGGTCCAGTTGCATGACCAGCCCGGAGCCCCGACCTAACTCCACTAGATTTCTTTTTTTGGGGTCAGATGAAGACCCCTGTTTACGAGACATCGGTGAACACATAGTTAGAACATGTGGCTAGAATCGTGGCTGCAGCAGAAGATATAAAAGAGAAGCAGACAGTCCTTGCTAAGGTCTCCACCAACATCAAAGCACGCTGCCGGGCCCACCCTTGTTGTTTCATTGTTTATTGTTTTATTTTTCTTGTTTGTTTCTTATTTTTTTTGTTTAATGGCAGCAAGCCTACTTTGTTTTAAATGATTGTTGTTAAAATTTATCTTGCAATTCAATTTGAATAAAAACTTTTTTTGGCCAGATAGAAAAAAATGTTTCAGACAAATATTGTAGTAGAAAGTTGATGGATTTTAAAAATGTTTCATTTTCAAAAATCGATGAGGTGGTGTTCATAATATCTTGTTTTGGAATTTTTGATTGGTCGCCATTTTGTTATTTGATGAAATAGAAAATAATTGTAAATACAAGTGTTTTAGAGAACCGAAAGCAAATGCTGAAAGTTTTTTTATTTTTTAAATATTTCTTAAAATAAGGGAGTTATGACGATTTTTCGAAAAACAAGAGAACGCCAATAACTATGAACTGGGGCTCCAAATCAAAAATTTGAGCTAAGAAAAGTTGTTTGTTTTAATGAGTTCTATCTACCATTTTCGGGTGTAACGACTTAGTATTAACACCCTATATATATATATATATATATATATATATATATATATATATATATATATATATATATATATATATATATATAGTGTGTTAATTAAAAACCTGGCCATAGGCGTTTAACATGGGAAATCAGTTTTTCCTTGCGCAAAAGTTCCCAAATTATTTTAGACAAAAATACTTCAAATAAAGGTTGTAGATTTAAATTCTGTACATTCTGTATATATATATATATATATATATATATATATATATATATATATATATATATATATATATATATATAAAGTGGAATCGGAATTCAGTATTATTTTATACGTGGAAGTTAATTACAAAAATTAAATACAGTAAATTTTGATAATATCTAATGATTTTAAGTGCTGTAGTTCTCTATCTATTGGTTATAAAAAAATGTTTTATGCGAAACCTTTAGCATCTTTTATATTATGGTAAAATAATATTTAAAAAAAAATATTATTGGCATCATTTTTTCAAGATGGCGGTGCTTCCGACCTTCGCCAAGATTGAAAACTTGAATTTTTATTAGATCCTCTGTATTAAAAACATCCAAAAATCAATAATTCCCGACATTTGCAGGGTAAATCTAGCCCAGTACTGGATTATAAGTACCTACCTTAATGTTTGCCGTTAGAAGGTGTGCTAAATTAATTTTCTATCTAAAATAATTTAAAAAGAAGGAAATTTCGAATGTATGATTTTTACATGTTAAAGTCCTATCTTCGACTAAGCTAGTCACCATCCGGTACATGCATTTCATATTTTCATTTTGTACAAATATTTATAATCTTACCAAGTAGAAATATTTAAATAAACTACTGGTCCTGCAAGTGTCTAAAAGTTGTCTTCAAGCACCAAGAAGTAACTAGGATACAACACACCACACACGCTGCTGTTAACTAGCACTATAACACTTAAACAATAAAAATCAGAGAATACAAAAAAATGACAAAATTAATTTATGTATCGTGAGGCATTAGGTAACATTGTAACTAAATTCTCAAATAGCCAAATCTACAAACTAATTCAAAATCACTCAAACATAAAAAATCCTTCTTTATTTATTATAAGTTTCATATTATTCAAACATAGAATTTTTTCTTCATTTCCCACATTTCCATTATTAAATAAACCACAAATTAATTCATATCAAGGTAGATAAATGAAAGACGAGTGACGATGTTTCAGAGTTATTACTAATATAATTATAGATTTTATAAATTTCTTCACGTAGGTGTTTATAGATACAAATAATTGATTTTCTAATTAATATATTATGTATTTATAATTTATTTACAATTTTTGGCACAATAAATAAATCCATATTCTGTTTTTTTTTAATATTTAAATTTTATTATAAATGTATGTTTATATATATATATATATATATATATATATATATATATATATATATATATATATATATATATATATATATATATATATACAGGTGGAGCATAGAAAGACGGACCATAGCGATTTCATTGTTAGCACCAGCCTGTGTATATACTCGTATTCTGGTTCAATTATAAAATCATTAAGTTTAATAAAAGGAATTAAACATTTTAATTTTTAATTAAAAATTCACCCACAATACGGAAAATAGATTTCTATTTATGATATGTACAAACGTTTAAAATATGCAGGATGTTAAAAAAGGGTAAAAAAATTGAGGATATATACAATTCTGCTGATTCTCAATCAAAATAGTATATTGAAAGACAAGTATTACAATAATCCTTATTGTAATACGAGTACAGTGTGCGTAATCAAGTCGTTGGCGAGTTACGCAAAATACGAATAATGGATATTGCAATATGTGTTTTTCATACTATTTTTCTTATGTCATATTAATTTATTAATATATCAATTTTGGTCAAACTAATGGTTTAAAATTTAATTTATTTTGATAACAGTTACTTACAAATTAAGTTAAGAGTTAAAATATTTATTTTTATGAACCTACAAATAAATACTTTGAATTTTAATTTAAAACAGTGCTTAACTCTTTGATGTAAATAGTTTGTTATAAAAAATATAATTTCAGTTATTTTCCATGAGTAATGACAGGTAAAATGAAAGATGTTTATTTCACAATTAGAAAAAGTTACCAAATTCACAATTTAAAAAATTCCCAAAAACATTTGTAAACGCGAAATAGGAAAAGAATTTTTCCAAATTTCGTATTTTTTTCTTATTTTTCATTTAGTTCTTTTTTTAGTGCGCTACTGCTAACATGAAATTTTTATGAAAAATAATGAATTATCTAATCACGTAACAGATGTTGAGTAGAAATTAATTACGAATTAATTTATTTCCTATTCAACGGTTGTTAAGTGATTAGATAGTTCATTATTTTTAATAAAAAATTCACGTCGACAGTGGCCCACAAAAAGAGAAATAAATAAAAATAATCAGTACATTGAAATGTATATACCCTCAATTTTTTATCCCCTTTTTTAACAACCTGCATTTCAATAGCAAATACTGTATTTTAACATTACTTATGTTGTATACTTTTTCAGTAATATCAATAGATATGTTATCTCATTTTTATTATATTTTTCAATACACATACATACATATTTTCTGTAATATTCTTATTATTAATACACCTAACATTTCATTCGGTCATTTTACCATAGCTAGTTATTAATCAGTTGAAAAGGACATTTTCAATAAATTCTAATTTAAGAGTAGGTATTTTTAATACAATATTATGCACATTTAGACCAAACCACTTTATTGTTAAATAACTTTAAAATATAGAAATAGCACTTAGATCCATTTTAATTAAAATGCGTTAATTTATGCATGGTTATATTTTCATATGCAACATATGATGAACAAAAATGAATTGAATGTTGAGAAGACTTACCTGAGACATGTATATTGCCCTAAATACTGAAAATTTATCTAAATAATATGCTAACTAGGGTAAAATCATACATATTCTTTTATATAAAATCATGTACACATAAATACATTCGTTTATTTATGTGTACTGTAAATTATTTTACGAAACTATAAGATCTTACTTGCACTGATGAAGGTATACCGTGTACCTATATCCAAGCATCAGTTTTGTAAAAATAACCATAATCGAAAAATGTATTCACATTTAACATAATTATATTTTTTATTAAATAATATTATAATCTTCATTTCAACTCACTAGAAGTATGCGAACAACGGATAATATTACCCATTCCTGTTAACTTTTAAATTTACTATGTTTATTTTTGTTTTTCACTTCAAGTTTCCTCGAAATATGCATGCGTAATGAAGGAAATTCAGGAAAATAATTATACCACACATACACCAAATAATTATTTTTTTACATTTCTCCAAAAAAAAAAAAGTTTAAAGAACGTCTTACCAGTAATACCCTATTTAATATTTTCCCTTAAAAACAAGTTTTATGTATAAAAGTCTGAAAGAAATATATACAAATTCTAGTTCAAAGAGAGTACACGATTTGTCACCGAACACAGGGGACGAGGAGCATCACCAGAAGGTAGTCAATAGCAGGTGTGGGAATTGCCGACGGAGAGAACGAGTATGTCTCCATGTACTCGAACGAGGGTGGCTCGTGTGTTCGAAGCACAAGCGACGGGGGTTCTTCGCGCAGAGCCTCCACAGGCGCTACGCTGCTGGCTGACTCCACTATTGGCTCCCTGCTTGTCCATTCCGTCATCCACGTCGGCAACAGACTTGTTATTGTCGTGGGTGGTGTTGTCCGGACTTTTATCTCTGCAACATATGACGGTCACGTTAATAGTTACTTAAGCTACAAAATATGTAAGTACGATTTAACATTCAAGGAAGGCTTCCCGCCTCGGCCTAGTAACTTTCTAGAATGTTATATGCGTGTACACTCCATGTTTCTTATATTTTTCGCGCTACCGGCTAATTAAGTAAGTTTAATAGTATCAGTATATTAGAATATGCAAGTTAGGAACTCTGGCATAGTTGACATGTTGAATATAGTCCTTGCCAAGATATACCGTTCTTGACTTGGCTTACTAATTGCGATGTACCGCTTTTACAATGGGTAATTTAGATACCCGAGTGTTAAATTAACAAAATTTTGCCATTTTCACCAAATTTATTTGAATTACCTATTTCACGAGAAAAACAAAATATGTGTTTGTCCTTTAAGAGGCTGCTGTTGCTTTCCCGCGACGTGAGAGACGAGAGCGATAGTAGGCTGGACACTTCGTACCCCCCACTCCTACAAAGTAACCACCCTGTTTCCGAAACATTAAAGCGAGACATTCCTCGTGCGGCGAAGATCTACAACTTTTCATAACCTTTACGTAAAACTATAGGTTTTGGATCAATGTTTTTAGCTAATATTTATCATTCAAAATCTGAAATGATACATTATTATAAAAGTAATAATGAAAATACGAGTACATAAATTCAATATTTTACGTGTCCTATTACCATACCCACTCAATATTGATAACACCATCAAAGAAATCGATTAGCCTTGCCTTCATTTTTGAGTTGCTCATTCTTTTTTATCTTTTCCATTGGATTGATTATCCCTTAATTTCCGGATCCAAGTTTCATCACATGTAAATATCTTTTCAGCAAGTCAGGTTCCGTTGTGAGTCGACGTTAGTGCAAATATGTTTCTGGATAACTTTCTGTTCTTGATTCAGCTTTTTTGGTACTATTTTGGCCTCTTTTTTTCACTCACTCGCTCAGCTTCGCCACGACCTCAAAATAATACGTCTGATTAACAGTCAGACCATCTGGTACCTACTCAACAATGATAACGCCATAATGGCAAAGAAAACGAATAGCATTGCATTCATTTTTGATTTGCTCATTTTTGTTTTCCCCATTCTCAGTGACGTGAAAGTTTTCCAGTGCATTATTGTCTCTTGGTTTCCGGATTGTACTGGAAAATCCAAGTTTCATCACATGTAATTATCTTTTCCACCCAGTCAGGTTTGATTTTTGCCGGATTTAGCACCATGTGACTTCTATTTGTTTTGAACGTTCTGTCGTCCCACGGCAAATTGTTTGTGCCAGTCATACACTCACGTACGTGACCTCCGTCAACAGTTTCAAACACTAACTCAAGTGATTTTTTCAATATCCAAGGAATTTTAGATTAATGAGATGTTCAATTTTAAAATCTGATATGATCTAATTTCGAGCAGCAGCCTCTTAACATTTAAAAAAATCAAATTACCTTAGCCTTCGAAAATAGAACAAAATTGTATAAAAACAAAATCTGTTTATAATGATTGTTATTTACCTTATTGGTAATTTTTTTCTCTCAATTAACAAAAAAATGGAAAATGTTAGTACTGGTGTATATGCAGATATGTTTCTTTATGGATATTGTAATGGTAATGGTATAGTCGTGGGTCCAGGGAATATAGACGTGTATGTATATCCAAAAATTAATTTATATAAATTTGGCTGTTACTTAGTTGTTACCTATTTTTGTTTTTGATTTATTAAAAAAATAATATATCTCAAAAACTACTGTTTTTATCAAGTTTTAGCAAAAGTACCTTTTTTGTGTATTTTTGCATTGTTCGTATTATTTTGTTACCAAAAATGAAAAAATGTTAATAGATAAAAAAATAATAATGTAAAACTTTCAAAGCCTCCCCAAATGAGACGCTTCTGGTTGAGATACAGAAACACAACAAAGTATAAATATGCATCTAAATAAGTAGTATCCTGATACCAAGTTTCAAAATTTTAGTGCAACTAGTATCAAAGTTATTTAAAAAAATGTCTGTTATGGTGCACTTTCAAAGAGTTGTAACTCTGTAACGCAATGTTTCCGGATATGGGTTTTAACGTTTTTCGCTTTCTTTTAACCCGTAGTATCACCCATGAAAAATAAGAAGACTGTAAACGCCCTGTATATTTTGAAAAATATTTATAATAGAAATACTCGTAAATGCTGAATGCTACTTTCTGTTGAACGAATCAGGGAAAGAAGTAAGAGGGGATGGTAAACTAAGCACAAAATAGACGATATGAGTAGGACGTACCATCAGTGAATTGTCTGCGAGTGACATCTAGTAGGGGAACTACACAGTAAAATTGAATTAATTTTAAATTGTAATAACATTTTAGTACATTAATAAATTATCATTTTTACCTCTCGCTAAGAGAGGTATTGGATTCATGCTAAAAATCGCATATCCAGATTTTATTGAATAAGCACAATTTAAGGTCCATAGAATTCGATTTTAACATTTTTACAATGATGTCTGTGTGTGTGTGTGTGTGTGTGTGTGTGTGTGTGTGGATGTGTGTGTGTGAGGTTGTTGGAGACACGATTTCTCAAATTCTATAAGACTAAAGACCTTTTTGACAACGGATTCCTGAATCTAACAATAATGGGAAGAGTTGAATAGGTTTTGGTATCAATTGGAGAACCGGAAGTAGTAGTATCTTAAAAAAAAAAAAATTAAATATTATTTTTTTGAATTTTTTTATTATTAGTATTAAAGAACATAAAATTCTCTATTCGATACATTTTAAAATTTTATTATATCTTCTATATATTGAGATAAAAAAGTAATGTAATATATAAAATAATCTGTCGTATTTCAGAGCCTAAAAAACTCTATGGTAACCATCAGATGTTTGTAAATGACAGAAAAATGTCATTGTCAAAAACCAACAGTAGTTCGTAAACGTATTTGAGCGGTATTGGCAGCTGAATTCTAAAGCTTGACCTTAAGGTCAAGCTATTTTAACTAAACACATAACAGTGGATAAGAACCGATTTAGAATTTTTCAGAGTACGAATATGGTTTTATGTAGATTTTAGCTGAAAATCAATCTTAGATATTCTTTTTTGACAACATAGTAGTAAAACGTCAAATTACGCTTTTACGTTAAATGAACAAGCTTATCTGACATTATTGAAGAATATTTCTGTGATATTGGTAAGTTTACTATTTCTTGTTGTATAACAATTAAATATTTAAAATTATAGCTATATACATATACCCGTCAAAAATCCCGTCAAGAAATTGGAAGAATTTGGAATATTTCGATGTATAGGAGAAAACTTCCTCAAAAAATAAATTTAAAGTTATAAAAATAATCTAAACATAAAGAAAAGACATAAGAAATTTATAGGAAGCGAGCAGTCATGTGACTTTGTTGGACTTGACAAGCAAATTTGGGGGCCCGAGTTAGAATGACAGCTAGTAATTATGTACATATATGTCAAATGCCAATTTTCCATCCAATATTTCATGATATTCCAATTCCATGTGGCTTATTTTCCTCGACAAGTAAATTCCATATTCTTGGTGACAAATTAACCACGTGTAAAATTATGACATTTGACATTTATGTAAATAATTACTGTCATTTTGACAAGAGCCTCCATATTAGCTTGTCTACGTCAAGTATGACAAACTACATGAATTTAGAAAATCTTGAAATTTTTGATGAAAAATTCTGACATTTGATATCTATGTTTTTGACACGAACCCCCATATCTGCTTGTCGGGGCCAACAATGTCACATGACATCGCGCCCTATACTTATGTAACCAAAAACGGAAGTGGCGAGAGGTATTGTGCTGGCCACAACAGATTTTTTAAATTGAAATCTTTTTTAAACAGCATAAATTAATGCCTTATTGCGGTAAATTTCGTGATCTAAACCATAAAAAAATATACTTTAAAATTAAAAACTTTGACTTTAATTTATTTTGTAATAATTAATAATAATACAAATATGGCCATGTAGCGCACTTTTTACAGGTTTGCTTATCCAGTGTGCAAAAGTAGAATGAAATCGGTACAATAATACAGTCTCCACACTGTATCAAGTGTATTAGTAGATACCGTCAAATTGACCTATTTTAACAACATATAACTCCTTTATTTTAAACTATTTCATAAAAAAGATTCTGTAGTGTGTAAAGTGAACCTCCATAATTCATCATACCAAATTTCAATAATTTATTATTTATAATAAAGTCACAGGATTAGCCAGAAAAAGTCACAATTCGAGCAGCAGCCTCTTAAATAAATGTAGTTGACTTATCTATCTGTACTATTATTCATTTTAATGGTAAATTAAATAATTATAAATAAGAAAAACTTTATTATTTTATTTAAGTAAAACCCTGGTTTTCTAACCCTTATAATCCCTTTACAAATTTCCAGCTGTGAGGGCGTAATTGAAATCAGGGACGGTATATTTTGGCAAGAACTATAAACCTAATTTTTCTTGACCCTCTTAATTCGGTTTCGCGTAAAATTTACTGGGTGCTGAAACTGAGAAATTGAAATACGTACTTATTTTTATTTTCACTTAATTTTAAGAATTAAGGATAATATTCAATAAATTTTATCACCAATTATATTATTAGCCTTAGAGCCGAAATATCCATCTCCTAATAAATTAGCTAATAAGTATTAGGCGAATAATCTATTTATTAGATTAATCAACGACCACATATATATATATATATATATATATATATATATATATATATATATATATATATATATATATATATATATATATATATATATTTGTGATCGTTGAAATTAATATTAATTTTCCGAGCATCCACAACATTCTAGTCAGCTGATAGTAATTAGGTAACTAATAACAATATAGCAGATTTATTCATAAATTGGTAGACATGAAAATTTAAATTTGACATTTGTTTTGACGTTTTGACGTTAGTTACTACTGGCAAAATGACATCAAAACACACGAGAGCTTCCAATTTTTTTCTAAGTGATATTCGTATACTATTTGATGTGGTTCTCAGTTATAAAAACATAATAGAAAATAAACAGATACTGTAAACTGGAAACAAAAATGTGACGCTTGGGATAAATTAGCAACAACATTTAATTCAAGATCTGGGCATATTTATCGTGATAACATTATGCCTTAAATATGATTATATTAAACGTGAAATTAAAAGTAAGACAATAAACTAGAAATTTATAAAACAGGAGGTGGTACACCCAACATCAAACCTTTCGAAGGTTATGAAGAAAAATTGTTAGAAATATTATCCATAAGCGTTGATGGGCTTCCTTTTAAAGATAACAGTGATGGGCATGCAGTATATATTACTTTTTCTATTATGTCATTAATTAATATAGTATCTATAATTATATTTTTTCTAGAAAATTCCTATCATAATAAAGAATTTCAAGCAATTTATAAAGAAAATGTATCAAAATCAGGTAAAATTAATATAATTTGTCAGGAAATAATATATTTTATTTATTTATTTGCAGTATCTGAAGAAGTAGGAACGGAGAGTATTACTGAATTTATTATTTGTCCGCACGTAGTCCTGTGTAATCCATCGAAATCGCCTAAAACAATTTCGAAGCTGCCAGTTGCGTAAAATCGTAACGTGACAAGCTGTTGAAGTGGAGGAAGAGCATTATTTCTATCCGTTCTATGTTCTATATTATTTTCAATCATTTGTAATATATAAAAAGCTGTGTGGTATGATAAGCGAACCCTGTTATAAAATTCGGTATCTTTCCATTTATTAAAGTTTTCAGGTCAATGTTCCAGAATGTAAGCCCGTCTATTTATTAAATTCAGGTCTTCTACCTCATGTCTACAAACCATTATGATACAATTATCACTGGGTTTTAACATAAATAACCATGAAAATTCACTATATTGCATTTTATTAGGAGGTGGATATCTCGGCCCTTAGACTCCACAGTATTCAATATTTATCTTGAAATTTGTGCCTGATATGTGCGTTGTGTAATGAAAAATTGATAATGATGCAAACGCAAGGGTTGCAGTTTCGAATTTATTATTACTTTTTTTCAATTTTGACGTTGACTGTCTGTCATTATTAACTCCACAGAAACAACTATAAGTAATTGTTTATTTACTGGAGAATTTAAAAAAAATAAGTAGTACATTATTGTTTATTAGTATCATGGATACAGTCTGTATTGTATAATGTCCGAACGGGTATTATTTTATATTATATTATGAGTTACTATGGCAATATAACAAACTGTCATTTCTTCTATATATTAGCCTTTACTTGTACATTAATTTTTTTTAAAGATGTCCGATCAAGGTCATCAATATCATGAACGAATTAACAAGCTGGTAAATATTAATCTCACTCAAAGACACGCGCGCAAAAAGGATGGATAAAAACGCTTGTCTTTCAAAATTTTATATTGTTTCGACTAAGTTTCGACATGCCATTTTAAAACGATGCTCGTTGTTCTCAATATTGTCGCTGTATCGTAAGTTCGACGTAAGTTGATTTATTATTTCTTATATATTTACTCGATCCATAGCCGTGCATTTGTTATTTTCTGTCAGTGTCAGTTTCAGTTTTTGATTTATCACATATTTGAATTTGGATTTTTTTTTAATTTGTATTGAACATTTCTTGTACCAATATGAGCAAAAACGGAAGAACACTGAGAAAGCAGTCTCAGGAATTGCTACTTAACTTGCATAATTATTTCGAACGTGAAGAAGCGATTGGGGGACCTCTTCATAATATACATTCAGTTAATCAGGTGTGTAATATCCATAATTTAGTTTCACGTTGTGACCAGTTCTGTTAAGAGAAATCTGAATTTGAGTAATAAGAATAAGCGGTTATTTTTAGCGAGTTGCAGAAGCTTTAAGAATATCAACTAAGACTGTAGCAAGAGTACTGAATAGAGCGAACGAGAATGAAGAATTACAGTCGCCTGGCAAGAAAAGACCAAGAAGAAAATACGCGACAGAAGATCTGAGTGATTTTAAGAAGGAAGCTATTCGGAGAGCAATTTATGAACTGTATGCGAAAAAAATACACATTACTATGAGTTCTCTGGCAAAATTCCTAAAAGAGAGGGATTTGTACAATTATTCGATATCCAGTTTGCGAAAACTTTTAATTTCGATTGGATTTGAGTATAAAAAAGATAGCAATCGAAGAGCACTTATGGAACAGGCACATATAAGGTTAGCAAGAAAATTTTTTTTAAAGGAGTACCATAAAATTTTTATTAGTAAATACTGGGAGATCGTATTTCTGGACGAAACATGGATTTTTTGTAAGGGTGGTAAAAGAAGATCATGGCAAGATAGTGATCCAGCAAGTGTTAAAAAGGTAGCCGGGGAGGGAGTAAGATATATTGTGCTGCATGCTGGGGGTAACAAAGGTTTTATTAAAAATGCAAGTCTTGTATTTTCCTCTGGAAGATGTACTGGTGACTATCACGGCGATCTCAATGCCGAAAAATTTGAAAATTGGAAGAAATATTCCTTACTACCAAATTTAGAAGAGCCAAGTTTAATTGTCATGGATAACGCTCCATACCATAGCCGAGTAATAAATCCATCACCAACATCGGCATGGAAGAAACAAGATATTAGGGACTATCTTTCAAAATTAAATGTGCAATTTTCTTCTACGTTGCTAAAACCCGAATTATTGGAACTAGCAAAACTGCAATCACCACCACGCAGATATGTTGTCGATGAGTTAATTGAAGCGCATGGACATAAAGTTCTACGATTACCACCATATCATTGCGAATTTAACCCCATAGAAATGGTATGGTCTCAGTGTAAACGCTTTTACGACGATCGTATTGTACAGACAGGATATGGACATGAACAAGTTATACAAACGTGGCAACAAGCTTTGGAAAATGTTACCACGAAAAATTTGATATCCTATGTTTCGCATGCAGAGAAAATTATAAATGACTGGTGGGAGCGAGATATTGTTATAGATGTCGAAGATATTGAGTCTATTATAATTAATTTGGGAGAGGACAACGATTCAAGCGAAAATTCAGATACTGAAATAGAACTCTGATTACATTATTTCATAAAATTACTTGTATTTGTTATTTATAATATTATTTTTCATCTATCTTGCGCTACTGTCCTTATTATAATAATTATTAGTTTTGGTTCTTTACATACTTTGTCATTATTAATACAATTAAAGTACAAGTGAAATTAGTTTTTAATTTTATTAAAAATAAAATTCATTAAATATATATATTTATATATTACATATATAATAATAAATAACAATATGTAATGTACCCCCATACAAACTAAGTAAACGACGCTACTGTATTTGTCCAATTTTATTTCATACAATTCGAAGATGACCTTGATCGGACATCTTTAAAAAATTCTACTGTAGAAGGGAATAAGAGATTATTTAAGAAAAAGAAAGATTCTTAAATAAAAACTTGACAAAACGCGCCATTCAGTGTTTACACTGTTTACAGTTTTCGCTTCCGCACTTTGTTCTTATGTTGATGTATGAACAACGCACTCTAGTAGATTTAGCAATAATTGAGGATGTTAAGCTGAACAGTCAAACTGCCGTAATTATTAATGTGGATAAGTTAGTAACATAATGTGATTTATTTATTATCTTAGAATAGAACATACTATGTACATAAACATGAACTTAAGGCCTGTGTCCACGATGCTAGAAACCGATCCGAGTTATCGGATATAATCTGCAATTTGATAACGCGGATCGTGGACATTACCAACTCGGACGCAAAAATCGAATAGAAAGCGAGAATGAAAAATTGTGTTCTGTTCCATTTTTTCATATAAGTTGCTAACTTCATTTACATATTACCAACTTAAAATATAATCTTCTCGTGATCTTGATGTTTGATAAGCGTGAAAATTACCTAAGTCTACGCATTTTTGGTAAGTTATGATGATAAATAATTACTTATAAATAAATTAATGCGCTGTGTTCTTTCGACTTGTGTTTGTGATAAATGAAAATTGTATAATAAAATTTCTTGGTTTATTTTAATAGTTTTTAGTATTGGCAGAAATGACTGAAACTAATTTCATAAATTCGACCAATCTGACATCAGGAGCCTGTTTCTCAAAAAATACTAATTTACGATTTACAAGTTTCTAGTTACAAGTGAAATTTTTAATAGTACTAGTAAATTGTGTTTGTGAAAGAATGTTTCTGAAAAGTATTTTACTAGTTCACATGTTACTAACTACAAGTGAAATTTTATTACTCAAGTAAAATAGTGTTTCTGGAACATTTTCAATAGTCTAGTAGTTTTTTTTTTAAATAGTAGTATTAAAATCGAAAATTCTTTAAATCAAGTAATTCAATTTTTTGACTGACATTGACATTTTCATTTTTGAAATTAAATATTTTTTCAATATAAATGATTAGTTAGACAGGAGAAGGATTATAAATATATCAGGGACACATTTTGGCCAAACTTAAAAAAGACTACATTGGTAAGATTCTTTACCTATGATAATTACACTTAAAAAACTAAAATATATCAAGATACAATACGTTAAGAAAACACTATCTCATAGACCTAATCCTGATAATCATATAACAATACTATATTTAATTATATATTAAACTAATAAGGCATATGTAATCCAATAGACTAAAATTGACAATGCTAAACAAACTGGAGAAGGTGGTGGAAAGAAGTAAACAAAAACTCCCATTGATGATATTATTTTGGAAATTATAGCGAAAGTATCACCATCCATTATAGGTTTAAATCAAAAGGAAATATTTTAGAAAATATGAATATTATAATGAGGTAGATTTTTTTTACTCTATTAATTAGTTTACTAAATTAGTCGTTTGCATACATGACATGTAGGGCATACATTCATGAATTCTGGGTTTGCCAGACGGTCGACAGAACATTGGGCAATTGGAAGATATAAGATTGAATACCACTGCCCCTTCAACCTCAGGAAGTAATTCCTTCATACAACCACTGGTTCCCCCTGTAAATTTGACGGAAATTCGACCAAAAAAATTAAAAAGATTTGTAACAAAAGGGAGTTCATCTTATGAAGAACATGAAAACGAGACGCACAGTCCGAAAATTAAATTCTCACAAGCCCCGCGCACAGCAAAATTTATTCCTAAATAGGTAATAATTAAAAAAAGAATAAATTTTTACAGATTCAACACATGCTGCCATCATTTCTACTCTACGTACTTACAACTAAAAATTATAGATGTGAGTTAGAGCGGGAAAAAGAAAGGAAAGGAAGAAGACAAGTATTTTGAATTGCGACAATATTAATAACTTCATAACTTTACATATAATTAATTTTTTTAATATAACTATACTTAATTTAAATAATTTTGAATTAAAATTTTCGTACCATTTTGATATTTCTCTTATAGGAAACTTAGTTCCTGTTTTACAATGCAAAATACAGTGGCGCTTTATAAATTGTGATTTGCAGTGAACTTTAATTACCCCCCTCCATCTCAGAGCATTTTCACTGAGCTGGCTGCTATTGTAAAACAGTAACATCAATTCTGGATAGCTTTCTGTATTTCCTATCGAGAATAGTTTACCGGTATTAAGATAGGTTAGATAATATTGATTTTTTTATATCTACAACCTTACCGTAAATCTTACAATATAAATATTAACTACCTCACTTAGTGTATAAATATCTATTATTTTATTACCTTACTGTTATTATTTTCCTACAAATATAAATGAAATTTTAAGTTCAATCCTTAAGGAAAATAGCAAACTAATGTTACAAGGTACTTAATGTTTAGTAATTACCTATAGATGAAATATATAGTTGCAATACTAATAGCGCGAAAATCATTTTAAGCCATTATATATCTATCATTTGAAATTAAGTTGCAAAAGTTAATTAAAATTAAAATCAATTTAATGAAGTTATTACGAAACCCAATTGCATATAGAAAAAGCCTTCATTTCGAAACGCATTTTTTTTGTTTTTGAAGGTAGACACTAAATAACATATATTTATGTTCATAAATCAGAATTGCCATGATCTTTCAAATAATTGAATAAATGACGATCCAATATTAGCTACTACAATATTACAAATACAATTTTCTCTAAATCAACTCAGTTTAAAAAATAGTTAAAGGACTCAAATTTTGACACGTCCGAAAAAATTATGTCTTATAAAACTCGTTCGTAAATATATTATGAAAGTATCGCTATGAAGCAAAATAAGAAATCAACCAGGAAGCATTTTCTTGTTTATTCGTAATGGAACAGCTGCAATACACACCTGTTTTCGTAATTCATGATTATTTTCAAGATATTTTAAAAAAAGATTGGTTGAGAACTTTTAAGAAGTGTAAGGAAAGAATGGTTTTGTGTATTATTTTTGAATGGAACTACTTTTTTAAAATAAAATTAACAAAATACTAGTATAAACCATGTTCCCCATTCTCAATAATTTTAGCGTAATCCTGGAATATTTATAACTAGATCGGATTTGTTTTACTAGTATACACATCATACATGCATTCTTCAATTATAGATTGTTAAAACTTAACATATAACATATATGTAATTTCATTTAAATTAAGTTTATTTATTTATTTTTTGCTGTATAAGACTAATTTTTTGCCCAATATTAACTGATCATAGTTTTCACCTTGAATGATGTAGATGCGAGTGCCCTATTAAAATAAGAACTTACCATAAAGACGAATAGTCCCTTCGGCGTGACCCAGTGAGTTGGTGGCGACGCACTTGTATGTGCCCAGGTCACGGCGGCTGAAGTTGCGTACTAGAAGTATAACGTGCATCCTATAACCGTTACGTTCTTCAGACACGACGTACTTTCTTCTGGAACAAATATAAAAAATACCATTGAATAATTTTGATAAATGATGATGTCGCTTTTGGCAAAACCGCGAAAGAATTCTGGACCGTTATTTTATATATTTTATTTATTGATACCACTCAACAGGATAAAAAATCCCAATTATTGCGGGTTGAAAAATACATAAATACAAATTATTATAAACATATATACAGAGCATATAACCACTTTTTAAAGGTGTTGAAGGAATCATTGAAAATATCAAATTCTATTTTACATTCACATAAATTATAAATACTGCAAAGCATTATAAATGGTGCAAGAAGTTCGTAATTGCTTTTTAGAAGACTAAGATTAAAGGTACATTTCTGTTTGCTGATTCTCATGGGTAGTCGTAAAATATTGAAGTTTGTAAGACCCAAACATATCATCAATTATATTGTTCATAAGCTTATAAAGATATATACATGACAATATCGACGTGGTTCTGACAAAAAGACGTAAGAGACTTTTGACAAGTTTCGCTGTAGAGTGAAAAAACTATTTTTTTTATTTCACCATATTACACAACTAATAATAATAATATATCTTTATTAATAGCTTGAAGCTAGAACAAATACATAATATATTAAAGATACATATAAATATATATTATTTTATATTAAAATCAACACAATGTTACATGACAGAAAAAAAACCTTAGATTAAAGAGTTATAGTGTACATTTCCCTTAACTTAAATTGCTTTAAGTTATTTATGTTTCTAATTTCTTCTGATAGTTTATTATATAACTTTACACCAGCAACAAATATACTACTTTCTGTTTTGGCTTTATTAATTTTAGGAATTACCAAATTATTTTTAAATCTTGTGTTGAGTTGGTGGGAATTTGTATTTAGAAATTTATTTATATAAGGTGGTTGTAAATTTTTATGAACTTTATAAATAAAAATTAAAGCATTATACTCACAGAATTCTTTTAGCTTCATATAATTTAGCATACTGTGTATTCTATTCACATTCGTATCTCGATTGTAATTTAAAATAATTCGTAACGCTTTATTTATTATAATTTGCAATTTTGTTAATTCAGTTTGTTGCGACATAAATAAAATTGTGTTACAATAACAAATATGTGGGTATATTATTGATTTATAAATTACAAGTTTCGCATAAAAAGGTAAATGTTTAGAGATCCTATGTAAATAACCTATTTAAAAAAAAATCATTGAAATATACAGGGTGTTTACGGTCTTTTTGTTTTTTACTTCCTTGTACGTAAGTACAAGTTGTTATGGCAACGGCCGCGAAATTGAGTAAACAATCACTATGATTTTATGATTTTTTCAAAACTAATTGTTTTGTTTATTAAATGTCAATTCCATAGCTATCTTGAAAGCCAACTTTCAATTTACAGTGAAACTGTTTAAGATTAATAAAATTTGTAATTACATATTTTTTACGGTTGCACAAAAAATATTGTGTACACCTTGTCCGCGAAATCCTTTAGCGTCCTCGAGATTGTCTTGCCTCGGCCGCAAGCGGCCTCGGCGACAATTTTTCTCTCGGTACGCTAAAGAGTGATTTCGCAGCCTTGATATACAAATAACTATAGTAAAATATTTATAATAAAAGAGATATGAATCTTTTTAATTTTTATTTTTATGGAATTGAAACATAACGATAAGCGCTTTTATAACAGATGTTCAAGTTATCACCCTGCTGCTGTATGCAAAGTCTTGCTCGGCGTATCCATGAATTAACGTACGTTGCAAGGCCCATGCCTTGTCGAATTTCCGCCGCTGCTGCTTCGGTGGTGTATACCATGTTTTTCATATGCCCCCACAAATAAAAGTCAAATGGTGTTAAGTCAGGTGACCGCGGAGGCCAAGAAACAGGACCGCCCCGACCAATCCCCTTATTTACAAATGCATGGTTTAAGTGATAACATACGAGACGACTAAAATGCGCCGGTGCACCGTCGTGGAGAAACCACATTTCTTGACGCACATTTAAGGGAACATCGTCTAAAACTTGTGGCAAATTATTTTGCAAGAAAAATAAATAATTATCAGCATTTAGTCGTTCTGGCAACACAAAGTGGCCAATCAACTGTGAATTCATTAATCCAGCCCATACGTTCACAGAAAATATGTATTGAAAATGACCACGACGAACAACATGCGGATTTTCGAAACTCCAGATATGCGTATTGTGGCAATTGTTTATGCCGTTACGAGTAAACGTAGCTTCGTCAGTCGCCAATACACTCAACGAAAAATTAGGGACTTTGTCATTTTTGCGCAAAAACCATCTACAGAACCGTACGCGCTGAGGGTGATCTTGAGGTTGTAAAGCTTGTACTTGCTGTACATGAAACGGATGTAGTTGATACTCGCATAGTGTTCGCCATACAATGCGATTTGGGACACCTATTTGCCGAGCAATTTGCCGTGTACTGGTTGAAGGATTTTCGACAACGAGGTTTAAAATTTGTACATCCGCATCTAAAATTCGTCGGAACCGACCAGGACCGCCATCACGCCCTTGATTATTTCGCAGATTACCATTATCTCGAGCATGTATTACTAAATTAGTGAACTAATGGGGTACAGGACTTTGCCTATTTGGAAATCGCTCTCTGTAAAGACGACTTGCTGCAGCTGAATTTTGATGCACTTCCCCATTAATGAGCATCATGTCAACTAATTCCGTATTAGAATACCGATGGTACATTGTTCACCTGTTACACAATTAATAACAATAATCAATTAGAAACTGACGGTGTACAATTAAATAGTAACAAACTGCAACTGACAGATAAATTAAAAAACAAAAGAGAGAAATTTGTCATTGCACAGGTTACTACAACTTTTTTCAACATTAATTTACCTCCTCTTTATAAAAACTAAAAAAAATCATCTGTTATTATAAAAATATTTTACCAAGGGGTTTTCATGTTTTTCGCCTTCTTTTGACCTGTAGTATCACCCATTAAAAAGAAAACAGAAAGACCGTAAACACCCTGTAATTTACGTTTATGATTAATTTTTTATAACCTATCTTTGTTTGATTATCCTTATTACTTTCTTCTCTTGCTATAGCTCTAATTTTTCCATGGATTTCTCTTTCGTTTTGTGTTAAATCCGAAGAAATATAGATGAAGGGTTTTTTCCACTGAATTTCCTTTTATTTTTTAGAATATTAATTTTGTCAAATAGGGTTTCAGTTTCAATTATGTATTTATTTGTATTAATTTTAGTGGCATTGTTTATTTTTGTTTCTACTTGTAAATTGTCTTTTATGAATTTTTCAATACATTTTTTAAGTTCATTGTCGTTATTTGAGTTTATTTCAAAGCCAATTATTATTAAATTCTTCTTTTTCTTATCTTTTTCTAGATATTCAACTTTATCCTTGAGGTACTTTATTTCTTTTTTCATAATTTCATTTTCTTGTTTTATTTCTTTCAGTTGTTCATGATTTTGTTTTTGTTCTTTCCTAATATTTTTAATTTCTTGCATTTCTTCATTACTATTTATAAGTTTCTGCATCATCTTGATTAACAAGTGTTCTTGATCTTCATTGTTTAATTTTTTCTTTTCTTTCTTCAATGTTTCTGGTTGTTCTATCGGGGGTTCTTTGTATTCTTTTGCTCCTACTAAATATATCTATGTCTGTCAAATCTGGATTTCTCTTTTTTATATATAATAAATTTCGAAAAAAAAGGTGTTTCCAATTTTGCATTCAACCCTATATATTTTATATATATAGGATATAACAGAAATAAGTACATTAAATTTAACCAGTGATAGAACTCGTCGAGAGCAACAATATTTCTAAATAACTTTTTTTCAAAATCTCAATTTTTTTTAGAATTTTTCCCCCCTACATATTAACGAGTCGTTTAGGTATTTTCAGAAAAATTTGATCAAGTAGCAATAACAATAAAACAATTGTTTTTGACAAATGTGAGTTTTCAACTTTTTCAAATAAATTTTGACAAATCGATTAATAATTATTTTATAAGTTATAATCAGTAAATATGCTTGCCTTTACGGATAGTGAGTATACAGACTTTGTGCTTGCCTATGGTAAAGCTTAGAGAAACGCTGCCAAAGACCAACAAATTTATTTCGACCGTTTTCCGAATCGTCATTTTCCTAACGTTCGCACCATTTTACATGTAAATAAAATAAGTTTTGATTCTCAGCAAGGTTTTAGTACTCGAAGAATAACACTACAACAAAAAATGTCACATCTGACAATTTGTAGGATATTGAAAGAACAATAGTTACATAATTTCGCTATTGACAATGGCAGTGGCCATTTTAGTATTTCATTTAGGCCTGCATCATTATTAATCATCTTTATGCATTTTCTTGTTCCGTCAATTGTAGAGTTGTACCTGGTCTCGACTGCATTCTATAAATGTACAATTTTTGGATTGTTCAACCTGTTGTAACCTCCAAATTTGACATGATTTGTTTTTGTTACCTTAGTTGAAGTATTCTATTTCTATTCTATCTCTTATCTTTCCCGGTTTTGTATAGTTTCACCATCTGGTGTAACGGTTAATCTATTCACCAGTTTCTAAACCTTTCTTTTGTGTTGACAAATTCATCATCCTTTCATTGTATTCTGTCGTAGTCACATCGACAGTAATTGCTCGTAGACGCATGCGCATGTATTCTGACGACGATATAGAGAAATTTATTAATGAAGCCCACGACAGAGATTACCATGCAATAAAAGTGAGTTAATTAAATTTTTATTACTTATTATAATATTATATATATATATATATATACCGGATGGCGCTCGAAGTCCGTTACATAGGCATTTAACATGGGAAATAAGAATAATTTGAATATTTGCCTCCCATTAAAACTTATTGTAGTAAAACTTTGCACACATGTTTGGGAACACTTATTGCATTATATCAATAACAAATCGTTTAAAATTAATAAATAATAATTAAGAGAAATAAGAAAATGTTTTAGCAATTTTAAAATAATACTTATTATCACTCATAAAAGGATGATTAAGTCATAAGCGACCGTAGCACAATGGTAACGTCCTTGCTTCTTGTTCCAAAGGTACTGGGTTCAAACCTAGAACACCTCCTTAATTTTTTTAAATTTTAATTTTTACTATGTATTTTTGTGTTTTTATTTGTTTTAAGTTTTTATTTATTTTTATTTGTTTTTAATTGTTTTTATTTATTTTTATTTGTTTTTTATTTTTTTTTATTTTTTTTTATGTTTTTATTTATTTTTATTTGTTTTTATTTATTTTTATTTGTTTTTATTTATTTTAATTTAACAAAAAACGATAATAATCAAATAAAATTGGTAACATTAAAACTGCATCTAAAATTAGAATAAATAAAAATAAAAAAAAATTAAAGAGGTGTGCTAGGTTTGAACTCAGTACCTTTGGAACAAAAAGCAAAGACGTTACCATCATGATATGGTCGCTAGTAGGTTCATTATTCTTTTATACGTGATAATAAGTATTACTTTAAAATTGCTAGAACATTTTTTTATTTTATTTTAAACAATTGTTATTAATATGATGCAATAAGCGTTTCCAAACATGTGTATAAAGTTTTATTACAATAAGTTATAATGGGAGGCAAATAGTCAAATTATTCTTATTTCCCATGTTAAATGCCTATGTAACGGCTTTCGAGCGCCAGCCTGTATATATAGGGTTCGGATTTATTTTAATCCTTCACGATGCTGTAAAGTTATACATAAATGTAACAAACAATTTTATGTATGAAAACTTACAATAATGTGAAGTTTAATTTTACAATATCCTCATTGAAGAACATGAAAATAGTAATGCTGGAATACAAGTTTACAATAAATACGAAGTCTTAGATAACTTTTAATCTAAGGTTACTTACAAAATTGACTGGTTTTATTGATTTTAATTTCATCGGCATTGATGAATATGTGGACAAAGTTGTTTCTTGAAGCTGCATAACTTCATAAATTTTCTTTTCAAAAAAAATTTTCATGTAAGGGTATGAAAATTATATATCGTTGGATTCAGGATATAGAGCTCTATTGAATGAGCAAATAAAAAATATGTTTCTATTTAAAATAAAAAAAAATTGATATTAATAATTTTGAGAACCACTGGTTGATTTTTTTTCAGTTTGTCAATTTACCCATATAAGATAAAGATTATTTGCTAATTTAACCAACTTCGTATCTCTTATAGTTCTCGAGATCGCAATGGTATCCACTTAAAAATTAAAAGCTTGTATATATTGACGAGATTGTCTTCTCCAGCTCGAGAACGTTCTGCACTGGTTCTTCAGGAGAATCGGTGTCATCTTTCTTCACGATCACTCCTCTAGGGCTGAACGTCACAGTTGCAGACTGAAACAGAGGTTCACCTAAAATGATATTTTGTGTTATTGTCTGAATAGGAACTATAGAAAATGTCATTTGATACTCTTCCTTGTCAGTCATCAAGGTAATGGTAGTTTTGCCAAGACAGTAGGTACTTGACTGGCCCAACCCAACATACGTTTGGCATTCAGGTTGTACCGTGAAATTCATTTATTCTGCAATGTCCTCTCGAATCAGGTTTGCAGCACTGCCACTATCAACTAACGCTGTGAGCAATTCTTCACCAATTTGCACCTCCACTGACGACAACTGCTTTGGTCTTGTTCGAGCCAGGTTAACGTTGGTTGCTGGGCTCTGCTGGTTTACATTCTTATTTTTAAGCGGGCAATTCTTAGTTATATGCCCTATTTGTCAGGAATGAAAACAAGACCCTTCCGTTAAAGGCGAGTTTTTACATTAGGCTTTATAATGACCCAACTGGAAACACTTGAAACATTTCACAGGTTGGGAGACTTCGCGCTTGGAGCAGTAGTATTTGTTGTTGTGAACGTTCGGCATTTCTATTTAAAGTTTTCAACCCTTGGACCGATAATTCTAAATAGGATTTCATGGCGTCTAGTAGCTCTTCCACATCGGCAAATGTTTGACTTTTGAGTTGAATTCTGAGAATAGTGTTATCTATTCCCCTAATGATGTACAAAATATCATCGCTGGTAGATACATTCAGTTGGTTCAGCATTTTAAATTTGTCGTAGTAGTAGTCTTTGATGGGTCCATTTTTTCTCCATCGACGATTACGCATGGTGTCGTAAAGAGCGACTTTATCAATGTTCTGTTTAAAAGCTGCCCTTATTTTCTATTTTAACTGAGGCCATGGTAAAGCAGCTAAATGAACTTGAGACTCGTGCCAGTCTTGTTCTCTTTTGTAGCTTGTTAGTTGCTAAAACAAACATTACGTCGTCTTTGATATCACGTGTTTTTTTATAATGTCTGTTTTCTGTAACCATAGGTCCACATTATCATATTTAGAACCATTAAATACAGAAATTTGTGTACTTAGCACAGACAGCGGCACTTTCATTTGCGGTTCGGGTTCGCTGATTCGTTAGTTCGGCATGCAGCTCGAACAGCACTTACTACGATACTGTCGAATGCCTACGGGGACACTTGACGTAAGTTACTTTCTGGTTGAACAACACCTGCTGCCGATCCTCCAGCAGCTCCTACTGCTGAATCTTCATCCATTCTTGCGATGATCTGAGATAAAAAAAAAGTTTGGGCCACACAACACGTTTCCCGCCAGCTAACCTCACTAATTACTCTGACGCGATAGTACCAGCAATTTTATATCCACACAACGGCAAAATGGACAATACTCATACGAATTCTTGCGTATCCCACTTCTGATGTTCTGTAAGGTGTATAAAACAATAATTGTTTTTGCAAATGAAAGAAAAAAACACTTTTTATTTTTCAGCACAAGCACATTACCTACTTTTTCTCCACTGTACATGTTCTGTCATCTCGAACATGGCGCGCTATTTTAAATACATACACTGATATTCTTACACACACACACACACACACACACACACACCAGTGTTGCCAGAATGTTTTCTTGTTTAGTAATAGATGGCAGCATGAAAATGTAATAGATTTTAGAAAAAACGTAATTTTTATAGGTGCTGTAAATTATTCCCTCTCCATGCTACTACATATTGTGCAAAATTTAAAATAGTTTTATTTTTGTGTAAATATGAGAAAGATAGTAAATTGAATTGGTAAAAAAACATTGTAATAAATTAATAACCATTTATTATTTTATCAACATTAATTACATAACAAAACTTAAATAGCTCTTTGCCATTTATAACATTAAATATCTATACCTACTTTGGGGAAACAGTCTCCCTATGTTAAACGTAAATATAACGGATTTCCAGCACCATTCTATATATGTAAATCTGTTACAGCGTTTTAAATTTATTTCGTTTTGGTTTTATAAAGTGGCTTGCGTCTTAACAATGAACTGTTTGGTGTCCATGCAAAACAATGATCGTTATTCAACAATTCTTTGCAATGTAAAATACTGTCACAATTATCAATAAGCAGTCTGTTTCTGGTCTTTGTTTTAAGTAAATTTAACTGTGAAAATACTCGTTCTGCAGCAGCAGAAGAGTGTGGGAGTGAAAATAATCCTTTAACTAGCTTTGTTAGATGAGGAAACATGAAATCATTGATTTCGTTTTTTAAATTGAAAATTTTAATCCAAAATTCTTCTGCCGGATATTGCTGGTAGTGTTTAAGTTCTGATAAGTCAGCCAGTAACCGCCATTCTGAATTTAACTTTTCGATGTCTGTAACCAGATTTGGAAACAGTTTTAGACTATCGTAAGCAATAGTAGTAATTTCTCCGGATAAGGCTTTGTAGGGACCAAATTGTTCAATAAAATTCAAAATAGGATCATTAAAATCGAACCTTTTTTTAATTTGTTTGGCAAGTTCAATATAGAAATCTAAAGCTCTAAGCTTAAAATTTTTTATTTCTCTTTGATCAGCATTTTTGTTTAATAACAATTCAGTTTTAGCACCAAAATAAATGCTTTAAAGTTGCATAAAATTACGGGGGTTAGCAACATCTATGTTGTCTAGCGAGTGGTTGTTTAGATGCTCTATATTTATATAATTTCTCAATATAGTTCTATATAAATCTCTAAGCCTACTAAGCAACAAATGTAATTTGGGTTTTTCTGATTGGAATTCGATATTTAATTTGTTCACAATATCCAAAATGTATGACAAAAATGTGAAGTAAATTTTGTAAACTGGATTTTTTAAAGAATCTAAAATTATTTGAGTAGAATGTAAATTATCCTCTAAACATTCATTTGTAAAAAAAAGTAAAAGTGCGATCCAATTTTCCAATACACGATCCACAGCGGCCTGTAATATTAACACAGTATAATTTGTGTATAATTTTAAATTGAATATTAAAACAACCTAAACTTTGTTCAAAGAAAAATTACCTGCAGAGAAAGCCACCTAGTTTGACTAGGGTGAAGTAATTTATGGGGTTTCAGTTCAACAAAAACCTGAAATTCCTTAAGTCTGTCCAATCTTTTACTACTGTGAGAAAAATAGTTGTATAGATTCCTTATAAAATCTTCCAAACATCTTGGTAACTTTTTCGCAGCAGCAGAGGAACAAAGATGACATGAATGACACACGCATCCGAGGATATAAATGTTAGGCAAAATTTGTTTAAATCGGGCTTGAACTCCATTAATGTTACCCATCATCACAGCACAATTATCGGCCGCTAGGCCTATTAAATTATGAACAGGAATTTCCAGGTCCGTAAAGTACTGACATATAGCATGAAACAGATCTTCTGCAGAACTGGATTTTACTTGTATTAAACCCAAGAAATTATCTGTCCATTGTCCATCATAAAATCGAGCCACGATAGCTAATGATTTATCCACGCTAATATCGGTAGTTTCATCAATAATTATCGAAAATTTAGCCTGCTTAAGTTTTTCAGTAATTTGATAAATTTGCTCTTTAGCTAAACAATCATTTGTTAAAGCAGTTGCTTTGGTTCGACCACATTTAATTTTTTTTTGCGATTTGAGAATGTTGACAAACTGAACTAATTAAATGTGTCAGATGATCCATCAAGAGATACGGCAAATTATGTTCGTGCAAGAACATAGTTAACTTTAACTCGCCGGCTTTAACCAAGTTGTCATGTTTTTGAAAGTTACGGTCTAAGTATGACTGTATCACAGGAGTTTTCTCAGCCTTTTTAATGTTTTTAATATGCATATTTGTAGTCTCATGCCTTTCAATATGTGTTATTCCACCACTGATACTTTTACAACATGAATTACAGTATGGTTTACGTAATTTTGAGTCCAGGCAAGGAAATTTGTTTTTCCATTCGTTTTTAAATTTTTGTTTGTAACTTATTTTTGTTCCTGCGGTTTCAATTTTGTTTTTCGTCTTTACTTTACTGTCGTCAATACTAGAAAAACTTGCGTCAGTATCACACGAATCAACATTCTCTTCGTAGGATGTTGATATTGTTGATTGTGATGGTACTACGGATACATCATCAAAGTATGTTGATGGCACTGCTGATACATCATTTACATCAGATTTAGATTTATCTTCATAATGTCCACTCTCTACTTTTAATATAGTAATAAACCTATACAAGTAAACCATATTAGTTTATGTTATTACTAATTAATATAACAAGTATTCGTACCTTTCCATTTTACAAAAACCAACACTTTCGAAACACACTTTTCAATCTACCATTACTTTTGGTATGTACGCATACGCATCACATAATCATGTGAATGTGAAGAAACAAGCTAAACGTTAATCGTGAATCACGCGCATGCAAAACAAACACGAGTCGCGCGCATGGAAGACAGTGTTACCATCATCATCTGCTCTGGTCATATCACAATCACAAACATACAGAAAATCGGACAAGCAAAACAAAACAAAATGAACTGATTCGCTAATAGATATTTTTTAAAAATTACATTATATAATAATTGTTTTCTGATTTTCTTACAAAACGTAATAGATTTACGGAAGGCGTAATTGTGTAATATTTCATTTCAAAACGTAATAGATTTATTACAATTGTAATAGACTGGCAACACTGACACACACACATATATATATATATATATATATATATATATATATATATATATATATATATATATATATATATATATATATATATATATATATATATATATATATAAACAGTTTTTAAGCTGCCTATAATTTCTATATTAATTTGTAGGAAAAGAATTGGTGCATATTATAAATAAATAAATTGCAAAAATACGTCTAGTAATAAGCTACCTTAAGTCAACCACTGTTTTGTTACTGTTAGCTTCAGGGTTAAATTCGTAAGCCCAATGGCCCGTTTAAAAATTATATATATATATATATATATATATATATATATATATATATATATATATATATATATATATATATATATATATATATATAGGCTGTATCACGGAAAGTGAAACAGGCGTTTAACATGGGAAATCAGTTTTTCCGTTCGTATTGCTCCCCTAATTATTTCAGAGAAAAAGTTTCAAATGGATATTGCATTTTGTCTACTTCATAACTGCAACAACGTACGAGAAAATTATAAATAATTAACCTTGTAAGCCCAGTCAGGTAGGCTGTGATAACAAATTGTTACTTTTGAAACTATTTATAGAATCTTACAAAACTAACTTACTATTTAAATAATTAACTTAAATATTATTTTAACTGTTTTTTTACGTTGAAACAAATAAATGTTTTTATATAAAACGGTAGCAATTTATCTGGATTTAGACCAAAGTTTCTTATTATGACATATCCGTGAATCTTTCGCATGTCACATGTAAGTCATGAACGAGTATGATCTCCCACATGGAGTATCGTTACCTACCCAACAGCTCGACAATCTTGGTAGTGAATTGGCATCCATAATAATTATTAATTATGTATTAAACAGTGAATTTCTGTAACTTCGGTACCACCTACTTATTAACTGTAATTATCGTCTCCAATTTTTTTTTTTTTAATTAGTGCACACTTTGCACTACGGTGCACGAAAACAGCACTTAGTGCGTGCTGCATTGAAAGTTTGAATCGAACACGACACTTGCAATCTGTGAGGAAATTAATTACGTTTTTAATCTTACCCATCTAATAACATATCTCCACGGTTTTTGGCCCAGTAGTTGATTGTGTTGGGGAAGGCTTCCACGTAGCATTCCATTTGTACATCCGTACCCAGCGGAGCACCTAGCAGCTGATTGGGAACTTTGATGATCGGTGCAACTGCAACATAGTTTACACATTCTCACTAACCACTATCATTCCTGCATTCTTATGTATGTACGCTGAACTCACAGTTGACATTCAGGGTGATTCGTTTACTGACGGCAGGAGGGACATCGTTGCTAGCGATGCAGAGATATGCACCCATTTGCTTTCGATCTAGTTTCAGAAGAGTTAGGTTGTCTCCACTAAATGTGTCCACTATAAATGATTTCTTTAGTAATAATTTTGTTCTAAATATGTATGTGTATACAGGGTGTTATAAAAGGGTAAAAATGAAGAGTATATACATTTTGATGTGCTGATTCTCAATCAAATAGAATAAAATTATTTATTTTTCATTTATTTCTTTCTTACTGCGTCACTGCCGATATGAAATTTTTATTAAAAATTATGAATTATTAATTAATTATTTTATATTCAACGTATATTACGTGATTAGGTAATTCATTAATTTTAATATAAATTTCATGTTGGTAGTGGCGTATATATATATATATATATATATATATATATATATATATATCATCAATTTTTTTATCCTTTTTAACACCCCGTATACAATACGAGAATGACTCTCGTGCATGACGCAAGAATTATAAAGTTAAATTAGTTACATCTTAGCTAATGAATATTTTAAAGTACAGTAATTTTTTTAAAGATGTCCGAACAAGGTCATCCACGAATTGTATGTATTAAGATTTTAACTCCGACCATTCTATCAAATTCAGTAATGTCGGTTACTTAGTTTTTAAGAGGGTACATATGATACTATTATTATGAAATATATGTTACAGTAAAAGCATTCGAAATTTAAAAATAAATCAACGGGATGGTAAGTTTTCGTCTGAAGAAGAAATTTATGTAGCAATTCATGATTATTTTGAAAGCATTCTAAAAGAAAATTGGTTGAGAAGGAGCTTTTAAGATGTCAAAGGTAAGAATAGTAATGTGCGTTGTCGAAGGGAACTTTGATTTAAAATTAAATTCGAAACAATATGAATCAATTGTCTTAATCTCAGTGATCGTTGTTATAAAGCCTATTTTATATATTTTTTATTTTATCGTCAATTTTAAGTTCTTAGTAAGTACTCGTATATAATTAAGCTGGAAATAGAGCATGTTCTTTTTTCTCTTAATTTTTTTTTGTATTTTCTACTATACGCTATTCACGATAGCCAGAGAATTGTGAACTAACTTGAGAAAAGAAACAATTCGTTCTATAGTCGGATAGGGATCATTTTCAAGTCGAAGAAATAGAATGTCTTGTCTGCTCGCGACTTAGTTCGCTATCGAGAATAAACTTTCATTATAATAACACAAAACCGCACCTATGTTACATTTAATGCCCTTGATATGCAAAGTAAAGATGATGTTAGGTAAGGTTTTGGTAAAAGAAAGGCAGTCTTTCACTAATTAATGAATTTACTGTACCTAAAAGCAATTTTAAAATTATTTAAGCATGGATATATATTTTTTTATTCTGTTAATGTTACTAACCAAAGTTGACCTAAAAGTAGAAAAGCGAAACTCATTTTTTTCGATAATGGGTATATCAACAAGCAATATATAGGCAGTAACATTACGGTTTCTTACTACTAGCGAAAGGTACAGAAGCTTGGTGTACGATTCCACCAAAAAACCAAAATATAGCTTTGCTAAAGGTTAACAATTAGGCGCTACCTAGAATGGGGAAAATGGCTTTTACAGTCACTTGCTCCCTCCTTATTTATCATACCTCCCTTGGTGCGGTATTATTGAGCATAGTGCAAATGTAAAATTATTTTTCTGTTAAATATCTATATGGCTTACTTTTCATAGTTTCAACCTTTAAATATTTTTATTCGATTTTATATATTTTCATTAGTATTACTTGTAAATTAAACTATGAAATATTAAATACTGTGACATTTGGTTCCGATAATGTTTGAGAGCAAGGGCATTAACCAGGACCAGGACTCCGGGACATTAGTCACCACCAAAAACCAAGCGAATGAGCAGCTGGTTGATGTGTAGTTCAGTTATATACCCCTAATAGCAGCATCACGGGAGTTCGTGCGCAGCACGAGGTGGTCACCATCTTCGCGGCGCCACAGGATGCGGGGCGATGGCTGCCCCGTGGCGCGACAACTCAGCGTGGCGTTTTCACCCTCAGACAGTGTCACATCGCTGCTTGTTTCTTCGTCGTCGATATCTGGTGGCACTGTAACAAACAAAGCATACATGCCTCTTGGCATCTATTAAGTTTTTAAATAATAATTTTCTTAGGTTTTACATACTCATACAAAACAAATTAATTTAATTGAATTATAAAGCAGGACAGATTGGCCTGATTTATAAAACTGAAATAAAATTAAATTAGTTACAATCTACCTGAGCTTCGTATGACTCGTGACACAAATAAAATGTTCAAGTGGGATACTGCTAGTAGCAGAAGCAGGAGTATATGATGCTTTATACCGCGTATAATTTTCAAGAATTGCCGTATCAATACGCGATAAACATGCGTGAAATAAAAGTAGGTATAAATGTATAGTTACGAAAAGTACAATGGAGTAAAACTATAATACCGTATTTATTAAAATTTTATATATATATATATATATATATATATATATATATATATATATATATATATTTGTATTGGAGAAAAATGGCAATAAAACTTATATGACGTCAACTGTGCAAAGTAATACAAGCAGTGAGAAGCAAAAGATATACGTACAAACCTATCTCTTTTGATCTCATTACATTTTGACATTTGTTTAAAAAGTTATATTTGTTAGTAAATCTTAAAAAAATAGTTTTTTGCATTAAAAAGTTTTTAGTCAAAATTATTTAAAAACTTTGTAAATAAAAGTAGATTGATATGGACATCTCTGATAATGTATTTCGAATACGTTACAGAACAAATAAATTAATGCCAAAATTTACTAAAGGTTTTATAAAACAATTTCATATTTTTTTGAATACAGTCTTTGGCTGTATAGGTATAGATAGAAGCATTCTATTAAGGTAGGTTATTACAATTAATTTAAATATTTAGCTCTCATTCGGACTTGAACCCATGATCGTTATAAGATGCACAATGTACATGAATTAGTCGACAAGACGTATTGATCAATCAAATATGATTTTCACGTACATTGGGACGCTCTAGGCAAGTTAATTCTCCGTCTCATGTTGGTTGGCAGCGCAGAGATAAGGTAAGTACGCGATGATTAATAGCCACCTGAATCTCTCATCCAATAATCAATTAGTCTTATGAGTTTATCTTTTACCGTGAAATTAAATGTATGATATTTTCATGAAAAACCAAAGAAACAAGGATTTATTTGTGACAAAGTTGAGGTATCAGTAATTTCAAAATTGGAACCAAACGCCCGGTTTAAGTACTTTGTACAGTGTTCAACTATAGTATCATTACCCATAACCAAAACCGATAATCGGATCCAGGTACTGAAGTCCATGATCGAATTTGATAACTAAGCAATTAAAAGCAGGTACTGACCTCCTTATAATTTTCATTTTCTATAACTCCAGGAAGATATTGCACTATACTTTAAGATTAAATAAAGCTGCAACGATTAAAAACCTGTGCAAACTAAAACAAACAAAAAACGCAATGACTCAATGAGACTACAATTTTTATGCATTGTTTCTACATCTTAAAAACAATTAATGTTTGTTTCGCATGGAGCTCCTCGTGGGCCGTTGTCCATCGCACCGATTGCTATATCAGGGGTATTCGTTAAGTGATAAAAACGAACAAGTGGACATGAACAAGAAGAATTATGTTTCTCCGTTCGTTAATCGTTATCCCCACTACTTGATTTTGATTACAACACGCTATTCCCCTTTCCCTTCTGAATCAGTCTTTTCTCATGATTAATGTGATTCAAGTCACAAAAGGTTTAAAAATGGCGGAAAAAGTACAGTAGTAATGAAAGTTGAAATTTGGTGTTTATGGGATAAAAGGCATGCTAATTTTTACCTCTCGCTAAGAGAGGTATTGGATTCATGCTAAAAATCGCATATCCAGATTTTACTGAATAAACCCGATTTAAGGTCCATAGAATCCGATTTTAACATTTTTACAATGATGTCTGTCTGTGTGTGTGTGTGTGTGTGTGTGTGTGTGTGTGTGTGTGTGTGTGTGGATGTGTGTGTGTGTGTGAGGTTGTTGGAGACACGATTTCTCAAATTCTATAATACTAAAGACCTTTTTGACTACGGATTCCTTAATCTAACATTAATGGGAAGAGTTGAATAGGTTTTGGTACCAATTGGAAAACCGGAAGTAGTAGTATCTTAAAAAAAAATTCTAAATATTATTTTTTTATTTTTTTTTATTATTAGCATTAAAGATCATAAAATTCTCTATTCGATACATTTTAAAATTTTATTATATCTCCTATAGGTTTGGAGATATAGTATATAATAATATAAAATAATTTGTAATAAATTTCAGAGCCTAAACAACTCTATAGTAACCATCAGATGTTTGTAAATGACAGGAAAATGTCTGCCAAAAATCAACAGTAGTTCATAAACCTGTTTGGGCGATATTGGCAGCTCAATTCTAAAATTTGACCTTAAGTCTATTTTAACTAAACTTAACACATGACAGTGGATAAGAACCGATTCAGAATTTGCCATAGTACGAATATGGTTTTATATAGATTTTAGCTGAAAATAAATCTTAGATATTCTTTTTTGGCAACATAGTAGTAAAACGTCAAAATACTCTTTTACGTCAAATGAAGAAGTTTAACTGACATAATTGAAGAATTTTTCAGAGATATTGGTAAGTTTACTATTTCTTGTTGTATAACAATAATAACAATTAAATATTTAAAATTATAGCTATATACATATACCCATATGAAATCCAGTCGAGAAATTGGAAGAAATTCGAACATTTAGAAGTATTATAGGAGAAAACTTCCTCAAAAAATAAATTTTAAAAAATTAAAAATAATCCAAACATAAAGAAAAGACATGAGAAATTTATAAGGCGCGAGCAGTCATGTGACTTTGTTGGACTTGACAAGCAAATATAGGGGCCTGAGTTAGAATGACAGCTGATAATTATGTACATATATGTCAAATGTCAATTTTCCATCCAAAATTTCGTGATATTCCAATTCCATGTGGTTTATTTTTCTCGACAAGTAAATTCCACATTTCTGGTGACAAATTAACCACGTGAAAAATTACGACATTTGTCATTTATGTAAATAATTACTAACTGTCATTTTGACAAGGGCCTCCATATCTGCTTATCTAGGTCAAGTATGACAAACTAACTACGTGAATTTAGAAAATCTTGAAATTTTTGATGAAAAATTCTGACATTTGACATCTATATACAAAATTACTAATTGTCATTTTGACAAAACCCCCATATCTGCTTGTCAAGGCCAACAATGTCACATAAATACTCGCGCCTTATACTTATGTAACCAAAAACGGAAGTGGCGAGAGGTATTGTGCTGGCCACAACAGATTTTTTCACATGCCACACTGAAAATGGATATATTGTTTGCAAGGAAATATGTAAGGTTTTGCTATGTTAAGTATGTATTTAGAAATTGTCTTGTTTTTGGTTTTTATCACACATAATTATCTAGTCAGCTCAATGAGAACAGTTGATTTGATATTTGACAGTAGTTCGTTCAAAGATGTGTATGTTTCGCGTCGATCGGGTTAGTTTTGTTGTTTCTTTGGAATTAAATTTAATCATAATTGGAAGGAATCATTCGTAAACGAATCATGATTTAGAAAATCACAGTTCAAATTAATACGCCTATCACTGTTTGTGTTTCTATTTGGCGCTTACTTTTTTACTTATATTATTTTTAAATAATAATAAACAATTTGTAAACAGTGGAAAATTTAGCTTTTTAATTACTCTTCATATTTATTAAAACTAAAGACCGAGCAATATTTAATACCTCGATAAATGATAATCAATATTTAGTAAGTGGCTATATTTAGATATTGTTAGTTCATAGACTTTATTTATATTTTGTATAGGTACATAATAGTTTTGCGATAATTATGTTATTAGTGAGGTGTTATATAATTGCAATAACATAAAAGTAATTTATGAATAATAAAGGGGATTAGTTCGTTGTTGAATTGGCTGGTGAAAGGTTGAAATTGCGAATAAAGTATTATTTAGTGCATCATTGTGTTTCTTTGTGCATCCTTAGTTTCCCAAACCTAACATTTCAGAAGTGGGATAAAGAATCGGGCTTTAACTCTATTAAAATAAAATGTTGAAAACATTTAGATACAGTGATAGTAGTTCTAATGACTGCGACGGTGATAGTGAAAGTGCTACACATATGGAGCAATTTGAAGAGAATTTAAGAAGAAGCGTCTAGAACTTTCGTCAAATTATAACACAGAAGGATTTGATATAATGCCACTTCGATAAGTAATAAGCTGGATAAATAAAATCGTACATTTATCAAAAATTCATAATTGAAACGAAGAAACGTGCGTACCTCGTATGAAATAAAAATTAGAAAGCTTAGCAAAATTGTAGTATAGCAATTTAAGTAGTTACTATAAATGCTGGTCAGAGTGGAAACATGAGTTACTGGATTCTTTTCCAATGTAGAAGGATTACGCAATATTGTTTAAATCGACCCACGGGAATTTATTACAATAAAACGCATTATTAGCAAGATGTGAAATGTATGGACAGAAAGCGGTATCTCTAATCATTTCCGGGTTTACCTGAGCAAAGTAGCGCAAAGGTAGGCGTTTAGGAACAACCAGCAGATCCTTAGCAAATCATCAGTTGCAATCCAGAGATTATAAAGTATGGCAACGTTTTGGTCACGCTACGCGTCAAATAGAAGTTAAATGACCAACAAAGCTCATTCAATTCTTGTTATTTTATTAATCTATTTGTAATTGGAAGTCTAGCTATAGAATAATTAGATACCTAACAAGAGTGAAGTAATTTAAGAGTATGATCAGAAATCAAATTTAAATTTAATTCCAACATAATGTGCAGTAAAATATTTTCAGTCATGTTTCTTAAAGGCAAGTAAAATTTAATTTTTAGTGTTAATGATTTTGTTTTACCAATGGAAATCATGATACCTATTGGGAACAAAATTGGGAATATTGATATTTTGATAGATCACACAGTAGTAACTAGTCCAAAGATCACTTGTGAAGTTAATGCGCTGATGTAGAATTGGTTAAATTAGACGGGATATTTACAACTAGTGTTATTACATGTATCTATTTCAGCACTAAAGTCTACATTTTTACAATTAAAAATATTGTAATGAATCCGATTTTATATTTCCAACATTCGAAGATGACTGAACTTTGGTCCAGGATGGAAAATGAATTTGGGAGAATACAAATATTAGAGAAGTTTCAGTAATATTTATTAAACATAAGATATTGGCTAAAGTTTATATAATACGGGACTAGGGGAGTATCATAATTTTTAAAAAAATTATATATTAATGTACGTGGAAAAAAATGTGAGACGTATTTTTTTATTTTTCTATAAAGAATCATTTATTGCAAAAAAAACTAATTAAATATTAAACACCACCAAAAGTATGACGTATGTGACCCTAGAATTTGTATGACAAACGTTCGCGATTAAGCAGAGATAGTTATACTATGTTTCTATGGCGCAGACAGATACAAAATATAATAGGAGCGCTAAACATAAATATCATATTGCCATCTGTCACATGTCAATTTTTTCGCCACTTTCCCGGTCTGTAAATTTACGTAAATGTAAAATTGTAGTTTATTTAACTGCAAAATGATTAAATATTGCTTTGTACCTGGTTGTACAAATACATCTGAACAAAATAGTTAATACATCCGCGTATATTTTAGATTCGCCTCTATATTGAAATACATTTGGTGCCACATAATTGGTGAAGGGCCGGTTTATCAATGCAAGGTTAAATAATTTAACTGCAGTTGACTTCATTCGATACACCGTCTATACAATCTAAGACTTTTTATTTTTTTGCTTCACCATTTGCATATAATGTATTTTTGTTTTAAAGTTCTGATTATAAGTTTTCAAACGTTTTCTTCCAATGTACTCATTGTTTTCTACCAACGTAGCAGTTACTTCTACATCGAATCCTTTCTGGTCTCAAATATTTATCTATATTTCACTAATAGAATATTATATTAATAGTTGAATAAATTGTAATAATTAAAACACAGATTGAAATATGATTTAAGCTTTAATCAAGTAAAATGCAAAAGGTGGATTTAATAGCTTATGGAAATTTATAATTATAAATATTTTATAGACATACAAAATTTGAAATAAAAACCACTGATTTAACTGTAAGTAAATATTTATTTTATTACGTTTTTAAATAGAACTGTATTGAGAATAATTTAAATAATTAATAATTTCACACTACAATGTATGAAAAATATCATTATTTTATCTTAAAATATGTCTGCGGTTCTTTTTGCCGCTTGTAAAATTATTCTTTGGTTTGATCAAGTGGTAGTTTGAAGTTTATTTCCAGTTATCGATGAATTTGAAGTTTGTATAGATTTCAACCAAATATTATTTTCTAATCTTGATTGATGAGATACAGTGACTGATCTTTTGATTCACAGCAGATATTTAAATATTTTCCTGCATATCCATATACCATTTCCCTTTTTATTACCTGATAGTTACTCATTTAGACCTTTGAAGAGTTAAAATTTTCCATTAATGTTCAAAGTAATACTTCAAGAGACCAAATTTAATATACCGCTCTTTAAAATATAAGCAGAACAATAAATTAAGCCTTGCATTTTCCATCATTTCATACATGAATATATTCATTTTCCTTTGATTATGGTTTCAACACGGTTTCAATTTAATCAATCAATTTCATTTACATGGAATGTCATTTTTGAGTCATTTTCAACGGTCGATAAGCTATATTAACGCTAAATGGACACTTACACAATTGCAATTTGCACGAGCGCCTCTAGCGACACAGCATAGAACTAAAGGTTGCCATGGTTCCGATATTATAAACAAAGAACTGTCATCAGCCATTTATAGTACAAATTCAAAAATGTAAACATCATAAACGTCAATCGTCATTTGATAATTATTATAGTTTTAGTCTAATATTGTTTTAATTTGAAATATGAGATGTGTATATAGGTTATGCGCAAAACAAATCAAAATTGAGAATTAGGTTATAGCACTGAACGACAGAACAACAGTATAACAGGGCGGCTATTCGAGTTTCATAGGCCTGGTATTAGCTGTAATTTTTTTTTCTTATAACCTCTAAACAGACACTTGCGAAGTAATGCCATCTAGCGTCCATCTTGAGATATGAGAGACAACAAGGGCAGGATACGTCATAACTGAATTTTTATGTGGTGATCGTCTTGAACATGTAGTACTTTTAATTTCGATTTTTAATTACAAGATAATATAAATTTGCCTTTTATATTTACTATTAGGCTACTTATATGATATACTTTTAGCATATATTAGCAAAACATTAAATTTTCACTTAGTGATGCTCCCGTTGACACTCAAACATAAATGAACGTAATGAGGTAATACATGAAACTCAAAGGTATGTACGAAGCTAGATCTTAAGAAAAGTTTGATGGCCATGTTGATAAAACATCTACAGGTATACTCTTCACATTATTACAAAACTAAGTAAGTAGAGTGTACAGATAAGACAGGAATGCAGATAAATTTAAAAATAGATAAGGCAGTATTATTAAAAACCGTACCGTTAAATATTATTGGAAAATTAATTGATAGAGAAAATTTAAGAGCTGATAGATAATAGTATAATACGTGAATCAAATTCCGACTTTGGTACTGCGAGTTGAATTGTATGAGCACCGAATTGAATTGATTGTTTTGAGCCTGGTAGTCCCTGAGTCTGTGCTGACAGAACAAACTACAAGTAGCTGCGAGTTGAATTGTTTGATAGCACCGAGTTAAATTGTTTGAGCACCGAATTGAATTGGTTGTTTTGAGCCTGGTAGTCCCTGAGTCTGTGTTGACAGAACAAACTACAAGTACCTGCGAGTTGAATTGTTTAATAGCACCGAGTTAAATTGTTTGAGCACCGAATTGAATTGGTTGTTTTGAGCCTGGTAGTCCCTGAGTCTGTGTTGACAGAACAAACTACAAGTAGCTGCGAGTTGAATTGTTTGATAGCACCGAGTTAAATTGTTTGAGCACCGAATTGAATTGGTTGTTTTGAGCCTGGTAGTCCCTGAGTCTGTGCTGACAGAACAAACTACAAGTACCTGCGAGTTGAATTGTTTAATAGCACCGAGTTAAATTGTTTGAGCACCGAATTGAATTGGTTGTTTTGAGCCTGGTAGTCCCTGAGTCTGTGTTGACAGAACAAACTACAAGTACCTGCAAGTTGAATTGTTTGATAGCACCGAGTTAATTTGTTTGAGCACCGAATTGAATTGGTTGTTTTGAGCCTGGTAGTCCCTCAGTCTGTGTTGACAGAACAAATTATAAGTACCTGCGAGTTGAATTGTTTGATAGCACTGAGTTAAATTGTTTGAGCACCGAATTGAATTGGTTATTTTGAGCCTGGTAGTCCCTGAGTCTGTGTTGACAGAACAAACTACAAGTACCTGCAAGTTGAATTGTTTGATAGCACCGAGTTAAATTGTTTGAGCACCGAATTGAATTGGTTGTTTTGAGCCTGGTAGTCCCTGAGTCTGTGTTGACAGAACAAACTACAAGTACCTGCAAGTTGAATTGTTTGATAGCACCGAGTTAAATTGTTTGAGCACCGAATTGAATTGGTTGTTTTGAGCCTGGTAGTCCCTGAGTCTGTGTTGACAGAACAAACTACAAGTAGCTGCGAGTTGAATTGTTTGATAGCACCGAGTTAAATTGTTTGAGCACCGAATTGAATTGGTTGTTTTGAGCCTGGTAGTCCCTGAGTCTGTGCTGACAGAACAAACTACAAGTACCTGCGAGTTGAATTGTTTAATAGCACCGAGTTAAATTGTTTGAGCACCGAATTGAATTGGTTATTTTGAGCCTGGTAGTCCCTGAGTCTGTGTTGACAGAACAAACTAAAAGTACCTGCAAGTTGAATTGTTTGATAGCACCGAGTTAAATTGTTTGAGCACCGAATTGAATTGGTTGTTTTGAGCCTGGTAGTCCCTGAGTCTGTGTTGACAGAACAAACTACAAGTACCTGCAAGTTGAATTGTTTGATAGCACCGAGTTAAATTGTTTGAGCACCGAATTGAATTGGTTGTTTTGAGCCTGGTAGTCCCTGAGTCTGTGTTGACAGAACAAACTACAAGTACCTGCGAGTTGAATTGTTTGATAGCACCGAGTTAAATTGTTTGAGCACCGAATTGAATTGGTTGTTTTGAGCCTGGTAGTCCCTGAGTCTGTGCTGACAGAACAAACTACAAGTACCTGCGAGTTGAATTGTTTAATAGCACCGAGTTAAATTGTTTGAGCACCGAATTGAATTGGTTGTTTTGAGCCTGGTAGTCCCTGAGTCTGTGTTGACAGAACAAACTACAAGTACCTGCAAGTTGAATTGTTTGATAGCACCGAGTTAAATTGTTTGAGCACCGAATTGAATTGGTTGTTTTGAGCCTGGTAGTCCCTGAGTCTGTGTTGACAGAACAAATTATAAGTACCTGCGAGTTGAATTGTTTGATAGCACTGAGTTAAATTGTTTGAGCACCGAATTGAATTGGTTGTTTTTGGTTTACGGGTGAGGAGAAGCTCTCCGTCCATGAATTTATGGTTGTTTTTGGTTTACGGGTGAGGAGAAGCTCTCCGCCCATGAATTTATGGTTGTTTTGGTTTACGGGTGAGGAGAAGCTATCCGCCCAAGAATTTATGGTTGCTTTTGGTTTACGCGTAAGGAGAAGCTCTCCGCCCATGAATTTATGGTTGTTTTTCGTTTACGGGTGAGGAGAAGCTCTCCGTCCATGAATTTATGGTTGCTTTTGGTTTACGCGTGAGGAGAAGCTCTCCGCCCATGAATTTATGTTTGTTATTGGTTTACGGGTGAGGAGAAGTTCTCCGCCCATGAATTTATGGTTGCTTTTGGTTTACGCGTGAGGAGAAACTCTCCGCCCATGAATTTATGGTTGTTTTTGGTTAATGGGTGAGGAGAAGCTCTCCGCCCATGAATTTATGGTTGTTTTGGTTTACGGGTGAGGAGAAGCTCTCCGCCCATAAGTTTTTTTTAGGTTTACGGGCGAGGAGAAGATTTCCGCCCATGAGTTTATGATTGTTTACAGGTAAATTAATTGGGTTTGGTTTACGGGTGAGAAGCTCTCTACCCAAGAATTTGTTATGGGTAAATATATCAAGTTATTAATTACCGATCATATTGTTATGATGTCGACCCGTCTAAATTTAAAATTATTTGTTACAGGAAATAGAATAAGAATCGATGAGGACACCGTGGGGTCAGGAAAGGCCGAATGTTAGTTCATAGACTTTATTTATATTTTGCATAGGTACATAATCGTTTAGCGATAATTAAGTTAATATGTTATTATTGAGGTGTTATATAATTGGAATAACATAAAAGTAATTTAGGAATAATAAAGGGGGGTTAGTTCGTTGTTGAATTGGTTGGTGAAAGGTTGGAATTGCGAATAAAGTATTATTTAGTGCATCATTGTGTTTCTTTGTGCATCCTTAGTTTCCCAAACCTAACAATATTATATCGTAATTTGTTATTTGTTGTAGACGTAGATGTCAAATTACCAATACAAATATGAAAGACAGCGGGTTCATACTTTTTGAAATATATAGCTTTTTTAGCATTCTCCTAATTTTTCTGGAGTGTGTACTTTCTTTATCATTCTACTTCTGTATTACTGCGGACAAGTAGTATCTCTATTTTTTGGGCCATTACGTCACAAGCAATTTTCAAGAATTTTATTAATGTTTTTCTCGGGTATTATTAATTTGTTTTGAAAAATGAAAAAACTGGAGTCATCTTTTTTTTCAAGATTAGCGCATAAAAATAATAAAAATAGTGAAAAATTCATTGCAAGCAAATAATGGCGAGAGTGACCATCCTGGACTTTGTACAAGAATCAAGGGGAAGAGCATAGACCTCTACATTTCCAATTTTTCAAGTAAATAGAGCGAACACAACGCGTTACGTTAATTGCTACATTTATAAATATGTACTGGGAAATAGTTACAAAATATACCAGTCTGATTATAAGGAGGTATGAAGACTGACCCTGTACATCAATGCAGCCCACTTGCTTTTTCATGGTGGACGTGTTGATCTGGCACATGTAGCAACCACGGTCCGTCTCCTTAAGTTGACGGATGCGGAGCTGCCACGTGCGCAGATTATCGTGAGCTACGGTGATGCGTGAGTTGTGAGTCACCACACGCGTGTGTAGGCTTAAGATGGTCTGGTCTTCAGCCTTCATCCACCCGACCTGCAAACAAAATATACAATTATTCTCCGTTTCTGCTTGCGTATAATATAATAATTTATTCAAAATAATAAGTATGAGAAATGACTAGCCATAGTTATATCAACATAGCAGAATATGTTTTAGAAATTACACTAATTAATTTTTAGGACAAGCCACGTAAGACGTGGAGGAGATTATCTAAATCATTATGCGGCAGGTTGGAGAATGTCTTTGAGTTTCTAGTAATGACGTTATACTTGCTCATTTTTTGTCAACCTATAAAATGAAATATGTAAATTCGTACTTATAAGGAGTCTAACGTTAACGAGACATACTGCGTTCGCGTCGTCTCCAGATGAATTAGAATAGTACTCCTAAAAACTTCCGACTCCAGAAAAATGGATGTATAGCGGAGGGCTTAAATCCTACGACACTCAATTCCCGTTAGGCACAAAACAAAGAGAGCCGAGCACGATTCGTTTTGTATGGGCGCCACACATAAATCTTCCATTACCCAACTAAAATTTATAGATAAATAATAAATGTTGAACTTCAAATTTAAAATTAATAAAATAATATTATTAGATTTCTAAATATAACTACAATAACCTAACCTAACGCTCAAAACTCGCGCTCATAAAATTCGGGCAAGGAATTATAACACAGATATGTATATCTCGGTATAAGCCTTACTTTGACGATAATACCCGAATACTTTAGACCTTTTATACTCCTAGTAGTATTGGCCACTGTAACTAGTAAAAACCAACTGGGATTATTATAGCTATTAACATATCGGTTTCAGAATATAAACACGTTAACGTTATTAATAAATATTATTTTTTGAAATTCTTTTATGAATAACATCATTGTCATCATTTTAGGAGGTGATCAAGTAAGTCTGTGTGATTATATTTAACGCCATGGTTACAGTTGTTTGTGTCATATTTATAAATATTTTTTTATTTAAACGTCGTAACGTGGTCATAACGGCTAGATATAATATGTATTTTGGCGATACTGAATTGCCCGAAAATATTTTGAACGCTGCGGGTGAAGCTTTGAATAGCTTAATTCCTGAAAAGTCAAAATCTAGGTATGAGAAAGCATATAATGCATTCAAGCAGTGGCAAGGCGGGAATCAAATTGAAATTGTCAATGAAAATGTCCTTCTGAAATACTTCCAGCATCTGGTAAGTTATTCCAAATGCTCGTTTGTGAGGTTCTTTAATTAGTTTTTGTATAGTCTAAGAAGCATAGCCCTTCGTCATTGTGGGTTTATTATTCGATGCTGCGAAGTACAATTGGAATAAATGAAAATATAGATATAAAATCATTTCAAATGCTGTATGCATTTGTAAAGAGACAGAACGTAGGTAACGAAGTGAAGAAAACCAAAGGTCTCCCCGAAGATGAGTTCAAATAGTTTTTGATAAAGGCAAAAGACGAGGAATATTTGCTGGCGAAGGTATGTTCAACTCTATTGAAGTTCGATTTAAATAGGATATTAATCCTACGTTACTTTAAGGTTATTGTAATTTTTGCATTGTATGGAACACGCCGATGTGATGAAATATAAAACCTGACAATAAATGATGTCAAAGAGGAAGGCTCCGTTTTAATCCTGACAATTAAGCACACCAAGAATTACTAACCACGATTCTTTACCGTTGTCTCTGAGGGCGATATAAATGCTATACAAATGATTAAAAAATACATGAGTTTGTGACCAAAACACACTAAACACGATTACTTTTTTCTTTTTTACAATAAAGGAAAATGCAGCGTACAACGAGTTGGTATCCACAAGATTTGTTCTGTCCCTAAAATGATTGATACTATCCTGGGTCTACCCAACGTTGAGCAATACACGGGCCTTTGCTTGAGGCTAACTTCTGCCATAATTCTGGCCAACACAGGAGGAAACGTAACCGATCTGAAGAGGTTGGGAGAATGGAAGAGTTCGATTGTAGCTGAGGCGTACGTAGAGGAATCAGTCAAAAATAAGATTAAAGTAGTAGCAAAAATGTGTGGCAGTGGAGAATCTGCCACTTTAAGTTCAACAATTCGAAGCGAAATTATTTATAATGAAAATACAACAGAAGTGGTGCAAAATGCTTCTTCACATATGGAGACTTCGGAGAAATCTTTCCCAGGCGTTACATTTCTAATTCCGTCTGTATTAATAAATAGCGTTATATTATCATTGTGTTTTATTTTCATTTGTCTTAATATGTCAGTATGGTAATATTACTGTACAGAATACAGTTATTACTTACATATTAGCCTACTTTCGTGCATGTAAACATAGAGTTATTATCCTGAAACGGATAAAATTATATAAAGGATATAAAACATCAAAACTAATTTGGAAAATGGCAATTAAATGAGAAACTATTAAACTGCGACAAATATTTTATTTTTCAACTTTTTGTTTTTTCTTATATTTTCCAGGTTACAGATATACTGAATTGATAATATGACGTATATAAGAATAACATAAAATATAACATATGTAAAAGGTAGCAAAAAGACTTAACGGGATATGTGTGTAATGCAATTTGTGTGTTATATGTTTTGGAACGGTCGACTTGCTCCAAGAAAAATGACTTCCGGATGGATCTATGTAGTAATTAGTTACCGTTAATTACCCTAATAACGTGTAGTTTTGAGATATTTGACAGGACTACATATTCCGTAAAGTAGAATTTTCTAGACTAATTCGATAAATTATTATTTTCTCTTTTCGCATTAAACTGTTTCTATTAGATATTCATTTTGTTTCATTTTCAAGACAGTAAATATCATGTAATCGATTTTTAGAACATTGACCTCTGTTTATGATGAAAACATTATACCTCGCATTATCCTCATTACCACAGTAATCAAAGGAAATTGGACAGAAACTTTCGCTTGAAACGAAGCTCGGAAAACGTTTTAACGCAATACATGTAAATGGCGACAAGTTCGTGTTGTCTCTAGAACGGAACTTGAGATCTGTCGACGCTATTTGCACTGACGCAGTGATGAATTTCCGGTTGACGCCGCAGCGTAGCAGTAATAACCGGAACACGTTGATCTTCCGCCGGAAACAGACACTCTTCCTTCAACTAGTGGACAGCAACACTACTCCCACAACTACCAACATATTCACATATTTTACATACGAAGCAAATTTTAATTGTAATTTATTCGCAGATTTCAATAAGTATAATTTAACATCAACACGCTATCACAATACTTTCAAATTTACCTTCAAAGTTAACTGGCGCCATATTTTTAACAAAATTACAGAAGACAAGTCAAATAATAATACACATGGCGTAAGCTTCTTTTTGTTCTCGATCCGATAAACCACAATAACCACATCGTACCTAATTCAAAGTCATAACAACTTCGTATTAACATATAGATATTAATTTATATTTCAAGAATAACCTTTGTATTAGGGATATAAAATCAAAAGTCAATATTTTTTGGATCTGTATTAGACAAAAAATATCTACAGTTTTAGACATAATCATCCACATTCAACTAAGTCTATACTTTCTAGTAATGGAGGAGCAGTAATGGACACGTATATATAATTTTGAGTAAGGGCGGTCTGCAACAGTTTGTCGGTTGATAAAGATCATTTTTGTCATCGGCAACTTTATCTTTATTTTTGTATTTTTTTATTGTGTGAACTTCGTGTATGATTGAGTTTTTATTATATATTTGTTTTGTTCCACGAACTTTACAGTGTTTTACATTTTTTCAAACTCTTTAACCACTCCAATCCTTGTCAGCAATTTCTTTCATCATCTTCTTTTTGTCGAGTTCGTGTATTAAATATAAAATTTATTTAAAACGGCTCTAACAACAAATTTATCCCCTCTTCCTTTTGACCATACAACACTCACGTATTTCATATGATTTTTTTATGCATATACCGGGTGGCGGTTAGGGGTGAACATTGTGACTAAATGTGAGGTTCTAATTTTATGAAATTTCATGCTCTACTGTCCATTTTAGGGTAAAAACTCTGGAGTGCAAAGCTGTTCAGAATTAAAAGTTGCCGTAAAATGAACAGGAGAGCAGGAAATTGCTGTTCATCCCTACCCGCCACCACCAGGTATACATTTTCTCATTTCATACATAGGGTATTTCACTATTTTTTAATTTTTATATATTTTTTATTATAGATTATTCCACGGAGAAAATTACTTTGTCAATTCCATTCATAATCTATCATCCAATTAAATCACAGTATTGTGGTGAATTGATCCTATCACATTTGAATTATTACACTGACAATTTTCACTAGTGAAAATTGCCACTGTAATTTCACGACTAGGTCTTGCTTAGACAGAATGTCTGTCAATTTTTTTCAAGTGACAAGTCTTTAGATAAAATTAATTCAATAAGTCTATATTTGGAGGACATGGCATGTCGAATACCATTTATGTTTAGAATTTTATCGAATTTATGCCTAGCTCAATTTTACTTGTTGCTTTAGAAAATCGTCATGCGTGCTGTCACACTAGTTTCGATATACTTCGTCAAATTCTTGTCACCAGTGGTATTATGCAGGGTGAGTCTGGGAAGACACCCCTCGCCTCTTCAACTTTTTACCTTCCGTAACTTTTAGGGCAGGAAGGTCAAAAACTTCAATGATGAGTTTTTAGTGAATAAGCATGTTTTAGGGTCCCTATAATACGATGTATATATATATATATATATATATATATATATATATATATATATATATATATATATATATGTATGTGTTTGTGTGTGTGTGTGACGAAAGTTTCGGATCGCATAACTTCAATACCACGATTCCAAAAATTATAATTTTTTCGTATTCCTCATGCGTATATCCAGAAAAACAAGTGATTCGATTTTGCTTATAATTTTCCAACCGGAAGTAGCCTCATTTGACGATTTTAACAATTAAATATGATTTATTGACATTTAACGTTATTATAACTTAAAGAATATATTATTCTGTATACGATTTGATTGCATTTTATACTTGATATTTAATAGATATAGAGTTAAAGAAATATAAAGATATTAAATTTAATAAATTAGCCAGCTATGCTAACCATGGAAACTGCTAATAAAGGGTTTTCCAATAAGAGGTGTTATTTTGATATTCAAAGAAAAATGCCATTTTTTAATATAAATGATCGGATGTTTATTTCATTATAAAGAGGAAGGTATGCCGTTAATAGTGGAAAATAACATCAGGCAAATGACCACCACGACCACGCTGACAGGACAATATCCTTTTCATGAAATTTTCCATAACCAAATCGCAAAGTGGCTGTCCTATGTCCTCGATAGCCTCACGAATTCCATCTTTGAGGTCTTGAGTCGACGCTGGGCAGTTGGCGTAGACCTTCTCTTTCACGTGGCCCCAAAGAAACAAGTCGCAAGGTGTTAAATCACAAGATCTCGGTGGCCAATTGTGATCACCTCTTCGAGAGATAACACGGTCCGGAAACTTTTCCCGTAAAAGATCAATGGTTTCGTTGCTTGTGTGGCACGTTGAAAGTAAACGTTGTCCAGATCAATACCATCCAATTCCGGCCATAAAAAATCGTTAATCATCTCTCGATAGCGCAATCCATTCACCGTAACTGTTGCTCCAGCCTCATTTTCGAAAAAGTAAGGTCCAATGACTCCGCCGGACCATAAACCGCACCAAACAGTCACACGTTAAGGATAGAGAGGCTTTTCAACAATAACTCTTGGGTTTTCTGAGCCCCAGATGCGACAATTTTGTTTGTTGACGAAGCCACCGAGGTGGAAATGGGCCTCATCACTCAAGATGATTTTTCGATGGAATTCCGGATCATTTTCATGCATTTCAACGACCCAATCAGCAAAGACACGACGTTGTTGATGATCGGCCGGCTTGAGTTCTTGTGTTAACTGGACTTTATAAGCCTTAAGACCCAAATCTTTATGCAAAATACGGTGTAATGACGTTTGTGGAATGCCTAATTCCAAAGAACGACGAGGAATGGACAAACCTGGGTTTTCTTCAACACTTTCGGCTACAGCAGCAATATTCTCGGCTGTTCTTGAGCGACGTGCACGGGTTTTATTCTTCACATCACTAACTTGTCCTAACAGCTCGAATTTTTCCACCAATTTCTGTATTGCGGTCCGACAAGGTGCTTCACGACGACCCAAAAATTGTCGAGTTTTACGAACCGTCTCTGCCAAATTTTCACCATTTTTATAGTGAATTTTAATAATTTCAATGCGTTGTTAAAGCGTGTATCGTTCCATTTTTATTAATGGCGTAGTTTCTACTTGTCAAATGTCAAAAAATGACAGCTTCAAAAGCGACATCTACCGAATTAGCGGGATATTCAAAATAACACCTCTTATTGGAAAACCCAGTATATTCAGATAATTCAAATTGACAGATGTTAGTATCAATTAAAAGTAAATGAATTGTGGTAGAGATGATGGTGAAGTAGATGTTGGGGAAGACACCGAAAGATAAAGTAAGGAAATAACTCTAGTGTTACAAGTTTCTAGAAAGGTACAAGAGAGATGATTACATTGGTTTGAACATGTCATGAGGATAGATGAAAAAATATTGGAAGCAGAATGAATAGCTTAGTAATAGAAGATTGAAGAAGCAGAGGAAGACCAAAGATAATATGGAAGGACTGTATTGCGGATAACTTGAGAGAAAAGGAACGGAATGAGAACGATATGCAAAACAGAAATGAGTGGAAAAGGGAAATAAAAAATAGCGACCCCTAACGAATGGGAAAAGCTAGAGAAGAAGAAGTCAGGTGTCAAGTGCAATTTGCATAGTTTGTTTATGAAATAATTTTACTGGAAATTTAGAATCTTTTGCAACAAAATTTATGTATGGAATTTATAGATAATACACAGGATTGACGGAAGGTGTGCTGGCAGCATCAGATTTTTATTGTAAGTAATAGAAAAAATGTTTTATATATATATATATATATAAATAAATAAATAAATAAATATTTCATCACGGCATATTACCCATTGCTGGGTGTGCCAATCTGCTTTGTACAGATATCGGTAATGATGGAATATTTGTACCGTGTGGGCGCTTACCAGGCGTCACCTCACGGGCACCCATAGCTGGCGTGGAGAGTGCACCACAGGGGTCAATTTTGTGCCATTAAAATTCGATGTAATTTTTGGCGTCGGTCGGGATCGAACCCGGGTCTCCAGATTCGCGACCAGACATCCATATATCCTGGTATTTAAATTTTATTATTAGTAGACAGTTTACAACACAAGTACCTATAGATTTTCAACATTTGAAATTATTATGTTTAAAATATTTTTGTTTTCCCTAGTCTTCTTTATCGTTTTTTAATACGATGGCCTAAATTTGTTACTCAACAAAATATTAATTTCATTCAAAGTTTTTATCGAAGCGCATTTTTTTGTTAATCGCCTAAAATAAAATCAAACATGATATTAAATTCCCGTTAATTTTGAAGGCATATAGAATAATAATAATAATATTTTAACAAACACTAGAAAAAATTGTTACGAGAAATATTTTTAAGGGCAGGGACAGATAAAATGACATTATATTTATTTGTGATTTTAATGTATTTCAATTCCATGGCTAATATTATAAAGGGGTAACTCATATACAAAAGTACAAAGTAAAATGTGATTATTGATTTGGATGAAGAATTTAGTTCTCGGCGACATTTATTCGAACTGTACAAAATTAATAGGTCACTTTTCCGCAAGGAAAAACTGTTTTCCCATGTTAATCGCATATGACGCGCTTTTCGTGTTCGCCTATATGTATATAAAATACCCACTTGTATTTCTGTGAGTTGTCCCTGGTATAAATCAATCAAAATAAAAGCCATGTGTTAATTTAATACAGGATTACACGAGGGACCGAGCACAACTACCATACTGGAAACCAGTCACATAAATGCAATTACGCTAGCAATCAGTGGAGCAATCGTAGTGATATAGGCCGAAAGACGTGACTAGTCTGACAAACATTCTAACAACTTACCAACTCTCACTTTATTCCGACATTACCCACTTAATTAGCTGCTTAAGTTTAGTTGCAAAGCTTCTAAATTACTGTCGTTGACATGTACTCATAGTTAATGGAAGAGTATTACGAATATGAAAGCTGATATCTATAATTAAATGTATAAATAATATATTTATTATAGACAACCGTTGTTACCTGTAGTAAAATGAATAGCATTTCAAATAATAGATAAATTTATTAAGATTATTATTATATTTTAATTAATTGTACGAAAACATATGTCCGCCTCGCTGATGAGCATAGAAATAACTATAAACACGAAGCATGTAACTACCACGTAACTTAGACATGAGAGCTCCCCCGTGAGTTAGCAGCGTCTCTTGCTACAACTCCTTGTTCAGCAAGAAAATCGTGTCTAGGAATTAAAGATTTGAAAGTGGGTGACAGGGGCGACCTAGTTTTCGCTCATTCTATCATTGAAGGTATTTGCATTTAGGTTTTTTAACGGCGCCGGGTACAAGCAGCACCGTCTAGTTTCTGCTTCGCAGACTAAATTAATTTTGTGTTACAAGCAGCGACAATGACACGCTGCATAATTTTATCTCCTAATCTTTTCTAATTTAACTTTATTTCTCAAATCGTTCAAGATATGGCTTTTGAGCTTCAGCTCTGATATATTTGTAAACAGTTACCACTACTGTGTTTGGTTAAAGTCCAAAGAAGTGTCAATAATAATTACAAAGTTTTTTCTTTATTAATAAGCATATGTTAAGCTACGCTGGATTTTTCGGGATTACCGCTTTTTAGATGATAAAAATGTTCTTTAAATCGAGTGCCAATTTGTCTTTTAGTTTGTTGCTTCTATATTGTAAAATGCTGTAGGTATTCGTATTGTAACGTGCGCCCTGACTTCAGAGTAAGTGACCGCCGGCACTGGTAGAATATCTCTAGAACCGCGCCGCGCTGGGCGATGACGCAATCTTCGCAATGTTCGACAAAGTAAATTCGTTACAACTTGTCTAATTACTTAGGGTCACCTGACTCTTTTGTATTCAATGAAACAGTCTAGAACAGAGACTGCGGGCTGTATAAATACCGTTGAATGAACAGTTGGTGATATAAATAAATGTAGTGATATAAATATTGTTTAAATAAATAATCTTAGTGTTTAAACATTTAATAATATTCTTAGTTTTTAAATTAGTGTTTATAATTATTTAATCATAGTGTTTAATTAAGATTAAGTATTAAGATCTTAATTTGGTTTCTAATACTACTATGTATATTTAACGATCGTTCGGGAAAGGCCCTTGTAATACATAGTATTTGTTTTACATTTTATTTGTCGTGGTTTACATTTATAAAGACGTTTCGATTGTGGATACAATCATCAGTTACTAGAAAACTGCATAACCTAAGGTATAAAAATTTAACAATATAATGTTTTATCAGAACAAAAAGGACTATAGAACTATGACAGGTATCTTGACTTGTCATTGTCTTTTGAAATACCATCTATGTAAGATTGGTATAGCTGAAAACAGTATCAGTCGACTCTGCGAAGAGGACAAAGAAACTCCGGAACACATTGTATGTCAGTGTCCAGCTGTGGCCGCAAGAACACTTAACTATCTAGGTAAAAGGTACCTCGCGACATATGAGATCGGAAAACTGACTCCTGGAGTAGTCACTGGTTTCATAAGAACTTGGAAATTACTTCTAGAAAAGATAGGGCCATGGTACAATAGATCTTATAGGTGGCAGTGACAAAGGTTATTAGTGCTTAAAACCCTCAACTAAAATCATAAATAATAATTAATAGAATTTTCGAATACCTCAATTCAAAATTAAATACAAAAATAACAGTAATGTAAACAAATATAAAAAACTCCAGATATTCTATTAAAATTCAAGGATGCATTAGTGAGCTACATTTCTCTGTTTCCTTATACGAGGCTCACCGTTAAGATTTGAAGAAATACGAAGTCGGTTAAATTAGGACAAAATTGCCCCATTAGTAGATCATTTTGTTTATATAGTTTGCTAGATAAATAGAATAAAATTATTTTTTGCTACTTTTTATTTCTGCAAATAACTTCTATTAAATAAAATAATGTCGAATTTCTATTTACACTTCTTTATACACTTTTTTTATCCTCTAGAATGGTGACGCTCAAACTTTTTATCACTATTGGATTTCAAGTTATGATGTGAAACATAATTTTTAAATGTATTCCATAGTAGAAAGTTATACAATTAAAAATATATATTTGTTTAGCTTTCTAAAAATGCACTGGTATGTATATTCAGTTTTTACAAACAGCAGATATTCAACAATTATTAAATTTATAGAGTTAAAAATAATTCTTGTAAGAGTTTCATTCAATGTTTTACCACCATCCTGATTACTTGTGAATATATTACCTCAGTCGTGATCAAGTTACTTACTGTAATACCAATCACCAATTTCTATTAATTTTATGTAATTATCCCTATATATATATATATATTTGGTGAAATTCGTCACTGATATAAACTGTAGCAGTAATTTTGTGGGGAGTCAGTGAAAGCTATAACAATAACTTTATTTAGCTCAGTTGCTATACAATTATCGTAATACAAATTTTCTTATCTACTATATAAAAATTTTAGTATACAAACAATCTTTAATACTATATAGTTAAATAATACACTATGTTTTGTGTAAATAATACTCTTTAACTTTAATTTTAAACAATCTTAGATCTAAAGACTTAAAACTGTCAGGTAACTTGTTATATATTTGTACGCCTTTAAATAATAAGGTATTTTGTCCTTGATAAGTGTTTTTTTGCTTAATATAATATTTATATTTTTGACGGGTATTATGGTCATGATTTTCTTCTATTTTGATTAATTTATTTTCAAAGTATTCTGGCTGTATTCCTAATTTTATTTTATGAATAAAAATGATTATTTGAATTTCCATTAAATCTTTAATATTGCACCATTTTAGTTGAAATAACATATGATTTATACTGGTATACCTGTTACAATTTAAAATTGTACGCATTGCACGATTTTGAAGTAATTGCAACTTGTTCATATCACTTTGATTACTTAGATACATAATTGATCCCGCAAAATAGAAGTGAGGTAAAATTATAGTATTGTATACAATTTCCCGTCCTGTTTTTGATAAATACTGGCTACACCTTCTCAAGAAATAAATTTTCTTTGAAATTTTTTTGCACGTGTAGTTAACATGGTCTTCTAATTTTAGATTGCTGTTTATAATCATTCCTAAATACTTAAGACTTCGTACTATTTCAATATTAGTATTATCCATACAAATTCTGAAATTATCATTAATTAAATTCACAATTTTTTTGTTACTGCCTATAAGCATTGCTTTTGTTTTGTCAACATTTAATTTAAGATTATTTTTACTGAGATATGTATGTAAATTTTCGAGATCTGTATGTAATTTCATAGTAATTTCAGTCTTATTATTACGAGTGATATAAATTACCATGTCATCAGCGAATAAATGAAATTTGCAATATTGAAAAACATTTTGTACATCATTTATATATAATACGAATAGTAATGGTCCCAATATACTGCCTTGGGGGACTCCATGTGTAGAATCCAATTCTTCAGAGTACATATTATCACATTTAACTCTTTGTTTTCTATTTACTAAATAATTGTGGAACCATTTAAGTACTATACCCGTAAAACCATACATTTTTAATTTCTTTAATAACATTTCTCTGTTTACAGTTTCAAAGGCACGTTTAAGATCCAGAAAAACACTTACCACTACCAAGCCCTCATCTACATAATCTTTCCACTCTCCAACTAGGTACTGTAATGCTGATTCACAGCTGTGATTATGTCGAAAGCCAGATTGATATTGAGATAACAATTTATTTTCTTCCACGTAATTATAAACTTGCCTATAGACAATGGTTTCTAAAATTTTTGCCACAGCTGGTAGTGTATTAATAGGTCTAAAATTTTCACATTTAACTGTTTTAACTACTTTTCTTATTGGAACTATAGTGGATATTTTCAACATATTAGGTACTATTCCTAATTCTAATGAACTATTTACTAAATTAAGCAATTTATTTTCTATTTCATTATAAACTAGTTTATATAACGTAATATCAATATCATCTGGACTACTTTTATTGGGCATTGATACCACTATTTCTTTTAACATGTCCTTGTTAAGTAATTGGAAACACTCAATTTTACACGAAATTGATGAAATAAACCAGAACGAATTAATCCTGCTCTCTACTTGAGGTGATGGTTATTTATTTGCACAATAGTTAACAAGGGCAATACTAGCCATGTAATAATTCGGGAAATAAATGTGGAAATTCTTTGTCAAACAATGTACAAGAATTTGATATAAAATGAAATATACTTTTTGTTGTAGATATTGAAGAGGATCAATAAGTAAAGTTACATATAAAGCCGTATTGAAAGCGATTTGGGTTTACTGTATTGTTATATTCCACTCAGTTGATTTCATATAATAGGATTTTCCTTTGCATGATGGATTTCTATCCGAGTAAGACGACCTTTTCGATATTTCGTCTTTCTTTTCATTCGTATCTGCTTTTGGAAAGATCGACTATCCATTTTCCAACCCAGTTAATAAATTTTATGAAACTTTATTTAAAACATAAAAACGAAGTTTTAATATTTTATCATTTAAATAATTGCAAATTTAATATAAATATTAGAAAATAAAAAGTGTAATTTACTATTAAAATGATAAAAAATATAATTATTACGAACGCTGAAATAAGATCTAACAAAAGTGATGAATGTATAGATCGTTTATCAACTTCAACTTTCTCTCGGAAATATAATGTACTCGACGATAATGCTCAACTGTTTCCCGAAAAAATACTTGCAGAGAAAAACCACTTTTATAGTGTTCAAAAAATCATAAGATATGCATGCTTCCCTAATTTGTTTTTAATTTGCAAAAATACTTTCGTAATAATTCCAAATCGTGTTCTTTTTTTATTTTGAGCCATAGGCTCTCTTTCTCTTATCTCTTTTTTATGCTTCAATTTTAATACATGGTGATTAACACCCTTCAGATTACTGGCTTATCTTTAATCCCGTAGAGCGTCGAGTGTGACAGTACAGTTCAATGTGCTGTTCGCCCTTTATTTTCGAGGATGCCTTTGTTGTATTTTCTTTCATCATTTCTGCAACTGTCTTCATGTTTGTGTCTTCCTGGATGGGCGCATTGATGATGCACCAGTCCGCATTAACTATATTCTTCTGTTTTCTTGTGTAGCACCTGCAGTTTCATCTGTTGGCAATCTGATGCTACACGTATTACGCATGCTTATGATGCATACAGCATTTGTGGGAGGGTCACGCTTTTGTATAGTCGGAGTTTGTTGTTAAGTGATAGTTCACTTTTTCGTCCAAGCATCGGTAATAATTGGATTAAAGTGTTTCTTTCCTTATTTGTTGTTTCGCTGATGAGTTTGAAAAAGGCCATGCGCCTATCTAAAATAATTCCTAGGTATTTGGTTTTGTCGCACCAAGGAATTGGCATTCCGCACATCCGGATGTACAATGCTGGCTCCAGCAGGGGTTTCGTGAAAAGAACGGCTGTGCTCTTTTTAGAGTTGACGGCAACTCTCCATTTGACGCACCACTCTTCTAGTTTTCGTATCGAGGTTTGGATTCGTTCTGTAATGATCCTTAGATTTTCCATTTTTGCTGGGTTTTGGGATTGAGATTACAATAGCGTTTATTATGTTTGTGAGAGCTGTTACGGCTTTCGGGGCAGTTTTCGCAGTGCCAGTCCGGGTATTCCATCCGGGCCTGGTGCTTTTTTGATTTTGATGTTATTTAATGTTTTGTGTCGGCGTATAAAATTGATTAGTTTCTGGTTTTTTCCTTTAATTTGCGACGGACGTAGCGGTGAACTCGGTCGATGGAGTCGATGTTTGCGTTTTGGTAGTTTGGCTCACATTGTCTCTCTAGAATCTCCGCATGAGTTTCCGCTTTATCTTTATCGGAGTAGGCTAGTATGTGGACACAGTGAATGATTGTAGGAGGATGTCTTTGATTTCCGAGGGCATTTGATAATTTACAATACCTGTTGTCATCGTCGTCAAGTTCATTTTAGAAACTTTTTTTCCATTTTTCGTTTTTGTGGTGTCGAAGTGCATCTCTTAGTTGAGTCGTCAGTCTATTGTAATCGCGATTGTGGTCCATGTTTTGGCTGCGATATTACTCTCGCCGTGCTTGTCGTCGGATGTTAATTATATCCAAAATTTCTGGTGGTACTGTTCTCAACGCGACTTGAGTTTCCATTACAACTAATATTTTAATGGTTAGTTGCTCGACTGCATTGTCTAGATCTTTGTTGGTTTTTATTATAGGCAACGGAAAAATAATTTTCCAATGTTTCTGAATACATATTCCAATTGTCTATTCTTCTAGTCGCGGCGTGATTTTGTAGAACTGCGGTATTCAAGTCATGATGATAGGATTGTGGTCGAAGAAATTTCGTACGTGGTGCTGACGGAGTATGTTGCGGTTATGTTTTTATCACTGTTATGTCTAGTACATTCGGCAAATGGCCCTGGCTACTGAAGTAGGTTGGTTCGCCCTGGCTTACTACTTCCAGTTGTTAATGTATTGCGTATTTATATAGCACTGGTCCTCGTTTGTTTCACACTCTACTGTCCCATGCGGTGTGTTTGGTGTTGAGGTCCCCTGCGAGGATTGTTGACATATTTCCGTCAATTATCTTATCCAGATCAGCAGCTACTAAATTCCGCTTTGGCGAGTTGTATACAACTATAATTTTGACACAACCCAGATATGTTGTATTTATGACCACGCCTGAAACCTCCAAGTTTTCAAGTGTTGGAATTGGAATGATCGAGTGGTCCAGCGTGCGGCGGACGAAGACAGCTGTTTCGCCTCCTTATTAAATTCTGTTGTTTCTGTGCGTTGTAATATTTCTTATTTTTGGGTCGTTATGGTACTCACTCAAGAAGGTTTCCGAGACTAGTACATCTGCTTTGACTCGGTGGGCAAATCCCTCTAATTCCGAGGTTTTACTTACTAAAGAGTACGCGTTCCAAGCGATGATTCTTATTTCTTCTAGTTTGTCCCATCATTGTTGAATTCAGTAAGAAGAATTGGTAGAGACGTAGTGACGGCTTTAAGTAAGTTGCCGTTTGATTTTGTATTGAAATTTTTGACATTTTTAACAGAAATATTTAGTTTTGCGATTTCGGTAGAAGTGGCAGTATCCACTTTGATTTTCTGTTCTAGTGGGCACAACCGGAGAGTCATCGGATAATTTTTGAGCTGTGTTTCTTATTTATTTCGAAAGAAGTTAGTTGTTTGCTCTGTCTTTAGTGTTTTGGCTTACAAGAGATAATCCTATTTCTTCAGTTTCTTTGACGAAAAATAATGTAATGTGTACAGTCGGACTGGACCTGAGAGACTACAATAATTCACAGTTTCCGCAGCGCAAAACAAATTCGTATGTGCTAATCATGTACGTATTTGCGAGTTCTTGGTCGAGAGGTATCGAGAAGTAACGAATATATCTTAGCATATTTCTGACATAATACCTAAATGATATGTTTTCTGTCACAGGCCTAACCCGACAACTGGAGTTAAAAGCGCGTTATAGACGGATTCTGCATTGAGGTTGGTTACCTTTTCAATAAGTTTTTCCAGACCTGTTTTGTTCTTTTTGGGCAAAGAGATGCGCGATTTTGGTTTTAATTTCACATCTTGTTCACTTGAAACGGTGGGTTTTTCCGGTAGAGCTTGAGTAGCTTGTATAGCAGTACCACCGCTGGTTCGAGTTGTGGGTGATGTTGGCTGTGCCAGTATAGGTGTTGGACCAACAGGTGTAGTTGTTGAGGGTCTTGGTTCCTCTCCCTTGACTGTATTGGAGTACGAGCGACCGTTGTATTTAGCAGAGTTTCTCTTCATTGAAGCTTTCGCTGTAACGACGGATTTATATACGTCACAGCCTTTATAGTTCGCTGGGTGTTATTGGCCGCAGTTCGCGAAATTTTCTCCGTGTTCTTGTTTGTTTTTCTTGTTGCAGTTTGCACTTGGATGGGATTCTCCACATCTAGCGCATTTCCATTCTAAATTCCAAACTGCTGAAGAGCGGTGCTTCGAATCTTCTGCTTTCGACGGTAATAGAGACGTAGCATAAGTGGTTTAATTGGAAAATATTTTTCCCAGATTCGTTGCGATGTAAGTGAACAACTACACGCGGGATTTCGCCCAATCTGTATACTTTTTGTATAGGAAATTCTAAGAGTTTTTAGTCTTTTGTGATTTCATTTGATGAGATAATTTTCGGTAAGCCACGAATCACTACTTGGAGTGGTTTTTCTGTTGGCAGGCAAAAAGTATAGAATTCAACATTTTTTAATTTAGCAAGGTGTATGTAGTCTGTTATTGATTCCGGCTGCATCTTAATGTCATCTCCTTTAATTCGGGATAATTTTATTTTTATATTTTGGTTTTGGATTTCGCGGACGAGGTTGCACCAGAATTTAACATTTTTAAGAAAGATTGGTAGAGGGCTTCTTGTCTTGGCTAAATTGTTAGATAATGGTGTGGCGTTATTTACTTGCTGTTGATTGAGAGCATCGGTTGTGTTGGCTGTGGTGCTGTCTGCGTAGACGAAGATGGTGTAGTTTTTGGTTTCCTTGGGTAACGACCGTTGACAGTCTGAAAACCGCTATTATCGTCTTCTGTTTCCGATACACTATTATCATATTTTGATTATTCAAGTCGAGTTTTGTTTGATACCGTATTTATATCTTCCGCGTCAGTTTCCATTTTGTCAGTTGCGTCTAATCCTCGCTGTCGCCAGCTGTAAATTTATTTACCGTAGAGGCATTATTTTCCGCCTTCTTCCTTTTGTAATTTCTGGCCAGGTTTACAAAACCTGATTCTGATTGAGTTGGTGGGTCTTCAGTAGGTGGCGCTGTCCGCACAGTTGGCGTTACCAGCGCTCTTAAGTTGTTTTAATGCCTGTTTCAGCATAGTAATCTCTGCATGCTGCAGTTTGAATAGCTACTGTGTCTGTAACGGGTCAAGACCGGTAATTTGGAGGACGCCGAGATCTGTTCCTCTACTTCCTCAAAGACGATACCAGGGTTTTTTGCACTACATTCATGACGAAACTTGCACAATACTTCACGGGTGGTTTCATTGGACAAGGCACAAAATGTCTATAAATCGAGATCTCGACACGGCGGCGGCCATACACGTAAAATGCAGGTCAACGACAAGACGTGGAGTCTAAGCGACGCAAGATGAAGCTCTCTGGGGCTACACCCCTGTGATAGGGGTCCGACAGACGCCCGAGCGCGAACTGTCTCTCTTGGCAGTCCAATAAGCGCTTGCGGTTTCGTGGACAAATTACATCGGCAGATTTAGCAGAACTTCATTTTTAATTAGCACTAAGCAAACACCATGTATATTCAACTAGCGCTGTACTCCTGTGCCGGGAGCACGATAGTTGCACAAAGGCAAACTATATTCGTTTTATAGTCACATATACAGATGTTACAATATTAAAAATTAAATATCATTTAATAAACTTTTATCTGTCAGAGTCAAATAATACGACTATTTGAATTGTATGTTTGTCTTGCATTGCACTCTGCAAAAAGCTTAAAGACGGACATTTTAATTTACGTTTCTCAAGACAAGAACCTATTATACCAATAAATTTAGGCTCATTTAATGCTATTTTTAATTCTGAACATTTTTTTTTGTATTTACACTTTGTGGTATAAAACCGCGCTTAGCCTTTTATAACACCGACGAATAAAAGTGCTTCTGTCAATTTTATGTATTGTTTTAAATGGCTGATGGACTGATGAAATGTCACAAATATGTAAAACAAGGGAACGGAATATACTGTATGTTGTTCAAAAATAGATTTTTTAACGACCAAGAAAACGGTAAGCATACAATTTTAATTTTGATTTACACAGTATTGGTGTTGTGATTAACCTCAGTTCTGTGATACTAAAATTATATTTTTAATGTTAAATATATCTTTGTGGCTGTTTAATTAATATTATAATCTTCAGAAGTTCTGTTGGCATTAGATCTATAAAAGGAAGTGATGAAGCGAGCCATTCTCTGAATATGGTGGATTATTTGGCAAGTGATGATAAAAAATCTGGAGAAAAATTATGTCATGCTGTAGAGTCATGCAAACGAAGAGATTTGATTAAATAAATAAGCAGGTAATACGTGCTACTGACTGCAAAATCGGGGTGTGATAAATCGTGTTTATGATAGATATGCATAGAAAAAACTATGAAGTAGAATTTCAAAATATCCAGCAATAAAAGATTCGGATTGGAACGTTTGCTACTTATACAAACTGCTATTATTAGCTGATGTCCACTTTACTACATATATCAATGTAGTTCTTTATCAATTTGCATAAATAAGAATGATGGAAAAATTTACAATTCTGCTAGTGTTACAAATATATTTGACTAGTAATAAATGTTAAATAAAACATATTTGATAACTGGTATTCGTTTTATATACATATTATTACGGCAGCTCTTAATTTTATCCACTTTCTCATCCTTTGTATCATTTGATACACTTTGGTATTGCTTCTGTAGAAAAAAAACTTCTTTTACTTGGTTCACGGGTTCACCTGTAATATGTAGAGGTTATTTTCTGTATAAATTTGTAATAATATGAAATTATTTATTATGATCCAAAATAATAATACTGATGTTTTAATAATAAACTAAAAATTATTGTCTCAATGTAACCTTTAAATCTACATAACCTTACATATTTGTACATGTGCAGTATCATAATATACAACAAAATGGTACAAATTACAATAAAATCAAAAAACTATTAACATACTTACGTTTACTGGTGATTTTTTTTGCACAACCCACATATTTTTACTTTTCCAAAAAAAATTCTGTAACTTCCTCCTTACAGCTGATGATATCTGGGCAGGAATGCGACGTTGGCAATGTTATGTTTCAATATTTCGTAGTTTTATTAAAAGCGGTGATAAAAATGATTTCGTAATACGGAACGCAATGAAAGTGGTCGTTCATTTTTAATAAAATCGCCAATAAAAGCGGCAATAAAAGCATGCTCGTAATACGGGGCAATGAATAGGCGCACCTACGAGTTCTGTGAAGACACTTTCCTGACGTTATACGTATATTTTTTTCCGAAGCTGCTTCTTTAAAAATTATTAATAAATTCTTGATTATAATCTATGAATGTCAGTGCCTAGTTGCGAATGTGGAGAACCGGGTACGATCTCGACCGGTTCACTCTCCACGCCAGCAATGAGTGCCAGTGAGGTGACGCCTGGTATATGCCCGCAAGGTACGAATATGTCCTCCTAATTACCGAAATCTGTGTACAAAGCAGATTGGCACACCCAGCAATGTGTAATATGTTGTGATGATATATTTATTTTGAAAACGAAAACTCTGAATATATGTATAGGTAGGATGACGATATTTTCCAAAACTTAAACCGGAACGCTCTTTCAAAAAAAAAAAAACTAATATCAATAAAATATTAAATCATTTACGTAAATCTAAGATTGGCAGTTAAATATGGTTGACGTTTGAGCAAATGTGAATATTTACGATCGATTACACATTTATATTTTACAATCACCAATGACTAGAAATTATATTTAATAATTTAGTAGAAATCCGGGACTGTCCCGGTCAAACCAGGATGGATGGTCACCATATGTATAGGTAACTAGGACAACAATACACTAGTCTCTAAAGTATTTACTATTAGCAAGTGTACATAGAGCTTTAGTCTGCAATTATTCACTTTATGTATGCAAATGACATTCGAAAAGCCTACTGTTTTATCAATTGTAGAAAGAGTGTATTTCTCTAAAGATTGTTGCAAATATGTGAGTAGGATACGTTTTTATTGATTTTACGGTAGGTACCGTTTTCCATTGTCTTAAAACTTTATTTATTTTACTTTTGTTATTCTTAAAAGCAAAGTAAGTGCTCGCTCTTCGGAATCTGTGCCAACATAAAACGGCAATAAAAAAAATCTGAATTAATGTGCCACCTCGTGTGCCACAGTCTATTCAAGCGCTTACCTCTAATCTTTACCTAAACTTGTTTATATCTCAATTTCTAGCGAAATAAATATCTTATAAGAGAATGGAATATGGACACTGTTTCGGCGACGTCGTCAAACGTAAACATCTTTTTCATATCGCCAGAGGTGACCTAAACTGCATGATTTGTGTTATTCATCAAAAATACAGGATGGTTTTAAACTTAATATCATAAATTTAAGGGTAAGTAGTATGACATATGTAGATTACGGAACAGAAATATTTTTAAAAATTCGCATATTTAAGTGTAGTTTTCATGAAATTAACATTTTTGGTACTACTTGACCACTGGCAACGCATTTGCATTATTTTATTTATTACACAATTATTTTCGTTAAAAATGCTATTTAATTTAATTATTAAGAATAATATCTTACACAACTAATTTTGAATGTATTTTTGATAACCATATTTTTAATGAAATATTAATTAAAACAGCAGTAAACACAGGTTCCTTAAGAAAAGTTGAATTTTCTTTCTTAGAATTTTTAAAAAAATCTTTCTGTTTTGTAATCTACATATGTCATACTAATAACCCTTAAATTTATGACATTAAGTTCAAAACCACCCTGTATAAATATTTATTTAGTAATAATAAACAACTAAATTATTACGATACGAGTATAAGTATAATGGAAGAAACTTTAGTGACCATTGTCACAGCGCATCTGCTATTTTCTTAATGCTTTTAGTTTATTTGTAGAAATTAATTAAAAATACCTCATATCAATAACGGTAAAGGTTATACTAAGTTGGACAACCCTTGTTATTAGGTTCAGCTAGAACAATTAATTCTAACACCCCATTTTCAGCTTTAAGCGAACTCTACTCTTGTCTGAAAATGATATTATTGTTTTTGGTTCAGTTTATATGCAGCACTTTATTTAAAATTCCTCGTATCAATAGGGGTACAGGTTATACCAAGTTATACAAAGTAAGAGCAATTAATTGTAACATCCCAATTTCTATCTACGCGCACTCTGTTGTTGATGTAATGATCTTATTGCTTTCAGTTCAGGTTATGTTATCATTTTTGTAATAAAAATATATTTTACAATGAGCCATTAAATAGTATTTAATTTGGCTATGTTCATTAGCACCGTATGTGCCCTTTTTTTGCTGAGCCAGCATATGATTTTTGCCATCTTAGCCATAGATTTTTTTAAAAAAATAAAGCAATTTTTAATTAGCGCATTTCATTAGGTCTAAATTATTATGTATATCTTTTCTTGTTGAGCTGTGATGGCTATGCCACCTTAAGAGAGCTAGAAATGGGCTTAATAGATCAAGGAGATTTTAAAGAACGAAGTAAGAAATTGTGAAAAATTCATGGGCTTCACTGGGATCTAAAATTAATAGGTCACTTACATGCAAGGAATTTTATTATCTCATATTAAACGCCTATGACCCGAATTTGTGTTACAGTCAGTATATCCCGTGTTTGGAAAATATTCTAGTCTAGATGAACTACATCGTTACACCTTTGGTGTTGAATAAACACCAAACGTGCCCGAAAAATTTATCGCCAATAAATCGATCGCCTAAATATTGATCGCGTGGTATATTATAGTCGCCAAGATAAATATACATATACACATATGTAAGATTCACTTTTTGGTGGCACGCCACTGGGTTAGAAGCGCAGGCAAAAACACTTGACATTCCTAAATGCAATGACACCCCCGACCCTTGGAAGGGCAGGCTAGTTGTGTTGTGACCACAGTGTCGTGTGGATGTGTGATAGTGTCCATAAGAAAATATAAGCAGTTTGCTGTAATTAAAGGTGAATGGTAAAACTCACGGTCATCCCAATTGTAGTACAGATATGGCGTTCAGGTGTGGAAAGCCAGTTTCTTGATTGTTATGTTGTATACTATTTGTGTATTTGATGTTGATGTACACTATTTGTGTATTTGATAAGCATGGTATATGTGAGATATACAGTTGTATTATTAGTTTGTGGCCGCAAACATATGTAGTATTCTCCTATTATCTGAAGGGTTGTCTGGAACAACCCTGGTGTCGTGTACTCTAAAGGTGGCTAGCGTACATAGTAGAGAAACACCAAGTGAGAGGTTGAGGCCCATAAGAGGTGTGGGACCTACGTGCGAGCGTAAGCTAAGCTCTCATAGGTCTGGGGCGGACCTTATACCTATCCCCTCTCCTGTCTATCGTATAATGCACGACTGTGATAATTGTTGTTATTGGAATGACAATGTGTACTTTATCGATTGTAAGCTAAGCTCTCATAATGGGTCTGAGGCCCATATAAACCTCTGGGAGCTCCTGGGACATGCGTAGGTGGCTACGATACCGCTAGTGGCTCCGAAGTGACTATTCACGTGAGCCGTATTCCAGCAAATCGTCCCTGCACTGGGTTTATACCTTTGCGAATAGGGGTACCGGAACCCACGAGGTGTTAGGCCGCATTTAATATGCGGGGCACCTGCCCAAGTCTGAGACTTGGGAATGCCCTTATTCCTGCTCCCTCTCCTGTCTATCTTATTAGATGATAATGCACGCCTGTGATAATTGTTGTGATTGGAATGACAATGTGTACTTTATATCACTTATAGCTGTATTACACTTCACAATAAATTGTACAATTTTGCGACCTTCAATTTATTGACACTTTATTGGCAAGTGTAATACAGCAAAATTGTACAATTTCTTTTGAAAATAAATTGCACAATAAATTGTGAAAATTAGAACGTGTTCTATTTTTCCACAATTTTTTGGTTACTTCACCAGTGCCAACTGAATAATATTTGACATATTGAACTATTTCTATTTGACTATTTCGATGTTTGACTACGCGGCACACAACGGGCGTAGAAGGAAAATCGAAAATTTAAAACAAGTAATATTTGCCTTGATGCAAACACGGAACAAAGCACGAACTGTAAACACATACAACAAAAGGTTAACCTCAAAACGAAGCGGTTGGTAGCCCTGCTCACAAAACAACAATAAATTGGCAGAAACTTGTGACGTGTAAAATGCTCATATTTTCAAAATAAATTGTGCGATTTATTGTACAATAAATTGTGCAATTTATTGTTAAGTGTAATACGGGCATTAGGAGAACGCGTCCTAAAGGGCCAGTCCGATACTGACGAGTCTGTATGAGTGTGGAAGATGGACGCCGATAACAGGTCAAAAGGAATGTGAAATGTAATATTAGATTAATGCATGTATTGCCGCCCATATATATTCTTGACAATAAAAAATAGTTCTATGATAATTAGCCCAACTTCACATGCAATAAACCTTAGTAGCCCTGACTATAATGGAAAGAGAATATTGTAGTATATTATATTCAAATTAAACAATAAGTGAAAAAAATGAATTAATTAAAAAGATATCTTATATATATATATATATATATATATATATATATATATATATATATATAATTTATGTATACAAAAAATATTGTTTCTAACAAAGCAATGGAGGTACAGACTTTTTTTTTAATTTAGTTTTTTATTATTTTTGCCTCATATTGATAATTTAGTTTAAAATTACTTAACTTTTAAAATATTTCACTATATCTATTTTAGATGATTTTTATATATTTTATTTATACAGATACAAGCAAATATTAAAAGGAAATGATAATAACAATAACTATCATGTATGAGCAAGGTTAGTGGTTTTGGGTTGGGTATTGTGTAACTACTAGGTTACCAGTTTAAATAAAAACTGTTACGAGTATAATCGGTAGTTTGATTATTCATATTTTATTTTTTTTATTTTTCCGTCCCAGCCGACGTTGTTAATCCAATCGTATTTTCGCAAAATTCTGCAAGTGGAAAAAGTAATATAATTTTACTTTGTTCACGAACTAACGAACTAAAGTCTAGGAATTCCCATTCATGCCCTAGAAAAATTCAGAGAACTATTTGTTTTACATCTACAATACAATATTGTTTGCCAAGAAAGATAGACCAATAGTCACCACCGCCGGCCTTTTGACCTCGCGATATTCATTGAATGTTAAATTATTAGGTTTACATAAATTTATTAACGATGAACTTCTGCGATATTATTTTGGCGATAAATTTTCCATCTGGCCAATTTTCTGGCGATCAAATTTCCCAACAATCAATTTACCGGCGATCAATTTTCCCCACGATTAATTTTCCGCGCGATGAATTTTCCGCGATCGATTTACCCGCGATGAATTTTACGAGAACCGGCACCAAAGTATATAAAGCAACTGTATCGTGGGTGACCTGGGATCTTAATACCTCATATCTGCTATGTTCATCAAAAATAAGTTATTAGGAAATTTGGTTGTACATCGCAATTTACGTTGTAATTTAAAAGTTTCCTGTACTAATTTGATTTTCGTGTATCTCTTTAAATTGGAATTTAAAAGTCTTTCTTAAAATTTTGTTAAAATTTCGTGGGGCGTATTTTCAGATCATCCGCGATCTATGACAATTGTACAAGATTTTTTTATAATTTCGTTTCATTATCTAAATAATTCACATGGCATTTTTTCATTAAAATTAGGTTAACGTTGCAATGTTTTGTCAGGTAAAAATGGTAATGACGATATGTCATTTTCAAAAAAAAAATTTTTTTTTGCATATTTATGTTATTAAAAATATGCTGATTGGTGTAACAGATGGAATAATTACCATTATTCTCTCTGTTGCGGCGCTGGTCAATATTTCAATTTGTATGTTGGCATAAATATTACCGGAGGAGCGCCTAGTTTGCGTAAAGTAGATGTGAGGGGTTGTATTGGAGAATGACTGAAAGTACTAGCTATACAATATAACGCAACAACGTAGAAAAATGCACAGCTAAACGATTTATGTAATCTATTCAGCGAAATAGAAGAATATTCAAAGGGGAGTGGAAAGGTGAAACACGCTTCATCTGCAGGGGCGATCTGCAGGACTTCCACAAGAACAGTGTACTGAAAGGAGCATAAAGGTTGATCCACAAATGATGTATAGGGAAACGAAGCTATAAACCTGTACCCAACAACAGCGAAAGAAAAGAACTAACTAAGCAAAGCAAATGTGCAATATTTCAAATAGTTAGTGAAAAGGTTTGTAATAATATGGTACAAAAGGCGAATACAAATATGAGTTATTTTATTATATAAAAAACTGAGTGCGAATTCAGATGATGAATATTGTAGATTCATGCAGGAGTGTATTGCAATAAAATGACAATATGTTTTACATAAAAAGGATCTGCAAACCATTCCTAGAATAACATATACTCTTAAACTAAACAAATGAAAAAGTATGCAGAGCGACACAACAAGCGTAGAAACAAAGTACAGTACGGGGTCTGGACCCGTATTCTTAGGGTTCGTCATTTCGATCTTATTCGTATTCACGGTCGTTTTCATGTTGCTAGTGATAGTAGTCTGTATTTCAAAATATTTATTTGTATATCAAGTGCTGAAAGTATTTCCTTGACGAACCAAAACCTTCAGGTTGCAATCGTTTGTACTTTCAACACGTGTTATACACACTATTTTTTCTACTCTTGCACAATAATAAATAAAGAAATAAAGAATCATTATTTTTTAAATAATTTGACATTTATTATCAATTTTTGTACTTGCGATGCGTATCTATGCCAACAAATATTCTATAAACATTCATCAGTACAATTCGTTGGGGATACCGATGTGTGCTGCAAAGAGTCGCATTCAGCATAAAAGCAAACTAGAAAATTGTATTTTCAGAGTAGAAGTAGAAAAAAATTATGTCATTTATTCACATCCTTTGCAAATTAAAAAATCTGCTGTGGCCAGCACAATATCTCTCGCCACTTCCGTTTTTGGTTACATATGTATAGGGTGCGAGCAGTCATGTGACATTGTTGGCCTTGACAAGCAGATATGGGGGCCCGTGTCAGAATGACAATTAGTAATTATGTACATAGATGTCAAATGTAAGAATATTTTATTAAAAATTTCAAAATTTTTCTAAATGCACGTAGTTAGTTTGTCATACTTATCCTAGACAAGCAGATATGAAGGCCCTTGTCAAAATGACAGTTAGTAATTATTTCCATAAATGTCAAATGTTATAATTTTTCACGTGATTAATTTGTCACCAGGAATGTGGAATTTACTTGTCGGGGAAAATAAACCACATGGAATTGGAATATCATGAAATTTGCGATGGAAAACTGACACTTGACATCTATGTACATAATTACTAGCTGTCATTTTATCTCGGGTCCCCATATTTGCTTGTCAAGTCCAACAAAGTCACATGACTGCTCGCGCCCTATAAATTTTTCATTTCTTTTCTTCTTTTAGATTATTTTTATAATTTTAAATTTATTTTTTGAGGAAGTTTTCTCCTACACTTCTCAATGTTTGAATTTCTTCCAATTTCTTGAAAGGATTTCTGATGGGTGTATATGTATATAGCAATAATTTTAAATATTTAATTGTTATTATTGTTATACAACAAGAAATAGTAAACTTACAAATATCACAGGAAATTCTTCAATAACGTCAATTAAACTTCTTCATTTAACGTAAAAGCGAATTTTGACGTTTTACTACTATGTTGCCAAAAAAATTCTAAGTTTTAGTTTCAGCTAAAATCTACATGAAACCATATTCGTACTATGACAAATTTTGAATCGGTGCTTATTTATGTCATTTACAAATATGATGGTTACTATGGAGTTGTTTAGGCTCAGAAAATTTATTACAACAGATTATTTTATATATTACTTTTTTTCTCAATATATAGAAGATATAATAAAGTTTTAAAATTTTACGTTCTTTAATCATAATAATAATAATGATAAAACAAAAAAATAATATTTAGATTTTTTTTTAAGATACTACTACATCCGGTTTTCCAATTGGTACCAAAACCTATTCAACTCCCCCCATTAATGTTAGATTGAGGAATCCGTAGTCAAACAGGTCTTTAGTCAGACATCATTGTAAAAATGTTAAGATCGGATTCTATGCACTTAAATCGTGCTTATTCAATAAAATCTGGATTATGCGATTTTTTGCATGAATCCAATACCTCTCTTAGCGAAAGATAAAAAAATATTTATCAATAGTTAATAAATACTTGATAAAAATAAACTCGTAACATATAAGTGATCTGAATAATAGTGACATATACAATGTTATTTTTGAAACGCAGACTACTATACATGAAAACGAAGACGAATACGAACGAAAATACGAACGCTGAAGAATAATGAACCTGGGCTTCGAGGCAAAATGTTAGGGTATATTACAATTTTATTAATATGAGTACGGAAAATGGTTAATAAGCATATAAAGTTGTACTTACTGCGAGCCATATGTATAAAATAATAGTTAAAAGCTACCTGATAGCACGCAAAGCGATAATAAAGCAGGATTAGCTGTAGTACTCCTGAGCAACATTTAAACTGCTGTGTAAAGCGACTTTACAACTGCGAATGCTGGAAACAGGCTGTGATACTCAAATCCACTGATATTTAGGTTTAGAAGTGCTACAATGAGGTTCTGAAAGAAAATGAGACGTGAAGCGAGCACATATATAAAATTTTAATAATTTAAAAGCGTTTAACACGTTCGCTGCGTCTGTTATTTCTTGTACGTAAGCTAGGTGCTGAACATATTTGTGGTAATATTTTTCTATTAATTAACTTCAAAATAGAATGTGCCAGAACGGTGAACAGTAGTTCAGTGCTTTAACTTAATGCTGAACAAAATTCACACATGCAGTAATGGTGGGTTCAGAATAAATGTCCAAAACGCGAGAGACAGTTGTCGCCCATGCGCGATATGCGCACTAAGATAGGGATACGCATTTAACGTTTTAAATAAATTAAAGTGCACTGAATTGACAAGTATCAATTATTAACAATAAAACCCAGAGCAGTAATGGCTCTGAATATTTAAAAAGTTATAATAAAAAACAGCTGGCCTTTGCCGAATGTTGAGTATTTAGCGAGAACAGAGATGAAACTTGTGTCTTATGCTGTGAGCGCACTGACAGTCAAGGTTCCAACACCCTTATTATCATTCCCTTTGGGGTTAGTGGGATTTGTGTATGGCATTCTAGCTAATATCACTTATATTTAATCATATTATTTATTAGTCGTAGATAAAAATAATATTTATTTTTGGATAACTAACCTTGTACTGGCCCAAGTTTGTGACGCTACAGCTAAGTACAGCTTCACGACCTACGGCGACGGTGATGTTACGGATTGGCCCCGTAAAATCTGGGTCTGCATCCGTGAAACCAGGAGCCCCGGGTTCAGGCGCTGACACATCCACTGTAAAAATATTATAAAAGAATAGTATATTAAAACACAAGACAAAGAAAGCGTAGCGGTGAGTGAGTTAACGAACGAGTGCTAGAAAAGCTTTATGTAACGAGTATTTTACACTATTTTCTCTGTTTCGACTTTCATTTCCATTATTTCCATTAAGGGAAACTTTTGGTAAAATTCAAGTTAAAAAAAAACATTAAATACTTGTTATTCAATTTTGACGTTTTAAACTGTCATTATTAACTCTATAGCAACAATTATAAGTAACACTTTATTTGATATTGAATAAAAAAATAAATAAGTCACGCCTCACATAATTTTATCTCATCTGCAAGAAATAATGCACTTAAATTAACATTAGGCACGAAAATAAAACTTACCACAGTCTCTAAACAAATCAGCCAATTATTTTACTACTCACAACACGAATGACAGAAAATAAAGCTTGTATATAATTTATAAATAAACGACTTTACGTCTATCAACGACGATTGTCATGCACAATCTACTAACTGATTAGTCTTTTATTTTGTCGAAGTTCAATATTATAATAGTTTTTCTTATTATTTCGTCAAAATTTCATAAAATATTGTATAAACCACGTGAGTTAAGAATTTTTATTCACTCAAAGAATTAAGCCTTCTTTCATGAATAAACATGATCTTAACTCACTTGGTGTATAAATACCTATTATATAAAGTTATACCAACAAAATCAATATCTGGGAACATATGATTAGCATACATCTTTCATGGATCAGACATCAAGAAGACTAGATTATAGTATTCTTCACGTAACAATAGCATCGCGCAATAAAAAGTGCATGATTCTTGACGACATTTTAATCCAAAAACGGAAATAGAATGTTTAATTTTAAATCTTTTTATGAACTATCATCCCTTTTTACGATAACAACCAATGTATGAATTGTCTTGTGTCCAACAATATTTTTCTTTTCAGAGTAGGAAATTGAATAACGTGTTGAGTACTTACAGCGCGCACCTGCAAACTTCACCACTCTACCATGTAAACTGTCAGTGTCGCGTACAATATTATTTATTGAGTGCTTCTTACTTATATGTTGGAGATGACAAGTGAAGTTTATGTGATAAGAATGAATGAAATTTCATATTCGCTACCCACTTGATATAGGTACTCATTTGAAAAAGTAGAATTTCATTTTTCATCTTTATATAAGTATACAGACTGTATTGCCGTTGTTTTTAATAAATAATTATGGTTTATTTTAATTAATAACGTTCCACAAGTTTCCGTTTTGAAATCGCAATTGATGAGTGTTGTCGAATAATAACACTGTTAACGTTTTGTGCCCTTCGCATCGTGTCCGTCAACTGTAATATGTGCCATTGTTGCCAGTTCATATTACAAATATTTCGTTGTCAAAACCAAACGTTATATCGATTGAGCTAACAAAACCCTTTTTTGCCGCTCAAATCACCTTTTCAGCGACGCAATGGGAAGCGTCCTTTTTAGGATCCACCACCACTCCTGTGCTGTGTTACCGACTGACCAATTGGCAACCGAGCAACCGTTTGACAACATAGAGTGTTGATGTTGACAATAAAATATTAAACAGCAGGATAAAACAAAACACCTTTTATAAAACGCAAGCAGGTTGTCGATCCTCATACAATACATTAAACTCATGCTAGGACAATTCTGACGGAGTTTTGTGCGTTTGGTTAGGTTATTATTATATTTTCAGACAATATGAGCTAAGTAAGCTGTTCATCGTTTTATAAAACGCCTAGACGCAGAAGGTGTTGTCCAGGAATTTTCTCGATGGGCCGTCAGTACTAACAAGGCTATTCTCTAAACATTGTTATGACATAACGAATCGTTAAAGCGTTATATCGCTAAAATAATAACGAAAATCGTTTAATGGGCTTATTCTATAAACGTTAGTTATGACATTATGCATTGTTATATCGTTATTATAACGATAATCGTTAAAGTGGTATTATGTAAACAATAATTTAATTCTACATAACGAAAAATCTGTTGTGGCCAGCACAATACCTCTCGCCACTTCCTTTTTTGGTTACATACGTATAGGGCGCGAACAGTCATGTTACATTCTTGGCCTTGACAAGCAAATGTGGGGGCCCGTTTCAGAATGATAATTAGTAATTATGTACATAAATGTCAGAATTTTTTATTAAAAATTTAAAAAAATTCTAAATTCACGTAGTTAATTTGTCACCAGGAGTGTGGAATATACTTGTCAAGGAAAATAAACCACATGGAATTGGAAAATCACTAAATTTAGAAAGAGAAATTATGATATATGACATCTATATACATAATTACTAGCTATCATTCTGACATGGGACCCCATATCTGCTTATTAAGGCCAACAAAGTCACATGACTGCTCGCGCCCTAATGTATTTAACATTTCTTGTATACCTACACTCTACATCAAAAATTCTACTTACGAGTACATCTATTCCATATATTTAGATTTTTTAAATTTAAATTCATTCTATGAAGAAATTTTGTCCCACTCTTCTAATTTTTTTGAGATGTTTCCAATTCATTGTCGGAAGTTACAGTATTTCTGAAGTGTATGTGTAATATACCTATAATATTAAATATTTATCTATTAATACATTAAAAAATAATATAATATATGTACTTCCCAGAAAAAGTCTTCAGTAATGTCTCCGGATTTCTGACACTGACATTTATCTGTCAGTTACAAACAATTTAAATTTTCAACTATTTTCCATGGCATTCTTTCGGCTGCAAAATTTATTATAACAGATTATTTTATATATTATATTTCTTTTATCTCTAAATCTATAGAATATATAATAAAATATTTAAATGTATCAGATAGAGAATTTAATTTTCTTTAATATTACCAAGAAAAATTTCAGAAAATAATATTTAGAAGATTTTTTTTCGAGAATCTTGTACTTCCGGTTGTCCAATTATTACCAAAACGTTTTCAGATCTTCCCATGAATGTCCGATTGGGAAATACGTAGTTAAACAAATTTAAAGTCTTATAGTTTTTGAGTAATCGTCCTTCCAACATCCCACATACACACACACACACATACACACACACATATATCCACACACACACACAGACATCATCGTAAAAATGTTAAAATCGGATTGTAGGGACCTTAAAACGTGCTTAATCATTAAAATCTGGATATGCGATTTTTATCATAAATCCAATACCCCTCTTAGGGAGAGGTAAAAAGGGACAACGATATCGTTATTTTTTAACGATTGGAAAAATCATTCGTTACATAAACGTTTTGTCATTAAGTCAGTATTTTTATTCATGTCAAAATAAAATTGCTATTATGTTGAATAGTGATCTCAAAAACCCATCATATTATAGTTTTTACAAAAATAAAGAAATAAATAAATAAATATTTCATCACGGCATATTACCCATTGCTGGATGTGCCAATCTGCTTTGTACAGATATCGGTAATGATGAAATATTTGTACCGTGCGGGCGCTTACCAGGCGTCACCTCACGGGCACCCATAGCTGGCGTGGAGAGTGCTCCACAGGGGTCAATTTTGTGCCATTAAAATTCGATGTAATTTTTGGCGTCGGTCGGGATCGAACCCGGGTCCCCAGATTCGCGACCAGACACTCAGGCACACGGCCACGAGACCCCATAGTTTTTACAAGATAATATTAAAATAATTTAATAAGTTTTAATTCCTAGCGCCTGGCGCAAGTTTCCCAATTTGTCTACAGATTGTAGTAGTTGTTCTAGCATAGCCCACAACAACAAGAAGAAACAGTCTGACAGCTGAAAGGTTGACAGCAGACTCCCAACAGAACTGATCTAACCTAGAAGTTTTGTGAGTGATATGAAGTATTTTAGATATTTCATTTAAAATTATAATTTGATTTTAGGAAATAAAGTTCTTCACTTGATCCCGAAAATTACGATTATCGTTAAGTAGATATAACGATTTTCATAATAACAATTTCGTTATGACAATGATTCGTTAAGGGATTGTTTTACAGAATAGGCCTATTAGACCGGTCAATGTTATCAGAAATTATTCTTATGGTCTACTCTAGGTAAATACTTACCCGCACCCGGCGACCACAAAAACACGCGAGGACTTTTTGCCATATTATTTATTATTGTTTCTCTAATTATCTTTCATGATACTGATATTATTTGTTTGGTATATATTTTAATACATTGAATACTGTTATTGTCTACACGCATTTTTATTTTAGCTCACGCTAACATTCCTCTCAGATACCCAAGTTTTTTCTCTCAAACGACTTATCTGTCGTTATACTGTCAAACAAAAACCGAACAACTTGTCAAATTTTTTACACTTGTGCCTGACATCCCTTAACGACACTTCTTATTCTATACCAAACACGATATATAATTGACGACTCTAAGTAAAACAACAAAAGCCGATCGAGCTATCAAAATTTTGACATTTCTGCATTAGAAAATATTTCATATGATACTAAACAAAACAAATTTCTGACATCTTTATGTAAAAACAAAAGCCGATCGACCTGTCAATTTTTTTACTTTTCTACAAGACAGTCTTTTAAAAAACATTTCAGTTCATAGTATATGTCGTGTTTGGTATCAAGTTGAAATCAAACATGATGGAGGTGTCAAATTTTTGTCTTTGTATTGCAACCCTTCAGAAAACATTTCAAAAATAGTAATAATTCCTATAATCGTAACATGTAATGATTGATAAAATAGAGATACCTTAATTATTATTCTATTATTCGTAATCACTCACACCAGCAGGCGTTGAAATCGGGACACCAAAAAATAATAAGAATAAACAGACGAAATTCAGCACAGAGGTTGTTTATTATCAGAAGAATAAATGATTAAAAAAATTAATCCCTAAAAAAATTCGTTCAGGAAATATGCAGGTTTAAACTTAATTATCAAGCAGATTCATTTATTCGATATCTCTTCAATATGATTCTATTCAGTTAAAATTTGAACGTTATTAAGTTAACATGCCTCGTCGAAGACAGCAACGTTCATTTGAGCAAGTGGATGATTTCAAAAGGAGCCATATCTTGTATGTGCGCGAAAGCGGATTGTTACTGCGTGTTATAGCGGCTCGTGTAACTCACTGTATAAGCACGATTTCACGTATATGGTGGATACAGACAGGTACATAGAGACGGGAGACAGGATCTGAAAGCCCGCCGGAGGGTAACGCTATAAGACCATTCTCAAAGTGCATCAACTGTAGCTTGGCAATGGTGAACTGTGGCAAGATACCCACTATCTGTACGACGTATTCATCATCGACTGGATTGGTGCAGAGAAAGGCGGTTATGGAACAATGAGTGGAATGAAATTATCTTTTTTCACGTTTTTGTTTGTACCAAAATGATACTAGCGTACTTATGAGACGACGCCGGGGTGAAAGAGGGAATATTGTCTGCATTTGTGCGCGTCATACGGGGCCTACACAAGGAATTATGATGTGGAGACCAATTTCTTACAACGGCATATCTCATCTAATTCGTATTCCCGGCACTTTAAACGGCCAGCGATATATTGACGAAATCATAATACTAGAAGTTGCTCCAGCTATTCATCTACAACCAGCAGTCGTATTTCTGCAGGATAACGCAAGACCTCATGTCGCGAGAAGAGTATTAACCTTCTTTAATCGGCACAGGATATCAATGCTTCCATGGCCGGCCCGTACTCCAGATTTGTCGCCTATTGAAAATCTGTGTGTCTTAGGAAAGGCAGTGCGACGTGTCAAGACGCCAATGCAAGATGTATAAGAACTATGCACTTTATTCGAAAGGGCATGGAACGCAATACCGCAAAATGTTATTCCTTAGACAAGAGCGCGTGAAGGACACAATCCTTATTGAATTAATCAATTCCTGTATTTTTGATTTATATGAAATTTGAATAATTTATTTGTCTAATAATAAACATCTGGGAAGAATGTAGTCCTTTTATTCCTGTTATTTATTATATTAGTCCGGTCACTACCAAATATCCCGGACCGGTTAAATTTAACATTCCCGCCACTATCTGTCTAGAGTCTAGACGATTATCCAGGTTGTAAAATATCGCCAAGTCCACAAAGGTTTGACAATCTGGCAGCGTTTTATAAAACGCCTAGGCGTTTTACTGGAAGACGGGTTTTACAATCTGGCTACGACATGTACATGTACTATTTTTTTCCATGACCGGGAAGTGGAAAACGTTATTTTTACAAAAATAAAATAAAATTAGCGTATCGCTTTTAAAAGCCTTTGAATTGTTACAAAAGACAACAAAAATCGACTGTTGAAAATTGCTTTCAATAATAATTTTAATTTAGATTTTATACTATTTTTTCCGTTGCGGTAATATTATATTTTTATTATATTTTTAAAAATGCGACTTCTCAAAAATATGATGATGTTTTTTATAAGTTATGTTGGTTTCCCGTTAAAAAATTTCAAAGTTGAAAATTCATTCCACATCAAAACAAATTTCACCCCAATGACTTACAGTTGATTCAGTTAATAGTGTTATTTTTAGATTTATCATTGAAACTATGATAGTCTTCAGTTTCAGACCATATGAAGCTGTCAGATTTAGATTTAAGAAACTTACTGTAGCTTCTTCATCGATAAGTGATAATACTTCATCAACAAAGTGTAAATGTTTCCAGTGTTTCCTTTGTCTAGTATTCCTGTAGTACTCAACTGCGTTTCTTCATCTTAAAGAGGCGTTTAGTGGCATCTTTATATTTATACCCCCGAGGTATAGTAGAAATAACGTCTTTCTGCTAAACAATATTGTATTAAACTGAATGAATTTGTCGCGTACAATTTTAAAGCAAAATATTACTGGTATAAACATATAATTGTCAACTTCATCGATTAGATTAACTTTACCACAAATTATCCCAAAAACTACATATATAAACATATTCCTCAAATTACTAAAAGTAATATATATATATATATATATATATATATATATATATATATATATATATATACATATTATTCCATGAGCATGTAATGTATGCTATTACTCATGAGAATGAAGTTTGCATCACTCACCTTCCGGCTCGTGATGTAAATCATACGAGTGAGGAATAGCCATTACATGCGAATAGAATACAATAATATATCCACAACTGTCATATAATAACATACTCTACTATTATAAAATCAGAAATAACCTAACACATTTTAGAAAATTGTTTGTTTACAAACATAAACATAGTTAGCGTTGATCGCTAGGTATTTATTATAACAAAAGTATGAAGTGATTTGACATTGAGCAGAAAATTTTAAACTGACTATTCAACTAAATTTTAAGCTTAAGAAGAAAATAAAACTATAAAAAATGAGAAAACTAGTATAATTTTGGTTGTTTATGTGGAAAAAAAATACTTATTAAAAGTAATTTGTTTGTACTCTATGAAAGGTAAGATTTGAATTTGACATAAAGATTGAATAATATTATTCCGTCGAATTGTCATTATTATTCAATTAGCAATTGTAACTGAGGTGAGGTCATTAATGGATAAAAAAAAACGGTTGATTTATGGGTATATCATTTGACAATCGCGGATAAAGCAATATATTGCATATGTGGTATAGAAGTTTTTATCTTAATTTAATGGTTTATCCAAAAAATGTTATTACTTTAACATAACATTTTAATTTTTAAGTTTTTTATAGGAAAGTTTAAAAGATTTTTTTTGTGTTAGTATGCAACTGGACTTTGGTATACTTTTATATGTGAATATAGTGTTATTTAAAGAATATCATAAAGAAATTTATTTTATAAAAATCACTGCACGAATTAGGAAGTCCTAAAACATTTTTAAGTTTCCGGTCAACTTCACTCATTTCAGGCTACTATCGGTCATGGAAAAATATGTTTTCCATATTGATTTTTTTATCAACATAATGTATTAAGTAAAGAAACATTTGAACATATATGTGAAATTAATTACACATGATCATTAAATAAAGATATAAATCTAATGTTTTTATGTATGTAAAATTTGTACTGGTAATAAGGTTGACATCTTCTTAACCATTTAGCTGGACACGTGGCGTCTGTGATACTATGCTAAATATATTTTTATGGATATTTCTGGAATAGGATAATCTGAAAATTTGCCGTCAACATATCTTAAACACTAATGATTCACTATCTACCACTCCACTTAACCCATTAACACTATCTACTCTATACTATACTATGAAATAAAATTATGTAACAGTAGTCTGCCAAACGCCTCAAATTGTATACATGCATCATGGCTGGTTCGTAAAAAAGTTACAAAGTTTAAAGAAACATGACCAGATTAGAATAGTTTTTAAATGTTCTTTAATACTGTAGCGGGCATACGGTCGTAGCGCTGAAGTTGTAGATGACGTAAGCGTCGTGAGCACCGGCGGAGTAAACAAACAGATCTCGACCTGTTTAATTACTCGCGTTCACCTGCTCCTTTTTATTCGATGATGATATCGCATCAAAATTTTGAGAATATCCTAGAAAACGATGCCGGACTATATACAATCTACAGGGAAGACAGCCGGCCATTCGGATATAGACACACATTGTGAAATAAACAGTTAGTGATATAAATATAATGAAATAAATATCGTGTATATAAATAGTGCGTTGTATTAATTGTTTAAATAAATAATTTTAGAGGTTGTGTTTAATAATATCCTTAGTCTTTAATTAGTGTTTATATTTATTTGTTCATACTGTTCGTTATATTTATGATCTTCCAATATTTTTTTCTCTAATTTTTACACTTCACTCAAATAAAAAAAAAACTTTACAATATGTTTGGTATAACATCATATTTACACTCTGTTTTTTACGAATTTGATATAAAAACAAACTTGTGTAGTTAAAATTATTTGTTTTTTTAATTTGTTTTTATGCCAATTACTAAATTTGTTCTTATTCATTTTATATAAGTAGTAGGACGTCTCGTATATACAATATAATTAATCATTAAATGAACTTTTCATAAAAAATAATTTTGTATTTTTGAAAATGGTAGTTTCTTGGACGCCAGATGACCGCTTACGTACCTAACATTCAAATGTGCGGTTAAAGGTTAAAAAAACTTGATGCAAATTGGAGTACAAATTATTTTAGAACAGCAGAGAACATCATTTTAAGTCACAGTCCGACGACGACATAAGTTTGCGACCGAGCAAAAGTGGTTACAAAATAGCACCCAAGCAGGGACCGTCATCACTGTAACAAGATGACTATCGAGCAGGAATTGTTATCATAACATGTAAAATATTTGAAAACAAATTAAACCGGTTCGGTCTGTGAGTATTTTTTAACGTGAAGCATGGGATTTGTCATATCCATGGTTACGATTTGATTGACAGCAATGTATATGCCTGTCTCAACATAAGGGACAATTTTGACATTTGTTTGCTACTCTGTCAGTGTTAAAAAAAATCGATTTTGAAATACAATGGTTTCTACTGTGGAAGAGAAGATGCAGATTATTCGAATTTTAATCCAAGTCTTAGGCAAGTGTCGGACTTGTTTCGCGCTTCATTTCCTGATAGGCATACTCCAAGTGTAGCAACAATTCTAAGAATAGTGAATACCCTTAGAGGAAATGGTTCCGTCCAGCCTGCACATAACCGAAGGAATAGATCCTGTAATATATTAAATGCATTACAGGTCATACCATTTCCGAAATCACCAGGAGTTAGTTGTGGACGACACGGGACGAAGAATAAATTTTTGTGAAAGAATGTTTGGAAACGTTAATAACAATCCAGATTTGCTGCAAAATATGCTTTTACGGACGAAGCAACATTTTATTTACATGGCGAGCTAAATTCTCAAAATTGTCGGTATTGGTCTAGGGAAAAATCTACATTTGTATCATAGTACGAGGACTCAACGACCCGTGAAAGTTAACGTTTGGGCTGGCATAATAGGAACTCACATTATTGGGCCATTTTTATTAACGGGAATATTACTGCTCAAAATTATTTGTATTTATTGGAAAATGAAGTCATACCATTAAACATTGAAGACCCCTGGTTTCAACATGACGGCGCTCCTCTACACAATGCCCAAATTGTACGAAACATTTTCCCGTCGCTAGATTGGACGCGGTGGAGAAGTAGAATGGCCTGATAAGTCGCCCGATCTTACACCTCCATATTTTTAAAATCAAAATTTACATGGAGGGATATCTTCAAAATTTATATCAAAAGTACAAATTCAAAACATTTCTTAACATATTACAGTTGCCCAATTATCGAATGTGGTAGAAGAGTGTGGGTCATTAATTAGCAGTTGATGGAGGGATTATTCAAAATTTGTTGTAAGTTATTATGTTTACTTGTTTGCTAGTTGGTTTATTTGTTAGTTATTTTATAATTTCTTACAATATTTAAATATAATACTTCCGTCAAATTCATCCATTATGTTTCATTTTAAATGGGACAGGCAAATATATTGCTGTCAATCAAATGTCAAGTCGTACAATGGATATGACATATCCCATGTTTCATGTTAAAAAATACGCATGGCATACTATTGTTTATAGAATATACTTTGAAGCTTGAAATGCACAGATATTCTGTAACTCAGTGGTTAATTTATAGCAACTCGTTAATAGTATTTTACATTACAAGCCGGGTAAAACATTTTTTACTGCTGAATACGCGAACTTATCACCTACTTGAGGCAGTAAATAATTGTCTGGCGTGTATTGTACAATAATTTGAACTGTTATTCACTTGTAAATCGTAAATTGCAATTATAACCAAAACTTGTCAGTTGCAATTGACACTTATTTTAAATATGTATGAAAACAAATTTTACATGTCAACATCGTTACAAACGTGGTTACTAACATAAAATTTTAAAAAGTTAGTCGCCAATTTTACAATTTTCAAATGTAATAGGCGGTATCAATAATAGTATTATACATTACAAGCTACGTTAAACGGAATTTACTGTTGAAAGGAGGAAATGACTGGCGAGCGGATATACGGAAGGTAATGTGCTGGCCACATCAGGTTTTTTTTACTAGTAGCTGTCACTTATTCTTGTGTTCATCCTATATAATAAAGAATAAGAAAAAAATAATCTTTAATCATTTAAATATTTGATAGAGATTAATGGCCATTTGCACAGCTTATAGGTAATTTGTTTACCGCTGGTTAAATTGACAATATAGTATCAAATCGAAACGTCAAATGAGAAGTTAAATATTACTGTCAAAATTTCGAGACGCACTTTTTTTGTTAACCTGTATTTAAGACATTAAATAAACTATGCAACTGACCTTTAGTGAATGTTTTTTCAATATTAGGACTTATGTCGAACAGAGAAATTTTCGGTTCGTTCTCAAGATTTTTCAATCTGATTTGTCATGTTAGTGGGGGTTGAATACAATTTCGAGGCTCACTTAAAGATTTTCGTGACATACTTTTGTGCCGCCTCACACCTTTTGAGAAGCACTGGCTGCAACGAAGACCATGTAAACATGCTGCGTTATTTGAGAACTTGGAGTAATCCCATGAGGATAATTTATCTAGTTGTAGTTTTTACTCTTCAATGATAAATATGTCTACTGCAGCTTTTGCACATATTAAATTTATTCCTGTATCGCTAGACATCCATACATTACTGGCTTAGTGATCTACCCTTAGTTTCGTTCAGATTAACAATAACTTGAAATGCACGAAAAGAATTAATTCTTTTTCTTTTATACAAAGAGATTTGAAATAGGTAGTTGAAAAGATTCCGTACATATTACAAAAATTTCCGAAGATAACTGAAACAATATCATTCATTAAGTTATAAACCAATAAGAATACGTGATTTTCCTTAGTTGTCACGTATTTCAGCGGTTCTTATTAAGTAACCATGGTGAACGAATATACGAAACTTTATATTCGAATATAACTACCTACGTATATTAATTTATAGGTGCGTTTGATTATTTTGTTCTATGTACTCAGACTCAATGTCATTTTGAATTATATTTACGGAGCATAAAGTATAATCTTTTTCCTTCGAACACAGTATCGAGTACATAAATGAATCTATAGTTAGACTTCAAGGAGAAAAATCGTGCTTTTTATGCTTTAAATAGACATCTGAAATGAAAATGAGAGCAGTGACAGTGACAGCCCCAAATGCACCGAGATAAATAATTGAACGCACATATTATTCGACAGCAAGGCATGATTAAAGTAAAAAAAATCTGTTGTGGCCAGCACAATACCTCTCGCCCCTTTCTTTTTTGGTTACATAAGAATAGGGCGCGTACAGTCATGTTACATTGTTGGCCTTGACAAGCAGATGTGGGGGCCCGTTTCAGAATGATAATTAGTAATTATGTACGTGGATGTCAATTGTCAATTTTTCATTCAGAATTTCAAGATTTTTTAAATACACGTATAGTTAATTTGTCACCAAGAGTGTAGAATTTACTTGTCGAGGAAAATAAACCACATGGATTTGGAAAATCACTAAATTTAGAATGAGAAATTATGATACTCTTGACATCTGTATACATAATTACTAGCTATCATTCTGACATGGGCCCCCATATCTGCTTGCCAAGGCCAACAAAATCACATGACTGCTCGCGCACTATTGTATTTAACATTTCTTGTATACCTACACTCTACACCAAAAATTCTACTTACATATATCTATTCCTTATATTTAGATTGTTTAATTTTAAATTCATTTTATGAAGAAATTTTGTCCTCTTCTAATTTTTCGAAATGTTTCCAATTCATTGTCAGGATTGACAGTATTTTTGAAGGATATATGTAATATACCTATAATTTTAAATATTTAACTATTAATACATTAAGAAATAATATAATGTATGTACTTCCCAGAAAAAGTCTTCAGTAATGTCTCCGGATTTCTGACACTGACATTTATCTGTCAGTTACAAACAATTTAAATTTACAACTATTTTCCATGACATTCTTTCGGCTGTAAAATATATTAGGTACAACAGATTATTTTATATATTATATTTCTTTTATCTCTAAATCTATAGATTATATAATAAAATATTTAAATGTATCAGATAGAGAATTAAATTTTCTTTAATATTACCAAGAAAAAAATTCAAAAAAATAATATTTAGAAGATTTTTTTTCAAGAATCTTCTACTTTCGGTTGTCCAATTGTTACCAAAACCTTTTCAGATCTTCCCATGAATGTCCGATTGGGAAATACGTAGTTAAACAAATTTAAAGTCTTATAGTTTTTGAGTAATCGTCCTTCCAACATCCTACATACATCCACACACACACACATACATCCACACACACACACACACACACACACACACACACACACACACAGACATCATCGTAAAAATGTTAAAATCGGATTGTAGGGACCCTAAAACGTGCTTATTCAATAAAATCTGGATATGCGATTTTTAGCAAGAATGCAATACCTCTCTTAGCGAGAGGTAAAAAAAGTAAACAATAATTATTTGGATCACAAGCTTATTTATTTGAAATACGAGCATTTCAATATAATATTATATACTACCACAGACTACAACTATATTTAAAAAGATAGGTTATATGGCATACAGTTTGTCGTTTCTGTAAAAAAAATTAGGCCGTAGGCGTATGTTCAATTTACTTTTTACATATTAATTTATTTTTCATTCAGTCTACCTGTATACAACTGGACAATCGAAAATTCTCGACATACTCAACGTGTTGCCTATAGGAAATCGCACTCGACCATGGTCTCGTGATGTTTCCAGGTAACACGTTTCGTATAATCGAGAATTTTCAAACGTCATGTTGTATAACATATGAATATGTAAATAAGCAGGTAGTTTGTAGAGATAATACAAACAAATACAAAATCATCATGATTCATATTTTTTAGAATATTATTTTAAAAATGTATAAAATAGTTCCCTTCAACATATTTTTAGAATTAGTATCATATTTAAAAAATCTGTTGTGGCCCGCACAATACCTCTTGCCATTTTCATTTTATGTTGCATAGGGTGCGAGCAGTCCTGTGACTTTATTGGCCTTGGCAAGCAGATATGGGGGCCCATGTCAGAATGACAACTAGTAATAATGTACATAGGTTTCAGTATCATAATTTTTCATTCAAAACATCATGATTTTTGAAGTCCTTGTGGATTATTTTCCTCGACAAGAATACATATTCCATACTATTGATGAGAAAAAAACTTTAGAATTCTCAAAGCTGTATGTGAAGGCCAACAAAATCACATGACTGCTCGCGTCCCATAAGTAACGAATTTAACATTTCTTGTACACACAAATAATTGAAATTGTATCTCATCTTTCCTTCTATGAGGAATTTTGTCCTACTCTTCTAACATGTTTAAAATTCTTCAACTTCATTGACAGTATTAGCGGTATTTTTTTATGGATATATTACATATATCCATAAGAAGTCTTCCAGTAATGCTGATTTTTGACACTGACATTTTGAATTTATCTGTCAATTACAAACATTTAAATATCTCAACTGTTTTTTGGGCAACGAGATTTATTACAACAGATGATTCTATATTATTATATACTGTATCTGCAAACCTATAGGAGATATCATAAAATTTTAAAATGTATCGAATAGAGAATTTTACATTCTTTATTACTAATGATAAAAAATTTCAAAAAAATAATATTTAGATTTTTTTTAAGATCCTACTACTTCCGGTTTTCCAATTGGTACCAAAACCTATTCAACTCTCCCCATTAATGTTAGATTGAGGAATCCGTAGTCAAACAGGTCTTTAGTCTTATAGAAATTGACAAATCGTATCTTCCATAACCTCACACGCACATCCACACACACACAAACACACACACACTCACACACACACCCAGACATCATTGTAAAAATCTTAAAATCGGATTCTATGGACCTTAAATCGTGCTTATTTAATAAAATCTGGATATGCGATTTTTAGCATGAATCCAATACCTCTCTTAGCGAGAGAGGTAAAAATAAATGTGTAGGTTTTCGACCAAAAAAATAAAAGGTGCTAACAAAAGAAGAGATTGAAAAATTTATAAAAAAAGCATTCATCTGGAATGCTTCTTGGTAATGACGGAAATTTACATTTTATTTATTTTTATATATTTTAAGTAAATAATATATTGCAGTCATTTTGATAATGGGTATATACGGCGAATGTAGAAGAGCCGAAATATTAAACCTGACAATAGATGATATCGAGAATAAGGGATCAATACTTATTTTAAAAATCGAAGATACAAAAACTCATACTCAGAGAATATTTATTATTTCAAATTTGTCGTATATCGAATTATACAGCAAATATTATACCTTACGTCCACATTTACCACTAGCCGAAGATTTTCATCAAGTATGTTACCGGAAAATGTGTATATCAAGTCATTGGGATTAATAAAATCAGAACACTCCAAAAGAAATAACATTTTTGAAATTACCGGAAGCGGAGTGCTACATTGGTCATTGTTTCCGGCGATCTTCCGCTAGACTTCTAGCCCGAGCTGATTTTATCCATCTGAGACATAGGGGTTGGCTATAGGAAATGCCAATCGACCTTCGGTCTCATGATATTTTCAGGCAACACGTTTCGTATAATCGAGAATTTTCAACCATCTTGTTGTATAATATATGTCTATATGTAAATACGCAGATAGCTTGTAGAGGTAATACAAACAAATACAAAATCATCATAGTTCATATTTTTTAGAATTTTATTTTAAAAATGTATAAACTAGTTCCCTTAAACAATAAAACATATAACCATTCGTTACTTCCGCTGCTTAAAAGTTCACAACTAATCTTTTGGAAAGCTTTCAAAATAAACATGAATTGCACTATTGCAGCATCAATCTGTTCTTCATGCTTTCTACCCTGTAAATTTTAAATAAGTGCAAAAATATAAAAAGGTCGGCCAATGCAAATAAAATTGATTAATTAACTTAACTTTCGCAACTTAATTTCAAATAACAGATAAATAACAGTTTACAATAGTGCAAATTTTGTTTCCCATAGCCTTCTGATCTTACTCTCAATATATGTAACGTGACCTTCGTATAGACTGACGAGGAAAATAAATGAATACTTGCACAAGAATGGATAAATTACTTTTTTCCTACAATGTACAGATGTACTAAGAATAAATATAATAATTAATAACCTATCTCATATACAGTGCAGACCAAAATATATATCACCTTCATATCATGGTTTCTTCGGCATATTGTTTTCATCAAAATGTATTTATTTATTTATTTACCATTTTGTGGGAAACCAACAGTGTAATAACAAAAATGAAACAATAAACTTAATAATAGAATGCGATTATAAATATAAAAGTTAAATGAAATATATTACAAAAGGAATACCGAAGTATTATAAAATATTTTGGTTTAGTCCACCATTCAAGATGGCTGATAGTGATAAACCGCAAAATTTGTCTCCAAATGATTTAGCTGATATAACTTGCAAGAGATGTCATAAAGTGTATTAAGTGCAAAGTGGTGTCTCATACATCCTGTGCTAAAAAATTGAAATTATCAGTGCTGGGTGATAATCTGACTAAATGCTGTGGTGATGATAATGACGATGAAGAAAATGACTTATCATATGCTAGTTTTAATGACGAAGATTCAAATCAGATACAAATGTTAAAGAGCAGAATTTTTTATATGAAGCAAATAATTAAACAAAGATATTTTAATAAAAAATCAAAATCAAACTAGTAATTTATTAAATGACTACGTGTTCTTATTAAGAAATGGAAAAAATAATGGACACTGTGAGCCATCTGTCAAGAAAGATTGGCATATAGCCAACAGCAAGGCCAATGCAGCAAACAGCAACATGAATAAATCTGTCAAAAATTTAAAACAATATGAGTAAAAATATGAAGGTAAATAATCCGATATCTGTTACATATGATAAATCAAATAATGTGTCTATTAATTCTGATAATAATCAAATTGAAAAGGATGCAACTGGAACTTCACACAAGGGACAGTCACAGTCAAACCAAAAGAAAACACGTTTCGTCTACGGAAAACTTGAAACAAACTCTTCAAATTCTACTTTAAAAGCTATCCCTAAATTGTCTTCCATACATGTATGTAGACTGGACCCAATAACTACCGAAGAAGGTGTCAAGAATCAAGTGTAAAGTGTCTGGCCTGAAATATGAGTTGCAAAATTGCAGTCTAAATACCCTATATTCGTCATTTAGATTGACTATCCACCATGGTAATCAAGGGAAAATAATGGAACCTTCCTTATGGCGATCTGGAGCATATTTAAAACCTTTTTTCAGAAGAAACGAACAACTCGAAGAAATGTTTAGTTTCAGATGATAATATTATGTAAATGTAACAATGTAAACATGATACTGCTGATGTACTTAATTTTTTTTAATGTAATAAAATTTTATGGTTTTCAGAAAATAATATCTGAACCCACAAGAGTAACTAGAGCAACTTAGCTGTTTGGATAATCTTTTCACAAATATTGAAACCGAATTTAAAGTGGGTGTAATAGCTCCGTGTCTTTCTGACCATAAAGGACATTTTTTTCTTAATCATGGTGACGTCAATGATGCAAGTACTCATCCGGTACTTATGCGACAATTTACTCAGAAAAATATTCAATTTTTTAAAACTCTTTAAATATGATTGATTTCACAATTTTTTTTATTGTCATTATTTGTCGGCTGAACAGTGTGGTTCTTACTTAATTGATAATTTAACCTATTTAATTGCTTTACATTTTCCTTTAAAACAATGTACTAAAAAAGTTAACTGTTCTCCGGTTAAATGGTATAATTCAGATCTCAAAAAAATGAGAGAAGAATTATATGTTTTAAAAAATCTGTTTCAGTAGTACACAGAATGAAATTTTTCTACATTTATACAAAAGTAAACGCAAAAATTATAAAAAAGAAATAAAAGAGTCTAAAACAAATGCCTATAATAATTTCATTAATAATTCAGACAATAAAAGTAAAACTAGTTGGAATCTAATAAATTTTGAGTGAAATCAAGTAAGAAATCAAACCATAAACTTAGATTTGAAACTTGATGATTACAACAACTACTTCACGACGGTGGCAATTAATATAATAAATAATATTTCAAACAGTCAATTTAAAGCGGAAGATAATTTGATGTGTACTACTCAACCTAGTTCTTGTGTCTTTACATTACAGGCTACAGATGTAATTGTGGTATACGATGCCATTAAATCGTTAAAAATTCTAAATGTTTAGATTTTTATAATATTAGTAACAATTATTGTTTTTATTTTGTAATTCTCTTGGTGTTATACCTCAATAATAATAAAATATATAAATAAATAAAAACACAAATTAATAATCATATCGATTTCGGTTTTATTCAAAAACCATCTTCAGAGTAATAAGAAAATTATAAATTAATAAATATAAATAAAAATAAAAATATTTGACATAACAAAAGAAAATATCTATAAAATGTATATAATACAAAGTAGGTTTTGTTAATACATTTTAAATTCCAAAATTATAAATATAAAAGTAGAAATAAAAATTCTAATAAATTAAAATGAAAATTATATTGAAATATAATATGATATTAATATGTTATATGTAAATTGTAAAATATATTTTTTATATAAACAAAAAATAAATAATAATAATAAATTAGATTTTAAATTTATTTATATATTAATATATTTTTTTTATTTTATTTTAATTCCAACTTAAAAATTTTGATTTTTTTTTTAAATTAATTAAATATTTGTAAAACATTATTCATAATTTTGGTTTTTAAAATGTATAATTGTTTATTCATTAACGGTAAGCCTTTGGAAGTTTTGTAAATAACATCATCTTCGTTTTTTCTTCAGAGAATTTCATTCCGGTGGTATTTGCCCATTTTTGTAGCTGGTTTACTGTGTGTTGTATAGTTCTTTTTAATTGTTGTAGTGTTTTTATTTCTGAAGTAGATTGCGATATCGTCGGCGAACAGTGATATTTTTACTTGACTGGGAATATATTCGGTGATGTTGTTCATTGCCAGCAGGAATAGCGTGACACTGAGTATTTCTCCTTGGGGGGGTTCCGTTTTCTTGACATTTTTCGTCAGATGGTTGTCCATTGAAAAGTACTCTGAATTTGCGCTCTGTAAGGAAGTTGTTGACATAATTTAAAATATTTCCATCTAGTTTCAGTTCTTTTAGGGCTTTAATGGTGTAGTGTCTCCAGATAGTGTCATATGCTTTAGAGATGTCAAAGAATATGGCTACTGTGTGCTGTTTATTTTTAAAGGCGTTATGTACTTCTCTGTCTGGAGTGCTATTAGTTGGTCTGTGGTGGATCTACCGTTTCTGAAGCCGCTTTGATTTTTGTTTAGAATGTTGTTGTTTTTTAGAAACCAGACTAATCTTTTGTTTATTATTTTTTGCAATAGTTTGCTCAGGCAGATTGATAAAGATATTGGTCTGTAGCTGTCTGTTTTTGTTTTGGGTTTATTGAGTTTCAGTAGTGGTATTGTGGTGACTTCTTTCCATTTTTGTGGGAATTTATTTTTCGTCCATATGTTGTTGTATATTGTTAATATATATTCTTTTGTTTTTGTTGGGAGATGTTTAATTATTTCGTATGTTATGCCATCAGGACCTGGACTTGAAGATTGTTTAGTTTCTTGAAGTACGATGTCGAGTTTATTGATTGTTAAAGGATCATTTATTATATTGTCATTATTTATGACTATTTCAATATTTTTGTTTTCCTCCTTTTGTTTATACGTGACATATTCGGGGGTGTATTGTGTGTTGCATGAATTCTCATCAACTTGTTGTGCTAGTTTATTTGAAATTTCGAGAGGTTTTGTAAATATATTATTGTTGGATATTATGATGTTAGTGTTTGCGTATGGTTTTTTTTCCATGTAGTCTTTTTATTTTTTGCCATACTTCTTTTACAGGTGTGTCGGATGAAATAAATGATGTATACTCCTGCCATGATTGTTTTTTAGTTTGTACTATTATTTTTCTGCATAATGCTTTTGTACGTTTCAATTCAATTAAGTTTTCCAAAGATCTATGTTTTTTTGTATCTACTAAGTGCTTTTTTATTATTTTTTACTACAAGCTCACATTGTGCGTTCCACCACGGTACAGTTTTCTTATATTTGTTTATTTTAACTCTTTTCAGGGTTAAATCTGCTGCTTCCGTTATAGTTTTTATGAGGGCCTCTACTTGTTCGTCTATGTCTTCCGATGTTGGTACTATTTTTATTTCCGACAGTTCTGTGAAAAGTGCCCAATTTGCATTTTCTGTTTTCCATTTTTGTATAGTGCATTGTGCGGTGTCTTCATTTTCGTCAGTTATGGTAATTTTTATGGGTAAATGGTATCCCATATGTAGTAAGGGTAGTACAGTCCATGTCAAATCATAAACTATTGATGTATCGCAAATGGTTATATCAATGGCAGTAAAGTTTCCTGATCTAGAACAGAAGTGTGTTTTAGTTCCATCATTTGGGAGTATTAAATCATCATTCCGATCTAGTACTTTTTCTATGATTGTTCCTCTACTATCGTTACTATCACTACCCCATATTATGTTATGGGCGTTTATGTCGCTCATTAAAAGAAACTGTTTTGGTAGCTGGCCTATGAGTGATTCGATTTCTGCTGTCTGTATTAGTTGTTTGGGTGGGAGATATAGTGAGCAGATTGTATTTTTTTGTGGGATGTACGTGGTTATGGCAACTGCTTCTAGGTGGGTATTTAAAATGAGTTTGCTTGTATGTTTCTGGTTGCTTGCTAATATGGCTACTCCGCCGCTTGCATTATTTCTTAAGTTGTGTCTATCCTTCCTATATATTGTAAAGTTCAGTGATGCTTTGTGGTAGGAATGGAGGTGGGTTTCCTGTAAACAGATATATTGGGCATTTGTGTCTGTTGCGATTTTTTGTAGTTCTGGAAGGTGTGTATGGAATCCATTGAGGTTCCACTGAAGAATGTTTATTGTTTGCTTATTTAGGTTTCTTGATCCTGTTGTTCTTCTTCAAGTTGAATTTTTATACGATTTTGTATTCTAGTGAATCGGCCTTTTATAATTTTTCTCTTAAGAAATGAGGTCCGTGAAGTTGGCAACCACCTAAAAGCACAAACAATGAAATTGGTGGGAATCGTTTGTGCTTCGTTAGTGCTTGATTGTGCCTTTTGAAAATATACAGCAACCCCAAGCGTTCATTAGTTATAAACAAATTAAAAGTGGTTGCCAACTTCACGCTTAGCAACCACCTTAGAAGCACAAACGACCAAATTAATGTCAATCGTTTGTGCTTCGTTAGTGCTTCAAGGATATATATAAATAAAGTCAGCAACCCCAAGCGTTCATTAGTTATTAACATAATAAAAGTGGTTGCCAACTTCACGGTCAGCAACCACCTTAGAAGCACAAACGACCAAATTAGTGTCAATCGTTTGTGCTTCTTTAGTGCTTCAAGGATATACATAAATAAAGTCAGCAACCCCAAGCGTTCATTAGTTATTAACAAAACAAAAGTGGTTGCCAACTTCACGGTCAGCAACCACCTTAGAAGCACAAACGACCAAATTAGTGTCAATCGTTTGTGCTTCGTTAGTGCTTCAAGGATATACATAAATAAAGTCAGCAACCCCAAGCGTTCATTAGTTATTAACAAAACAAAAGTGGTTGCCAACTTCACGGTCAGCAACCACCTTAGAAGCACAAACGACCAAATTAGTGTCAATCGTTTGTGCTTCGTTAGTGCTTCAAGAATATACATAAATAAAGTCAGCAACCCCAAGCGTTCATTAGTTATTAACAAAATAAAAGTGGTTGCCAATTTCACGGTCAGCAACCACCTTAGAAGCACAAACGACCAAATTAGTGTCAATCGTTTGTGCTTCGTTAGTGCTTCAAGGATATACATAAATAAAGTCAGCAACCCCAAGCGTTCATTAGTTATTAACAAAATAAAAGTGGTTGCCAACTTCACGGTCAGCAACCACCTTAGAAGCACAAACGACCAAATTAGTGTCAATCGTTTGTGCTTCGTTAGTGCTTCAAGGATATACATAAATAAAGTCAGCAACCCCAAGCGTTCATTAGTTATTAACAAAATAAAAGTGGTTGCCAACTTCACGGTCAGCAACCACCTTAGAAGCACAAACGACCAAATTAGTGTCAATCGTTTGTGCTTCGTTAGTGCTTCAAGGATATACGTAAATAAAGTCAGCAACCCCAAGCGTTCATTAGTTATTAACAAAATAAAAGTGGTTGCCAACTTCACGGTCAGCAACCACCTTAGAAGCACAAACGACCAAATTAGTGTCAATCGTTTGTGCTTCGTTAGTGCTTCAAGAATATACATAAATAAAGTCAGCAACCCCAAGCGTTCATTAGTTATTAACAAAATAAAAGTGGTTGCCAACTTCACGGTCAGCAACCACCTTAGAAGCACAAACGACCAAATTAGTGTCAATCGTTTGTGCTTCGTTAGTGCTTCAAGGATATACATAAATAAAGTCAGCAACCCCAAGCGTTCATTAGTTATTAACAAAATAAAAGTGGTTGCCAACTTCACGGTCAGCAACCACCTTAGAAGCACAAACGACCAAATTAGTGTCAATCGTTTGTGCTTCGTTAGTGCTTCAAGGATATACGTAAATAAAGTCAGCAACCCCAAGCGTTCATTAGTTATTAACAAAATAAAAGTGGTTGCCAACTTCACGGTCAGCAACCACCTTAGAAGCACAAACGACCAAATTAGTGTCAATCGTTTGTGCTTCGTAGGTGCTTTAAGGATATACATAAATAAAGTCAGCAACCCCATGCGTTCATTACTTGAAAACAAAATAAAAATGGTTTACACCTTCATGCCCAATAACTACCCGTAAATCGCAAATGACAATATATTTTCTACTAACATAGTTATGTAGTATTTTCCAGGTTACTACAAATTTTTACCATCCGCTACTCTTGATAAGGGGGATATATTAGTATAGAGCTAAAAATCGCACATCGAGATTTGTTTTAAGATCCCTATAATCCGATAATAATATTTTATGAAGATGTATGGAGACGTGTCATGCAGGTGTGTGTGGCTGTATGACACTTTACTTGAATTTACAGATATCCGGATTTCGAAGGCCACCATTGGGATCTCCGAAACTATAAGAGATATGACTTCGGTTAATTGAAACATGTTGTGCGCCTTTGATTGGCCATCTTAGATGAGCTTTTATTTTGCAAAAAAATCTCGTGGGTTACTAGATAATGGCGGAAAACTAAATTTGATCAATTTTTACCTCCCACTACCCTTGGTAAGGGAGGTACATAGGGATCGTGCTAAAAATTGCATATCGAGATTTTGGTAAATAACCACGTTTTAAGGTCCCTATAATCCGTATTTAACATTTTCACGATGATGTCTGTATGTATGTATGTATGTGTGTGTGTGTGTGTGTGTGTGTGTGTGTGTGTGTGTGTGTGTGTGTTTGTGTGTGTGTATGTGTGTGTGTGGATCCTCTTTACGCACTATATTATCGTTCATATATATATATATATATATATATATATATATATATATATATATATATATATATATATATGTAAAAATGAAATACTCATTTTTGTTGTTATGGAAACAACATCATATCAATGTCAATAGATTTTCACAAGACATTTCATTAATTTATTTTAAATTCTATTACAGTCATATAATTAAAAGGTACTAGTGTACTGACTGTAAAAATCGATTTTCTTTTAAGGTAAGATTTTGTAATGATTGATATAATTTGAATTGTTTATAATATTATTGTTATTATATGTGATATTAATAAATAAAAATTCTTTTAAGGAGCAAATCGGTCTATAGTTAATACCATATCAGAGACAAGCTTTCATAATTATAAATCGATTTTTGTCAACTTTGAAGATGACACTAGTAAAAGTACGACTCCGCCTCGAATTTGTTGAAGAGAAGGACGATTCTAGGTTAATCAGAGTTACATCAATACGATTAATATCAGAGGAAACCACATACGCTTTTCCAATAGAATATCAATGTTCACGACATCATAATGAACTATTCAGTATTAATATAGTTAGAAATGCATGCAAAGTATTAAGAAAAAAAGGCCAGTACCGAAATATAACTATTACATTACCATCTGAAATAGTTCCCTTGTATTTGGATGATGATTTAAACTTTGTCTTTAGAAATAATTATTTAGAGGAAGTAGTTGAGAATCCAAAATCTATTAAAGAAGATGTACCAGTAGCAGCAATCGGAAACCAAGTAGAGTTAATAAAACTGATTGAAAAATTAACTGAAAGACTAGATACTAAAGAGAATAAACCAGTAAATATATCTCACATTCAGAAACAGCTTATTTTAAACAAATTTCAAGGAAATGAGAATGCAAAAGAATGGATCACTATTTTTGAAAAAGAATGTGCAAGATACGAAATAAACAGGGATGAAGATAAAATACAAGTTTTACGCCTATTTTTAGAAAAAAATGCTACGGAATGGTACAGTTCAACTTTATGTAAACTGACATTACAAGGAAAATGGGAAGATTGGCGTGATTCTTTTTTACAAACATATAGTGATAAAAGTTGGCATTCTGTATATTATGCTTATAATTTCAAGTTTATAAATGGAACATTATTAGATTATGGATTGAAGAAAGAAAGACTGTTGTTAGAAACGGAACCTCACATGTCAGATAGATCTCGTATTAATCACATTGTTGTTGGTCTACCATTCTACATTCAAGATCGTCTAGATAAGGAAGAAATAAATACAACAGAACAGCTCATGAATCAGCTACGTAGATATACACAAACATATCCTAGAATAAAGAAGGGTGAAGTAAGATCATCCACTGTAAATAATAGGAATGATACTCGTTCTATTGAGATTAAAAATCAGAAACCGGTAGAAAAACGACCATGTATTATCTGTGAGTCACATGGATATTCAGGGCGTTTTCATCCAATAGAATATTGTAGAAATAAAGGACGTACTACTAATGACAAACGTGTAAATCTAACAGAGATTGAAGAGATTGCCGTTAATGCTCAGGAAGAAACAAAAAACGAGGTTACACACCACTAATTCGATTAACTGTCACTGTAAATAAAAAGGAAGTTACTGGAGTTTATGACAGTGGATCCAAAATAACACTAATAAATTCAAAGATTATAGAAGAATTTAAAGATAAGGTGTTAAAGAATGAACAAACTTTTAAGACAATTAGTGGTGTGCAAAAGAGCTATAATAAGATAAAATTACCAATGAAGATTCATAAAATAGAAAAAGAAATAGAAGTCCATGTAATTAAGAACGATAATTTTTCATACGATGTATTATTAGGATTAGATGCAATTCAGAAATTTCGTTTAATTCAAGATGATAAGCTAAATATTAGTCAACGAGTGAATGGTAATATAGAAAAAATAAGAAATGTAAAAGAGAAAAATACACTTCAATTGAATTACTATGAAGAAGAAACATTTGCATATTTAGATAAACTGCAGCATTTAGATCAAGAAAAAAATATTAAGCTTTCTGAAGTGATAAATAAAAATTTAGCAGTATTTGCAAAACACAAATATGACATTGGGCAAGTAGAAAATCCGCAAGCTCATATTAAACTGATGGAAAATAAATACATTTCAAAAAAGCCTTATAGATGCTCGATTCCAGATGAACAAGAAATAGAGAGCCAAATAACCAAGTTACTTGAGACAGATCTGATAGAAGAATCTGAATCTCCTTTTGCAGCACCTGTAACTTTGGCATACAAGAAAGAAGATGGTAGACGTTCACGGTTGTGTATTGATTTTCGTGAACTGAATAAAATTTTAGTACCAGAATCACAACCGTTTCCAAGAATTGAGGATATTATAGTAAAAACTCGAAATTGTAAATGGTATTCGGTTTTTGACATCAATTCCGCTTTCTGGTCTGTACCAATAAGGCCAAAAGATCGTCATAAGACTGCTTTTGTTACACAGAGTGGTCATTACCAATGGAAGAGACTACCATTTGGCCTAAAAATTTCACCAGCAATTTTTCAACGTGCTCTAGCCACCGCAATTCGACGTAATGGACTTCAGGATTTTTGCGTGAATTATATTGATGACATCTTAATATTTTCTAAAGATTATGAGGAGCATTTATGTCACATAAATAAACTACTACAGGCAATTAAATTAGAAGGATTCCGGTTAAAATTATCAAAATGCAATTTCGCACAGTTTTCAGTAAAATATTTGGGACATATACTAGGATATAATTCGGTCAGACCACATCATGATAATTTAAAATCAATAAAAGATTTTCCAAAACCACAAAACAAGAAAAATATTCGTCAATTCTTAGGGAAAATAAATTTTTATCATAAATACATTCCAGATTATACAAGAATACTTGAACCAATGCACAACCTTCTACGGAATAATACAGATTTTAGATGGACAGCAGAATGTGATACAACGTTCATTAAAATAAAAGAATACTTATGCCAGAGTCCAATTTTGTCAATTTTTGATCCAAAAAAGACGACTTTCCTTTTCACAGATGCGAGTACCCTTGGTGTTGGAGCAGTGTTGAAACAGACCCAAGATAATGGTGAATTACATCCAGTGGCATACTTCTCGAAGAAATTCACCCCATCCCAAGCAAAGAAAAAAGCAATTTATCTGGAATGTCTTGCAATAAAAGAAGCAATACGTTATTGGCAACACTGGCTATTAGGGCACAAGTTCCACGTAGTTTCAGATCATAGGCCTTTGGAAAATTTGAAAGTAAAGGCTAGAACTGATGAGGAGCTGGGGGATTTGGTATATTATCTGTCTCAATATGATTTTAAAATAAGATATTCACCCGGAAAGACAAATCAAGAAGCAGATGCTCTATCTAGAAATCCGGTTTTGGAATCTTTTGAGAATACAGATGACATACTTCAAATTGTAAACTTGGTCACAATAGAAGACTTAAAGCGTGATCAAGCAAACAATCAGAATGAACTCTCTATAGATAAGAAAACATATAAAAAAGGTGATCTATTTTATAAAAGGCTACGAAACAGGGAACGTATTTTTATATCTAAAGATTTTGGTTTAACACTAATTAAGAAAATTCATTATCATTATGGTCACATTGGAGTAGGTCATATGTTAGCCAAGATACGACCATTTTATTATTTTAGACAGATGGACGCGCTTATAAGGAAATTCTGTAACCAATGTGAAACCTGTAAGAAGAACAAATCCAGAAGAAGCCGAGACATTGGTCATTTATCACAACTGGGTCCAGCAAAAGAACCATTTGAGATTATGTCATTAGATACTATTGGTGGTTTTGCAGGGAATCGATCGCCTAAACGATATCTCCATCTATTGGCTGATCACTTCACTCGCTTTGCATATACTTATCCTTCAAGAGGCCAACAAGCTAAAGATCTAATTCAATTCTTACGTCCTATTTTTGAAAAGAATAAAGTAAAAATTCTGCTTGCAGATCAGTATACCGGCATTAATTCAAAAGTATTTAAAAATTTCTACGTTACTATGACATAACATTGATTTTCACGGCAGTGGATTGCCCTTTCTCAAATGGTTTGAATGAACGTTTAAATCAGACGCTAGTCAATCGTATCCGTTGCAAGATTAGCGAACAACCACAACGCCCATGGTCCAAGCTTGCTTTAGAATGTACAGATGAGTACAACCGTACTATTCACAGTGTGACTAAATTCTCCCCATTATATTTACTTACTGGAAATCAATCTTCGATAATACCTCCAACTCTTAGTCAACCAAATGATTTGGTACAAGATAAAATGCAAGCTTCCGAAAATTCTCAAATATATCATTTTTCAAATAAATCCAGAATTGATCGGAAGAAAAGAGAATATGATTTTCAAGTTGGGGACTTGGTTTATGTAGAAATGGGTAGTCGTTTAAATCGAAACAAATTAGATCCTATAAGGTCAGGACCACTAAAAATATTACGTAGAGTGTCTTCAACGATATATGAAGTAGGCGGTAGTCGCCGCAGATCACAGGCCAATTTTGTACATAGTAGCAAGCTCTTGCCTTTCCAAGGGGGGGAGATGTAAAAATGAAATACTCATTTTTGTTGTTATGGAAACAACATCATATCAATTTCAATAGATTTTCACAAGACATTTCATTAATTTATTTTAAATTCTATTACAGTCATATAATTAAAAGGTACTAGTGTATTGACTGTAAAAATCGATTTTCTTTTAAGGTAAGATTTTGTAATGATTGATATAATTTGAATTGTTTATAATATTATTGTTATTATATGTGATATTAATAAATAAAAATTATTTTAAGGAGCAAATCGGTCTATAGTTAATACCATATCAGAGACAAGCTTTCATAATTATATATATATATATATATATATATATATATATATATATATATATATATATATATATATATATATACAGGATGGAAACGAACTTAATGTCATAAATTTAAGGGTGAGTAGTATGACATGTGTAGATTACGAAACTGTTATATCTATATATATATATATATATATATATACAGGGTGGAAACGAACTTAATGTCATAAATTTAAGGGTGAGTAGTATGACATGTGTAGATTACGAAACAGAAAGAATTTTTTTAAAATTCGCATATTTAAGGGTAGTTTTCATGAAACTAACATTTTTGGTACCACTGGACCACTGGCAACGCATTTGCATTATTTTGTCTATTACACAATTATTTTCGTTAAAAATGTTATTTAATTTAATTATTAAGAATAATATCTTATACAACTAATTTTGAATATATTTTTGATAACCATATTTTTAATGAAATATGAATTAAAACAGCAGTAAAAAAAAGTTTCCTTAAGAAAAGTCGAATTTTCGTTTTTCAAATTTTAAAAAAATTCTTTCAGTTTCGTAATCTACACATGTCATACTACTCACCCTTAAATTTATGACATTAAGTTCGTTTCCATCCTGTATATATATATATATATATATATATATATATATATATATATATATATATATATATATATATATATATAATTATGAAAGCTTGTCTCTGATATGGTATTAACTATAGACCGATTTGCTCCTTAAAAGAATTTTTATTTATTAATATCACATATAATAACAATAATATTATAAACAATTCAAATTATATCAATCATTACAAAATCTTACCTTAAAAGAAAATCGATTTTTACAGTCAATACACTAGTACCTTTTAATTATATGACTGTAATAGAATTTAAAATAAATTAATGAAATGTCTTGTGAAAATCTATTGAAATTGATATGATGTTGTTTCCATAACAACAAAAATGAGTATTTCATTTTTACATCTCCCCCCCTTGGAAAGGCAAGAGCTTGCTACTATGTTCAAAATTGGCCTGTGATCTGCGGCGACTACCGCCTACTTCATATATCGTTGAAGACACTCTACGTAATATTTTTAGTGGTCCTGACCTTATAGGATCTAATTTGTTTCGATTTAAACGACTACCCATTTCTACATAAACCAAGTCCCCAACTTGAAAATCATATTCTCTTTTCTTCCGATCAATTCTGGATTTATTTGAAAAATGATATATTTGAGAATTTTCGGAAGCTTGCATTTTATCTTGTACCAAATCATTTGGTTGACTAAGAGTTGGAGGTATTATCGAAGATTGATTTCCAGTAAGTAAATATAATGGGGAGAATTTAGTCACACTGTGAATAGTACGGTTGTACTCATCTGTACATTCTAAAGCAAGCTTGGACCATGGGCGTTGTGGTTGTTCGCTAATCTTGCAACGGATACGATTGACTAGCGTCTGATTTAAACGTTCATTCAAACCATTTGAGAAAGGGCAATCCACTGCCGTGAAAATCAATGTTATGTCATAGTAACGTAGAAATTTTTTAAATACTTTTGAATTAATGCCGGTATACTGATCTGCAAGCAGAATTTTTACTTTATTCTTTTCAAAAATAGGACGTAAGAATTGAATTAGATCTTTAGCTTGTTGGCTTCTTGAAGGATAAGTATATGCAAAGCGAGTGAAGTGATCAGCCAATAGATGGAGATATCGTTTAGGCGATCGATTCCCTGCAAAACCACCAATAGTATCTAATGACATAATCTCAAATGGTTCTTTTGCTGGACCCAGTTGTGATAAATGACCAATGTCTCGGCTTCTTCTGGATTTGTTCTTCTTACAGGTTTCACATTGGTTACAGAATTTCCTTATAAGCGCGTCCATCTGTCTAAAATAATAAAATGGTCGTATCTTGGCTAACATATGACCTACTCCAATGTGACCATAATGATAATGAATTTTCTTAATTAGTGTTAAACCAAAATCTTTAGATATAAAAATACGTTCCCTGTTTCGTAGCCTTTTATAAAATAGATCACCTTTTTTATATGTTTTCTTATCTATAGAGAGTTCATTCTGATTGTTTGCTTGATCACGCTTTAAGTCTTCTATTGTGACCAAGTTTACAATTTGAAGTATGTCACCTGTATTCTCAAAAGATTCCAAAACCGGATTTCTAGATAGAGCATCTGCTTCTTGATTTGTCTTTCCGGGTGAATATCTTATTTTAAAATCATATTGAGACAGATAATATACCAAATCCCCCAGCTCCTCATCAGTTCTAGCCTTTACTTTCAAATTTTCCAAAGGCCTATGATCTGAAACTACGTGGAACTTGTGCCCTAATAGCCAGTGTTGCCAATAACGTATTGCTTCTTTTATTGCAAGACATTCCAGATAAATTGCTTTTTTCTTTGCTTGGGATGGGGTGAATTTCTTCGAGAAGTATGCCACTGGATGTAATTCACCATTATCTTGGGTCTGTTTCAACACTGCTCCAACACCAAGGGTACTCGCATCTGTGAAAAGGAAAGTCGTCTTTTTTGGATCAAAAATTGACAAAATTGGACTCTGGCATAAGTATTCTTTTATTTTAATGAACGTTGTATCACATTCTGCTGTCCATCTAAAGTCTGTATTATTCCGTAGAAGGTTGTGCATTGGTTCAAGTATTCTTGTATAATCTGGAATGTATTTATGATAAAAATTTATTTTCCCTAAGAATTGACGAATATTTTTCTTGTTTTGTGGTTTTGGAAAATCTTTTATTGATTTTAAATTATCATGATGTGGTCTGACCGAATTATATCCTAGTATATGTCCCAAATATTTTACTGAAAACTGTGCGAAATTGCATTTTGATAATTTTAACCGGAATCCTTCTAATTTAATTGCCTGTAGTAGTTTATTTATGTGACATAAATGCTCCTCATAATCTTTAGAAAATATTAAGATGTCATCAATATAATTCACGCAAAAATCCTGAAGTCCATTACGTCGAATTGCGGTGGCTAGAGCACGTTGAAAAATTGCTGGTGAAATTTTTAGGCCAAATGGTAGTCTCTTCCATTGGTAATGACCACTCTGTGTAACAAAAGCAGTCTTATGACGATCTTTTGGCCTTATTGGTACAGACCAGAAAGCGGAATTGATGTCAAAAACCGAATACCATTTACAATTTCGAGTTTTTACTATAATATCCTCAATTCTTGGAAACGGTTGTGATTCTGGTACTAAAATTTTATTCAGTTCACGAAAATCAATACACAACCGTGAACGTCTACCATCTTCTTTCTTGTATGCCAAAGTTACAGGTGCTGCAAAAGGAGATTCAGATTCTTCTATCAGATCTGTCTCAAGTAACTTGGTTATTTGGCTCTCTATTTCTTGTTCATCTGGAATCGAGCATCTATAAGGCTTTTTTGAAATGTATTTATTTTCCATCAGTTTAATATGAGCTTGCGGATTTTCTACTTGCCCAATGTCATATTTGTGTTTTGCAAATACTGCTAAATTTTTATTTATCACTTCAGAAAGCTTAATATTTTTTTCTTGATCTAAATGCTGCAGTTTATCTAAATATGCAAATGTTTCTTCTTCATAGTAATTCAATTGAAGTGTATTTTTCTCTTTTACATTTCTTATTTTTTCTATATTACCATTCACTCGTTGACTAATATTTAGCTTATCATCTTGAATTAAACGAAATTTCTGAATTGCATCTAATCCTAATAATACATCGTATGAAAAATTATCGTTCTTAATTACATGGACTTCTATTTCTTTTTCTATTTTATGAATCTTCATTGGTAATTTTATCTTATTATAGCTCTTTTGCACACCACTAATTGTCTTAAAAGTTTGTTCATTCTTTAACACCTTATCTTTAAATTCTTCTATAATCTTTGAATTTATTAGTGTTATGTTGGATCCACTGTCATAAACTCCAGTAACTTCCTTTTTATTTACAGTGACAGTTAATCGAATTAGTGGTGTGTAACCTCGTTTTTTGTTTCTTCCTGAGCATTAACGGCAATCTCTTCAATCTCTGTTAGATTTACACGTTTGTCATTAGTAGTACGTCCTTTATTTCTACAATATTCTATTGGATGAAAACGCCCTGGATATCCATGTGACTCACAGATAATACATGGTCGTTTTTCTACCGGTTTCTGATTTTTAATCTCAATAGAACGAGTATCATTCCTATTATTTACAGTGGATGATCTTACTTCACCCTTCTTTATTCTAGGATATGTTTGTGTATATCTACGTAGCTGATTCATGAGCTGTTCTGTTGTATTTATTTCTTCCTTATCTAGACGATCTTGAATGTAGAATGGTAGACCAACAACAATGTGATTAATACGAGATCTATCTGACATGTGAGGTTCCGTTTCTAACAACAGTCTTTCTTTCTTCAATCCATAATCTAATAATGTTCCATTTATAAACTTGAAATTATAAGCATAATATACAGAATGCCAACTTTTATCACTATATGTTTGTAAAAAAGAATCACGCCAATCTTCCCATTTTCCTTGTAATGTCAGTTTACATAAAGTTGAACTGTACCATTCCGTAGCATTTTTTTCTAAAAATAGGCGTAAAACTTGTATTTTATCTTCATCCCTGTTTATTTCGTATCTTGCACATTCTTTTTCAAAAATAGTGATCCATTCTTTTGCATTCTCATTTCCTTGAAATTTGTTTAAAATAAGCTGTTTCTGAATGTGAGATATATTTACTGGTTTATTCTCTTTAGTATCTAGTCTTTCAGTTAATTTTTCAATCAGTTTTATTAACTCTACTTGGTTTCCGATTGCTGCTACTGGTACATCTTCTTTAATAGATTTTGGATTCTCAACTACTTCCTCTAAATAATTATTTCTAAAGACAAAGTTTAAATCATCATCCAAATACAAGGGAACTATTTCAGATGGTAATGTAATAGTTATATTTCGGTACTGGCCTTTTTTTCTTAATACTTTGCATGCATTTCTAACTATATTAATACTGAATAGTTCATTATGATGTCGTGAACATTGATATTCTATTGGAAAAGCGTATGTGGTTTCCTCTGATATTAATCGTATTGATGTAACTCTGATTAACCTAGAATCGTCCTTCTCTTCAACAAATTCGAGGCGGAGTCGTACTTTTACTAGTGTCATCTTCAAAGTTGACAAAAATCGATTTATAATTATGAAAGCTTGTCTCTGATATGGTATTAACTATAGACCGATTTGCTCCTTAAAAGAATTTTTATTTATTAATATCACATATAATAACAATAATATTATAAACAATTCAAATTATATCAATCATTACAAAATCTTACCTTAAAAGAAAATCGATTTTTACAGTCAATACACTAGTACCTTTTAATTATATGACTGTAATAGAATTTAAAATAAATTAATGAAATGTCTTGTGAAAATCTATTGACATTGATATGATGTTGTTTCCATAACAACAAAAATGAGTATTTCATTTTTACATATATATATATATATATATATATATATATATATATATATATATATATATATGAACGATAATATAGTGCGTAAAGAGGATCCACACACACACATACACACACACAAACACACACACACACACACACACACACACACACACACACACACACACATACATACATACATACAGACATCATCGTGAAAATGTTAAATACGGATTATAGGGACCTTAAAACGTGGTTATTTACCAAAATCTCGATATGCAATTTTTAGCACGATCCCTATGTACCTCCCTTACCAAGGGTAGTGGGAGGTAAAAATTGATCAAATTTAGTTTTCCGCCATTATCTAGTAACCCACGAGATTTTTTTGCAAAATAAAAGCTCATCTAAGATGGCCAATCAAAGGCGCACAACATGTTTCAATTAACCGAAGTCATATCTCTTATAGTTTCGGAGATCCCAATGGTGGCCTTCGAAATCCGGATATCTGTAAATTCAAGTAAAGTGTCATACAGCCACACACACCTGCATGACACGTCTCCATACATCTTCATAAAATATTATTATCGGATTATAGGGATCTTAAAACAAATCTCGATGTGCGATTTTTAGCTCTATACTAATATATCCCCCTTATCAAGAGTAGCGGATGGTAAAAATTTGTAGTAACCTGGAAAATACTACATAACTATGTTAGTAGAAAATATATTGTCATTTGCGATTTACGGGTAGTTATTGGGCATGAAGGTGTAAACCATTTTTATTTTGTTTTCAAGTAATGAACGCATGGGGTTGCTGACTTTATTTATGTATATCCTTAAAGCACCTACGAAGCACAAACGATTGACACTAATTTGGTCGTTTGTGCTTCTAAGGTGGTTGCTGACCGTGAAGTTGGCAACCACTTTTATTTTGTTAATAACTAATGAACGCTTGGGGTTGCTGACTTTATTTACGTATATCCTTGAAGCACTAACGAAGCACAAACGATTGACACTAATTTGGTCGTTTGTGCTTCTAAGGTGGTTGCTGACCGTGAAGTTGGCAACCACTTTTATTTTGTTAATAACTAATGAACGCTTGGGGTTGCTGACTTTATTTATGTATATCCTTGAAGCACTAACGAAGCACAAACGATTGACACTAATTTGGTCGTTTGTGCTTCTAAGGTGGTTGCTGACCGTGAAGTTGGCAACCACTTTTATTTTGTTAATAACTAATGAACGCTTGGGGTTGCTGACTTTATTTATGTATATTCTTGAAGCACTAACGAAGCACAAACGATTGACACTAATTTGGTCGTTTGTGCTTCTAAGGTGGTTGCTGACCGTGAAGTTGGCAACCACTTTTATTTTGTTAATAACTAATGAACGCTTGGGGTTGCTGACTTTATTTACGTATATCCTTGAAGCACTAACGAAGAAATTCTTTCTGTTTCGTAATCTACACATGTCATACTACTCACCCTTAAATTTATGACATTAAGTTCGTTTCCACCCTGTATATATATATATATATATATATATATATATATATATATATATATATATATATATATATATATATATATATATATATATTACGGATAAATTTATAAAATTATCTATAATTTTAATCCCGGAGCTTTAAATACAACTCCATGGTTCCACAGTTCAGATCTCAAATGTATTTAACTGACAGATATATGTCACTGTCATCAAACTAATCATTTCAAATAATAATAGTAACGTTTTAAAAAGAAAATAGTAAATGGAACAATAATTACATGAAAAGGAACTTAATGCAGTTTCCAGCATAATTAAATATGTAGGAATATAAATCAGATAATAAAAATATATATCATCATGGCATATTACCCATTGCTGAGTGAGCCAATCTGCTTTGTACATAAATTTCCCCTTGCTATTTTCCCTTTTTATAAACGATATAGAACAATACTTTCGTAAAAATAATGTAAATGGATTAAACATTGATGGCCAGAACGATATATTGATACTTGCATATGCAGATGATTTGGTTATTTTGGCAAACACTCAGTTCGACATGCAGAACAAATTAAATATTCTCAAGAGTTACTGTGATGAAAATTCGTTAACAGTGAATACGGAAAAAACCAAAATTTTAATGTTCCACAAAGGAAATAAAAAGGTTAATAATAAATTTAGATATGGACCCAATATAATAGAAGAGGTAAATCAATTTAATTACCTGGGAGTTATGTTTACCCCATCAGGCCTGTTTCGAGAGGCTGCGACTAACAGCGTTAAAAAAACTATTATTGCATCTCAGAAAGTTAAAGGTTTACATGTTCAGGGCAAATCAAAAAGTTGGATAGAAAAAATTAAATTACTAGATTCGGTAGTAAATGCCTCCCTTCTGTATGCAGCAGAAGTATGGAGTCACAGATATTGTGATACCTTAGAAAAATGTCAGCTGAGATTTGTAAAAAATATTCTATTTTGCCCTAGAAATACTCCCAATTTCATGATCCGCCTCGAGTTGGGGCTTGATCATATTGCTGGAAAAATATGGAAAAATACTTTACAGTGGTGGAAGAAATTATTAGACTTACATAATCATCGTTATCCAAAACAAATATACAATCGACTCCGGCAGTTAGACCAATCAGAATTTAATAAAGTTGAATATAACTGGGCCTCACAACTTAAAACTTTTATAAACGAGCAAGGTTTCTCCAATATTTGGGAAAACCAAAAAATCGATAAAAACTCTATAGAGAACATAATTAATTCATATAATAAAAAACTACGTCAAAAGGACCTGGATAATTGTAACGAATCTACTTACAATGAACATTATAAGCTCATTAAGCAAACATTTAAAATGGAATCTTACTTAAGTAGCCAACTTATATTACCTAAACAACAAATAATGTTTCAAATTCGCTGTGCATCTAAAAGACGATTAACAATATTTTATAAAGGGTTGAAATATGAACTTCTCTCAGATCAATTGTGTACTATCTGTAATTTGCAAAAGCAGGAAGACCTTTATCATTTCTTTATAGAATGCCCTATATACAATCCAGTACGTAAGCACTTTCTCCAAAAATATAATTTAAATTATTTGGACACAACCAACTTTTACACATTATTTACTAACTTGCCTACAAGAAAAATAAATGATTTATTCTATTTTACAATATCAGCATTAAAAATACGAAGCTTTTCTTTAAATGAATAAAATAAAAAAAAAAAAAAAAAAAAAAGAATTTTATAAATATAAATCATAATATTGTGTCGAAAAAACCCTCTATAATTTATTTAGAATTTAATATATAGATAAATATATAAATATATCAAAAGACCACTGCTCACACTTTGCATAAACTTAGATACCTATTATATAGATAATATCAGTATCGCTTCTTATATTTGGCAAATATATTTATTTTATATTACTATTAAAAAAAAAAAAAAAAAAATGTGGATGTATATTCTTGATTATTATATTATATTTATTATTTAAATTTCAAACTAAGGATAATAATATTTGTGTGGCAAATTATATAAGCCTTTTGTTATGTATATGTATATACTATGTATGTTTAATCTCTTAAGCCTATTATGCCTATTTATTTATTGGGAAAATGTAAATTTATTGGGAAAAAAAAATGTCTAGCTATATTTTCTTTTTTTGGTATTTAAATTTTATATACTTTTGAGCAATTATATTTAATATGCATGGAATGTAATTAGAATAGGAATTTGTGAGCTACACATATTTTGTGTAAGTTAATCCTATAAACAATGTTCTTAAGTTACCATACCCCTTGGTATGAAGCATGTACGCTTGAAAACCAATAAACATTATTATTATTATTATTATTATTATTTGTACATAAATTTCGGTAATAATGATGACATATTTGTACCGTGCGGGGGTTTAATAGGCGTCACTTCACGCGAATCTGGGGAACCGAGTTCGATCCCGACCGACGCCAAATATTTTAGAATTTTAAATGGCACAAAACTGATCACTGTGGTGCACTCTCCACGCCAGCAATGAAAATAGGTAAGTATATAAATAAATAAAATAATTATATCATCACGGCATATTACCCATTGCTGGGTATGCCAATCTGCTTTGTACACAGATTTCGGTAACGATGATGACATATTTGTACCGTGCGGGCGTTTACCAGGTGTCACCTCACGAGCACTTGTTGCTAGCGTGGAGAGTGCATCACAGGGGTAATTTTGGTGTCATTTAAAATTAGAAATATTTGGCGTCGATTGGAATCGAACCCGGTATTTAAATTTAATTTAATTTTGGGTATTTACATGAATAATAAATTAAACGATAGGTATTGTGTTGGTCACATCAGATTTTTTCATTTTGAAATTACTTCTACATTATCAGTAATAGAATAAAATGTTTCTAATAAAAAAGTTAAATATTTTTATTTTCTATCCATTGGCGGATGAAAATAATTTTTCTATTGCTACTTTGAAGATATAACACAAATTTACATTTTTTTAAAATTGTACTCATATTTTATTTTTACTTAAAAAAAATCTTTATTATGTCTTTCGATTGGTATAAGTTTATTGTATATATTTCAAATTTGTTTTACCCTCAAAGCATCAGTTTTTCGATATTTTTCATCATTTTTTTTTTATTTTTTTGTCAAGACATTAGTTTTTGAAAATAGTATTTTATATTACTTAAAAAAAACTTATACCTACCTTGCTGCATAATTTAATTTTAATTCTATATATCTGTTATAAAAAAATATTATTGACAGATAATTACTAATAATTATAATGTTGGACATTAACTCACAATATAACCTCTTATTGCAAAAATAAAAGTTGAGCTACGAATTATTAATTAAAATTCTGTAAAACTATGATTGAAGAAAAGTATAGTATCACATTCTCGCCGGACGGCTCGTAAGTAAATTATTTTTTCCACAATCGTGAGCAAAATTCATTATTATTCAACTGAAAATAGTGAACAAAGTAGCATATTGAATCACAAGTGAACAAAGTAAATATTTTTCTTCACAAGTGAGCAAAGTATACAAGCGTATAATTGGTTGCATACTCTGAACACCATTCTACATGATGGAATATTTTTTTTTTATATTTATTTTTAGTTAATTAAATTCAATTGTAAACATAATGTACCTCTGAGTTTTTCATTAATAAACAAAGTACAATGTTTTATTTTTTTGGGAAAATTGTATTTCAAGATTGTGGAAAAAATCATGTTTGTATATTTTGCTCACTTGTGAAGAAAGTAATTTACTTTGCTCACTTGTGAAGAAAAATATTTACTTTGCTCACTTGTGATTCAATATGCTACTTTGTTCACTATTTTCAGTTGAATAATAATGAATTTTGCTCAAGATTGTGGAAAAAAGAATTTACTTACGAGCCGTCCGGCGAGAATGTGATACTATACTTTTCTTCAATCATAGTTTTACAAAATTTTAATTAATAATTCGTAGCTCAACTTTTATTTTTGCAATAAGAGGTTATATTGTGAGTTAATGTCCAACATTATAATTATTAGTAATTATCTGTCAATAATATTTTTTTATACCAGATATATAGAATTAAAATTAAATTATGCAGCAAGGTAGGTATGGAATAAGTTTTTTTTAAGTAATATAAAATACTATTTTCAAAAACTAATGTCTTGACAAAAAATCTGATGTGGCCAGCACATAACCTCTCGCCGTATATTTTACCTGGCTGTATGCATAAAGCAAAGATTATTTTTATAAATACAAATAATATATTCATATAAATCTATGACGTATAAACTTCTTTATTATTCAATAATAGCATGTCTCAACATGAAGATATTTTACCATAAATTATGTTACAATAAATTACAAAGTAGAGTTTACCATATATAAATATTAGGCTGGTAACAGCAATTTTCAATTCGAACAACTTTGTTTACTTTCTCTTCATATTCTTCTAGTAAAAACATTAATTTTGGGCGGTCTAAAATGTATATATCTGGATTGTGCATCTATTCTTATATATCTTCTTTTACATTTTATTTTTTCATACTTGTTACATCTAAATAACCTTAATTCCCTTTAATAAAGTGACGGATAGATTGCACTCCGATTTTGTCAATATTTACAACTTACTTGAGAAGAATTTGATAGCTTTTTCGCAATTCAAAGTTACTCTAGTCTACAGTACTGGTGTACATTGTCCCATAATGTTTGAAACAAATTTAAGTCCTTCAACCTAGACTTGTCATCTCCATAATAGTCACAGATCAAGAACTAAGGGATTCTCCAAGTACACTTTTAATTCATTACTCATTATTTCTGACACTGACATTTATCTGTCAGTTACAAATAATTTAAATTATCAACTATTTTTCATGGCATTCTTTCGGCTGTCAAATTTATTACAACAGATTATTTTATATATTATACTTCTTTTATCCCTAATCTATGGAATATATAATAAAATATTTAAATGTATCAGATAGAGAATTTAATTTTCTTTAATATTACCACGAAAAATTTTCAAAAAATAATATTTAGAAGATTTTTTTTCAAGAATCTTCTACTTCCGGTTGTCCAATTATTACCAAAACCTTTTCAGATCTTCCCATGAATGTCCGATTGGGAAATACGTTGTTAAACAAATTTTAAGTCTTATAGTTTTTGAGTAACCGTCCTTCCAACATCCCACACACATACACACATACACACACACACACACACACACATCCACACACACACACACACACACACACAGACATCATCGTAAAAATGTTAAAATCGGATTGTAGAGACCTTAAAACGTGCTTATTCAATAAAATCTGGATATGCGATTTTTAGCATGAATGCAATACCTCTCTTAGCGAGAGGTAAAAAATAAAAAAAAATGATGAAAAATATCGAAAAACTGATGCTTTGAGGGTAAAACAAATTTGAAATATATACAATAACCTTATACCAATCGAAAGACATAATAAAGATTTTTTTTAAGTAAAAATAAAATATGAGTACAATTTAAAAAATGTAAATTTGTGTTATATCTTCAAAGTAGCAATAGAAAAATTATTTTCGTCCCCCAATGGATAGAAAATAAAAATATTTAACTTTTTTATTAGAAACATTTTATTCTAATAATAAATAATAATATGCCGTGATGATATAATTATTTTATTTATTTATATACTTACCTATTTTCATTGCTGGCGTGGAGAGTGCACCACAGTGATCAGTTTTGTGCCATTTAAAATTCTAAAATATTTGGCGTCGGTCGGGATCGAACTCGGTTCCCCAGATTCGCGTGAAGCGACGCCTATTAAACCCCCGCACGGTACAAATATGTCATCATTATTACCGAAATTTATGTACAAAGCAGATTGGCTCACTCAGCAATGGGTAATATGCCATGATGATATATATTTTTATTATCTGATTTATATTCCTACATTTTACTTATGCTGGAAACTGTATTAAGTTCCTTTTCATGTAATTATTGTTCCATTTACTATTTTCTTTTTAAAACGTTACTATTATTATTTGAAATGATTAGTTTGATGACAGTGACATATATCTGTCAGTTAAATACATTTGAGATCTGAACTGTGGAACCATGGAGTTGTATTTAAAGCTCCGGGATTAAAATTATAGATAATTTTATAAATTTATCCGTAATATATATATAAATATATATATATATATATATATATATATATATATATATATATATATACTCTATATCTCCCAGTTGATCCTCACGTCATCATTTTCCGATGCAAGAATTACTAAACATTTATCTTGCATCTTTGTCGTACACACATGACATATATGACATTTTTATTCGCTACCTCATGATCGTCGGATTTTCAGAGGGGGTAAACTCTATCTCCGTTCAACCAACGGCTAAAAATGAAATAGAAACGGTACTGTAACCACGGTAACAAAAAATGTCATTTTCAAATATTTTAATTGTTTGAATATTCATGTCATTCCTGTCATTCATGTGATTAAGGTTATTTTCACGTTAATAATTTGTATTTCATTGTGTGTTTCTAGTTTTGTTAATTCTTGTTATTTTATATTAATTTGTTGTTGTTTGTTTTCAATTTTGTTCGTAGTTTAATTTCTTATTTGTTTATATTTAGTATCTAAAGTAAGTTTAGATTTAGTATTTAAGTGTTCCATAATGGCAGCCTCTACTTCTGGTATGAATGTTAGGCGGAAAAAGCCAATACTTAAAAGTGCAAGCCGGAAAATGGTACTTAATTTGTACAATTATTCTTGTCAAGAAAAACAGAATAATGTTCCATTATTACCAGTTAATGCAGTGATTGAGGTAAATATATTTTTGAGAAACTTATTTAATTTTTAAATAATTACATTTCTTTCTTTAGAGAGTGGCTAATGCATTACAAATAGGAACAGCGACAGTAAAACGCATAGTTGGTCAGAATCGAAAGACGAATGAAGATCCTGTAAGCCCACGGAAAATAAGACAAACAGAAAAATCCAGAAGACAAAAAAGTTATGTGGACGACTTCTCCAAAGAAGCTATTAGAAGAATTATTTACATGTATACAAAACGTAAGTTAATTTTAAATTTTATTAATTTTTATTAAAGTTCGCATATTATTAGGAGAACATAACTTTGGATACATTACTAGACAGGATTATACAACAAGAAGTATGTAAAATATCCAGGACTGCCCTTAGGTTTACAATGTTCCAGTTAGGATTTCAATACAGAAAAGATGATAACCGAAGAGGATTGTGCGAAATTGATACTGTTATTGTTAAAGAATTAATTTTCTGCGACAATATATGGAAAATAAGAAACACACTCAACTTCCTCTCGTATTCTTAGATGAAACTTGGATCTTTTCGAAAGGATCCGATAGACGCTCCTGGCAAGATGATACCCCATATACAGTGAAGAAGCTCACCACTGTAGGAAAAAGGTGGGTCTATTTTTAAAGTATTTAATATTAAAATTATAAATACCATGAATATGATTTTTAGTATTTGTTATTATGTATAATTTATATTTATTTTTGCATTATTTGTTATTTCTATTATTTGCATAATTTATATTTTTCTTATTTTCCTAGATACATTGTATTAAGTGCTGGTGGTGAAAAAGGATTTATTCCTGACACACATTTGGTTTTTGCTTCAAAATCCAACGTCGGGGATAACCACGGTGAAATGAACGCAGAAACATTTGAGCATTGGCTGGAACATTGTCTTTTGAAAAAACTAGATGAGCCCAGTTTAATAATTTTAAACAATGCTCCATACCACTCACGAGTGAAGGAAAAAAATCCAAACAATTTATGGAGTAAGCATGCTTTAAAAGAATTTTTAAGGAAGCACAACGTTTCATTCTAGGAAACATATTTAAAAATAGAATTATTATTTAAAGCCAAGAATGTGCCTTTGGAGAAAAAATACTTTGTAGACGAACTAATTTATTTAAACGGGCATCAGGTATTAAGATTGCCACCATATCACTGTCATTTTAATGCAATAGAGATGGTTTGGTCGCAAGCTAAACGCTATTATGATGCGCACATTGGGCGGAACAGTGAAAAAGTAATTACCATGTGGCATGAGGCTCTCAATAATCTAACTGTTCAAAATTGGAAAAATTATGTTACACATGTTGACAGAATTATTGGCGAGCAATGGCAGGAAGAAATGCAACTCGACATCTCTGAAAATCAACAACCGGTCGTAATTGATTTACAAGAATCGGATACAGAAGATGAAGATTTGTTATAACTGAAAAAAAATACTTGTCAATGTTCATTATTTTCATTTATTTCTTTATTCATGATGTCTTTCAGTATTATTTCTTATTTTAGCACCCACCATTTTCAGTATTTATATTAACGACCAACCGATTGTATTAATAATTACATGGGAATGGATAGCCAATACTCCATGTTATGTGGGAGTTACTTACTGAGACACGTTTTAGAACATCAGCTCTTACCCTGTTCTACTCATGCGCTGAGTATGCTGTTTTAGTATGGGAACGCTAAGCGGTTGAATTCTGTATTAACCTAAACTTGCCGAATAAATACTGGTTGCTTGAAACATACACCAGTCAACCAACAGTACCTGTTTAGAGGGCTAGTTCCACCAAAAATTATACGGACGATGGCCAGTATGGAAGAGGACTCCAAACAGTTACATGATCCTCGGCTATTTACCTGGTCGAACTCGACTCAGACCATCCTCTCTGTATATCCTCTACGAGAATCTAAGAATACAACAAAACGCTTAAAGTGGAATACAACGTTGAAGCCAGAAGATATAATAGGTATCCCCCTAATGAACAACTACCACCAGGAAATGACCAAAAATGGACCAATTAAAAAATTCTAATGCCCGGTTTTATAAACATAATTTAATCTCAGATTTCAAATCCGAGATTTTGTATATATAGAAAACCTTGGATTATAATAATTATAAACCTGGATAAAAATTTAATTCGCTTTTATAAAACCTACAAACTCAAGTAGGAATGTGTGAAGTAAATATGTATAATTAGAGATTGTATCAACCTAGAAGAAAAATGCACGAAAGAAGACCCGACTAAAGCAACACCAGCAGCTATAAATTATGCTCTTTTCTAGAAAAATACAATTTATCTAGGCCACTTCTCTCTCGGGATTTTGCGGACGAATTTCCACAGGCGTGAAGGACGAATTTCTGGAGAAGGTGTGTCTTCGCCATCTTAGTTAATGACGCGCTTAGTAACTTATTGTATTATAAAATTGACGATTTTATATCAGTATATTTTGTCTTAATAACTTAGTTATGTATATACGATTAATAATAATTGTTATTTAATTATGATATTCTTATTATTGTGTTCTTAATTATGATTCCCCGCAATAAAAAAAAAAATAGGTAATCCCATTTTGTACCGTTCGGTGTAAGTGTATTCCCAGGATGTCGGGCGCACCGAGCCGCAGTGTGACGCGATATGATAATTTCTTTTTTGTTGCCGAATGTCTCCCATCCAATATATCATTACTGTGGTACTGTCTACTCTGCTCGGAATTGCCGATCACAAAACTAACGTTTTAGCCACATTGCCGTACTGCTGACAATAAAAAATCCATGCTTTGTTCCGGTTTTTGTTCTAAATAAATCCAATCTTGTAAATTAACACTATTTTCGTAAAAAATATTTTTGTTGAGTTTTATTTAAATTATATTGTGCATATTGCTATTACAAAGACGCCGTTTCTAAAATTGCCAATTATTTTACAATAAAAGAGGTATATTTTATTTAGTTTACTTTTATCATAATTATTGCAAAATGCATGTCTTACTTCGAAATTTTATGAATAATTAATAAATATCAATACAGTATAGGTTATATTATAATACTGTCAGTTGTCAGTTTTGATTTGTATGGATACTTCGGAAATCACGCGATTTCATCCGATTTCACCCGACAACATGACATCATCAATTCCCTCCCTCCCCTGGCGATTTGAACCATATGGTTACGAACGATGACGTGGGGATCAAGTCGTGGAAACGGACTTTATATATATATATATATATATATATATATATATATATATATATATATATATATATATATGAACGATAATATAGTTCGTAAAGAGGATCCACACACAAACACACACACACACATACATACAGACATCATCGTGAAAATGTTAAATACGGATTATAGGGACCTCAAAACGTGGTTATTTACCAAAATCTCGATATGCAATTTTTAGCACGATCCCTATGTACCTCCCTTACCAAGGGTAGTGGGAGGTAAAAATTGATCAAATTTAGTTTTCCGCCATTATCTAGTAACCCACGAGAATTTTTTGCAAAATAAAAGCTCATCTAAGATGGCCAATCAAAGGCGCACAACATGTTTCAATTAACCGAAGTCATATCTCTTATAGTTTCGGAGATCCCAATGGTGGCCTTCGAAATCCGGACATCTGTAAATTCAAGTAAAGTGTCATACAGCCACACACACCTGCATGACACGTCTCCATACATCTTCATAAAATATTATTATCGGATTATAGGGATCTTAAAACAAATCTCGATGTGCGATTTTTAGCTCTATACTAATATATCCCCCTTATCAAGAGTAGCGGATGGTAAAAATTTGTAGTAACCTGGAAAATACTACATAACTATGTTAGTAGAAAATATATTGTCATTTGCGATTTACGGGTAGTTATTGGACATGAAGGTGTAAACCATTTTCATTTTGTTTTCAAGTAATGAACGCATGGGGTTGCTGACTTTATTTATGTATATCCTTGAAGCACTAACGAAGCACAAACGATTGACACTAATTTGGTCGTTTGTGCTTCTAAGGTGGTTGCTGACCATGAAGTTGGCAACCACTTTTATTTTGTTAATAACTAATGAACGCTTGGGGTTGCTGACTTTATTTATGTATATCCTTGAGGCACTAACGAAGCACAAACGATTGACACTAATTTGGTCGTTTGTGCTTCTAAGGTGGTTGCTGACCGTGAAGTTGGCAACCACTTTTATTTTGTTAATAACTAATGAACGCTTGGGGTTGCTGACTTTATTTATGTATATCCTTGAACCACTAACGAAACACAAACGATTGACACTAATTTGGTCGTTTGTGCTTTTAAGGTGGTTGCTGACCGTGAAGTTGGCAACCACTTTTATTTTGTTAATAACTAATGAACGCTTGGGGTTGCTGACTTTATTTATGTATATTCTTGAAGCACTAACGAAGCACAAACGAACGATTGACACTAATTTGGTCGTTTGTGCTTCTAAGGTGGTTGCTGACCGTGAAGTTGGCAACCACTTTTATTTTGTTAATAACTAATGAACGCTTGGGGTTGCTGACTTTATTTATGTATATCCTTGAAGCACTAACGAAGCACAAACGATTGACACTAATTTGGTCGTTTGTGCTTCTAAGGTGGTTGCTGACCGTGAAGTTGGCAATCACTTTTATTTTGTTAATAACTAATGAACGCTTGGGGTTGCTGATTTTATTTATATATATCCTTGAAGCACTAACGAAGCACAAACGATTGACATTAATTTGGTCGTTTGTGCTTCTAAGGTGGTTGCTAAGCGTGAAGTTGGCAACCACTTTTATTTGTTTATAACTAATGAACGCTTGGGGTTGCTGACTTTATTTATGTATATCCTTGAAGCACTAACGAAGCACAAACGATTGACACTAATTTGGTCGTTTGTGCTTCTAAAGTGGTTGCTGACCGTGAAGTTGGCAACCACTTTTGTTTTGATAATAACTAATGAACGCTTGGGGTTGCTGACTTTATTTATGTATATCCTTGAAGCACTAACGAAGCACAAACGATTGACACTAATTTGGTCGTTTGTGCTGCTAAGGTGGTTGCTGACCGTGAAGTTGGCAACCACTTTTATTTTGTTAATAACTAATGAACGCTTGGGGTTGCTGACTTTATTTATATATATCCTTGAAGCACTAACGAAGCACAAACGATTGACACTAATTTGGTCGTTTGTGCTTCTAAGGTGGTTGCTGACCATGAAGTTGGCAACCACTTTTATTTTGTTAATAACTAATGAACGCTTGGGGTTGATGACTTTATTTATGTATATCCTTGAAGCACTAACGAAGCACAAACGATTGACACTAATTTGGTCGTTTGTGCTTCTAAGGTGGTTGCTGACCGTGAAGTTGGCAACCACTTTTGTTTTGTTAATAACTAATGAACGCTTGGGGTTGCTGACTTTATTTATGTATATCCTTGAAACACTAACGAAGCACAAACGATTGACACTAATTTGGTCGTTTGTGCTTCTAAGGTGGTTGCTGACCGTGAAGTTGGCAACCACTTTTATTTTGTTAATAACTAATGAACGCTTGGGGTTGCTGACTTTATTTATATATATCCTTGAAGCACTAACGAAGCACAAACGATTGACATTAATTTGGTCGTTTGTGCTTCTAAGGTGGTTGCTAAGCGTGAAGTTGGCAACCACTTTTAATTTGTTTATTACTAGTGAACGCTTGGGGTTGCTGTATATTTTCAAAAGGCACAATCAAGCACTAACGAAGCACAAACGATTCCCACCAATTTCGTTGTTTGTGCTTTTAGGTGGTTGCCAACTTCACGGACCTTAAGAAATGGATATAGTTTATCCATCATAGATAGTAAATCAGCTGTTTTTGTTGTATGATCTCTAGAAATTTTTAGGGTGTTTACGCTATTGGATGCATTTTCTATAAAATCTTTAAATCTTTCGTAATTTAACAGGTAACTATCTGGATTATTTTTGATTTGATTCTCTATATTTTCCAATAGTTCTTCCGTTGATATGTTATAATTTGGACTCACAGAACGTGGTTTTTTGCTCTTCTTATTTCTGGTTGTATTGTGTTTTGTTGTGTAACACTTTCTTTATTTTCGCATAATCTTTTAGTACTGGTCGGTTTGTCATGTTCGTTTGTTTTTGTCATTGTATCTATACTTTGGGTGTTTGGTATTTTCTTATTTATGGGTTTCTGGGACGAAGGAAGTATTTGAGACGTTTTTTGAGAGAAAGGGTAGAAGTTATCAGAGTAGTTTGTTTTATTAGTTAGTAATATTGGTTGTGATAAAGATATGTTTAGTTTCGGATCTTTTGTGTTTAATACTTGTGAGTTTTGTGTTATAGGTTTTTTTTTTGGACTGTTTGGGAAGGTGATTTGTGTGTTTGCAATGTCTTGTATTGTTTGCTGACTGGTTGTTTCGTTAGTTGCATTGTGAGTGGTTTGATAGAGTTGGCACTGGGCTGCTGTATGACCCTATTTTTTGCAATTGTAACAATTCTGTGTTTCTCCAGGTATGTAGATCCTATATTCAGTGTTTTCGTAAATAATGAGTAAGGTGTCCGGTATTACAGTGTCTTCTTTTTCAACTATGTAGACTTGCCTGCGGAAACTTAATACGGGAGCGTATTCACTGTCTAGCATACTTACGCTTAGAAAGCTAATAGGAGATACAGTTTTGAGGTTACATTGTTGTAAAGCTTTTTGTATTATTTCATGTGGAATTGATGGGCATACATTGGAAATAATTATGCGTTTTGTGGGTGTAATGAAACGTCTTATTTCTAAGCTTTTGTTTTCTATTTCAATGTGTTTGTGATTTATTATTAGGTTGTCAACAATAGTTTTGGATGATAAATATAAGCAAATGCGACCATTAGAAATCCTAGAAGCAAATATTACGTTTTTTGGTTGTACGATATTACCTATAGCTTTAATGTAAGAAATTAAAGGTACAGTAAAATTTTTGAAAGATGTCCGATCAAGGTCATCTGTATCACGAACGAATTAACAAATAGGCATACATTTATGTCTTTCTTGTGCAAAGGCTATAAGAGTGTGCGATAAGGATGGATATAACACGTTTGTCTTTCAAAAATTCATATTGTTTCGACTAAGTTAGGACATTCCACTTTAAAACGATGCTCGTTGTTGATAATACTTTCGCTGTAACGTAAGTTTATTTATTAATTCAGATACATTACCTTCATTCATAGCCGTACGAATAACGTTATTTTCTGTCAGTGTCACTGACACTGACATTGTGTCATTATCTTATTTTTAACATAATTGGTTTTACATTTGCTTATAAACTTACCAGTTGACTTATTTTTTGAATTTTGAATGTTTTTGCTGTAATATATATTTTTATAATAATAAAATAACAGTAGTATCTTACGTACCCTCATAAAAACTAAGCAAACGACACTACTGAATTTGTCGTAATGGGCGGAGCAAAAATCTGAATTCATACAATTCGTAGACGACCTTGATCGGACATCTTTCAAAATTTTTACTGTATTTCATTGATTGCGGCTATAATTATTGCTTGTTCCTGGGTGAAGGTTATTTGTAACTTGTATTTTGTTGTTGGCTAGATGATGGCATTGTAATATTTATTTCTTTGTCCATGATTAATTTCTATTTTATCGGCATATTATTTATTTATGTTTATAGATGGCTCTGTGTCGTTAAATAGTGAATCTGGTTTTTTATATTTAAGGATTTTTGGGAATAGGATGGTTTATGTAATTCTTTGCGTTGTGGGGAAGGTTGAGGGGATGAAGAAGATGGAGTAGGATTATTGTTTAGCCTATGGTATGGTATTTTGGATTTTTGAGGAGAATGTTTTTAAGCAAAGGAATTACCTTGACCTTGGTACTGCCTTGACACTTACGTACGTTCGCACTGTGATAAGTACAGTTGAAGCACCTTATTATCATTTATATATTCATATTTTGTATTTTTTCCTTCATTTTTCTATTTACTTGTATACATACATACTTATATGTGATTATTGTCTACTGTGACAAATCTATGTTTATGAGTAACTTCTTATAATCATCCTATAATTGGGATTGTATCATGTTGGATTGATTTATAATAAATAAATAAATAAATATTGCATTGTATTTTATTACTAATCATTTCCTTTTCGACCTGCGTGAGACAACTTACATTGTTACTTACTTTGTTTAATTATTATATTTGTTCTCTTTTGACTTAACCGACAAATGATTATGTAATTTGACTTATGTAAATTATTTTTATTGCCATGTTTCTTTGACGTACTATAAACATTGTAAATATGTAAAATAGTTAAACAAATAAATACTAAATACGAAATCAGAAGAGTACATATTTGTATAGAAGTTAAAGTGAGAATATCAACATCTTGAATGGAGGTGTTGTAGTAATACATCACTCTATTCATTGGTATGTTTTTATAACTATATGTATTACAACGTGGTAAAATATAAACAGTCGTTGAAGCCTTGCGACTTTTACAGGAATGTATAAATTGACGTAATGTAAAAATTGTTGACTATAGTATTATTAAAAATTTTGTACAAAATTTTATATCTAACTATTTTACGTTTTTCTAAAGTGATCATATTAAACCTTACAAGAGTTGAACTGTAAATGCTAAATTATTCTTTTACAAGTTTTTTTACATAATATAAAAACATTTTTTTGTATTGATTCCAAAATTTGTTTAATATTTTCATTATAAAACGGGTTCCAAATATAAGTCAAATAATCTAATTGTAACTACATTGTATATACAAGCTGTAACAGTTAAACGAGCTACCGCAAATAATTTCTATATTATTACAGATACAATAAAATACTACAAGACAATCTTATAGAAGACCAAGGGGGACATCCGAATGGAGAAGAAAACGTTTTTTAAACCATTGGTTCTCAAATTAGAACACAATGTTATATTTTTTTTAAATGAGATGATTAAATATTTAGGCTCATTCAACAAAAATATTGTGAAATATTCAATTCAAATTTAAATAAACTTCAGTTTTATAGTCATTTTTCAGTAGCCTATGTACGAAAAACAAAAATTATCAGTTTGAATTTTTTAGCATACAAATAGCACACTGTTTATAAAGTTATTAACAAATATTGGTTTCAGTTTAATTTAAGCCTAATTGTTTTTCATACATAACGTGATGAAAAATAAGTATAAAAATAAAATTTATTTAACTTTCAATTGAATATTTCTTAATATTTTAGTTATGTAAGAATATAAAATGATCACAAGGTTGAACAGGCTTAACAATATACAGGGTGTTAAAAAATGAGTAAAAAAATTCAGGGTATATACATTTCGATGTGCTGATTCTCAATCAAAAAGTTTTTTTTTCAAAATTCAGAAAATTATTTTTTTGAAAACTGTCTTTAAAAATTGATATTTATATGACAACTATTAACACTCGAAATGCTAGAATTATCTACAGAACGTAAAAGACTTTTACATCCTGGATGTATATTCATAGGTAATACATTTTTTTTACTTAGAATTTACTTTACTTTTACATTTATTATATTACTACTAAATAATTTTTAAGTTTATTTTAAATTTTAATATGTATAATGTATGATTTAAATACAACAACATGGAAAAAAAACAAATCATTATAATTCTTTGAAAAACGTAGTTATACAAAAACGACTTTAAAGTTAATGTTGCATAATCTTAAACTTTAACATATTACAAATTATACAAAATTAAAATTACGGCTTATAATAAATTATTTTAAAAACTTATGGCGTGTACTATCGGTGTTACACACCAGCTCTGACGAAAGAACGTCGTGTATCACCCGTGGTACACGTCAGCGCGAACGTGTTAATATTAACATATAATTTTCCAATTGTACAACTCTTCAAATTAATTCCGTTTGACGAGGCTATCTGGTGTACTGGAATAGTTTCTTGATAATTAGTCACTGATGAAGAAGCTTGAGATTTGGGAACGGCTAGATATTATTAGAATTTTTTTTTTTGCAATGGATTCTTGAATATATCCATCTACAGCCATTGAAAATCGCCAACCCCTAAAAAAAGTTTCATTCTCGAATGTAAAAGTAAAATTTTATTTTTATTTAATTCTTTTTTAGTTCGCCACTGCTATGAATTTTTTATTAAAAATTATGAATTATTAATGGTCAGTTGCACCAACGTAACTTAAATATTAAACTTAACTTAAATTGACAATATTGCATCGAAAAGAAATGTCAAATGAATTATAATATATTGCTGCCAAAATTTCGATTTGCATTTTTTAGTTTAAGCCTATCTTAAAATTTAAGCTTTGTTGGTGCAATTGGGAATAATTAATTCGTAATTGTTCCGTATTCAACAACAGTTACGTGATTAGATAATTAAAATAAAAAGAATTAAATGAAAAATACGAAATAAATTTACGAATTTTGGAAAAAATGTTTTTGATTGAGAATTATCACATCAAAGTTTATATACACTCATTTTTTTACTCTTTTTAACACCCTGTATATTATCCCATTTAAAAAAATGTAATTTGGTATTGTAAATTCTCTATTCGGACGTCCCTCTTGGTCTTCTATAAGATTAGCTTGTACTATCTTATTGTATCTTTAATATAGAAATTATTTGGGGTACCTCGTTTAGCTATTGCTCCATGTATATGACGTACGATTAGTAAATCGTGAAGCTGTTCTTACATAATGACATTTATTGATATTTAAATCCATGTTATTAAATTTATACCAGTTGCTCAATTTATTTCGATCTTGCAGTAGGTTACAAACATTGTAGTTTCACACTGTTCTATAAAAATTAAATCACCCGCACCTAAATGAAAGCCTTGTGTGAAACATTTAAACAGTATATTAAAATTAACATTATAAATACAAAATTCACCCTATATTTGGTAACAGGTTTGACCTTATACTTGATTTGCAGGTAATGAGTTTTTATGTATTGCAGTTCTATTGACAATCGAAATCGCTGGTTGTAGACCATCCGAAATTTATATAAGCAGTTATATTATGTACTGGTAATATTTGGGAATGGTAAAGTCGTTTGTGTTTAAAACGTAAATAGCCAATTCAAATACAAGACATAAAGCTTGAAAGGCAATAAAGCCGTAATTTTTTATTCTGAAGATTTGAATTGCAAGTTTGTATGACGCAAGCATAAAGCCGTTATTGTCACCTTAATATTCATGGCTCATCATAAGCTACCTATATCACACAACGAGCTAGCAGAGAAAGGATGATTCTCTAATTCGCATTCAAGATTGTAATATCCTTTCGCCAGACGCGACCTATACAAGCGACGGTAGCGGATATTATACTACCACCCGCTGCCTTTATGAATATTTGTTGTACAAATTATGTATACTACTATACAAGTTTTCACGTTTATTGTAAGCAATTCCTCTTTAATAGAATAGTAAACTGTGTAATAAGGATGACAGAATGGTAAAGGGTGAAATATTTAAATTCAGGCCGAGTTTCTAATAATTTAATAAAAAACTCTGATGTGGCCCGCACAATACCTTCCGTCACTCCGGTGTGTTATGTATAAATCCCATACATCAATTTTCTTGCAAAAGATGGTAAATTTCCAGTAAAATTATTTCATAAACAAACTATGCAAATTACATTTGACACTATCTTCTTCTTCTGTAGCTTTTCCCATTCGTTAGGGGTCGCTATTTTTTATTTTCTTCTTTCACTCATTTCTGTTTTACGTATCGTTCTCATTCAGTTCCTTTTCTCTCAAGTCTTCCGCAATACAGTCCTTCCACCTTATCGTTGATTTTCCTCTGTTCCTTCAACCTTCTATTACTAAGCTATTCATTCTTCTTCCAATATATTTTTCATCTCTCCTCATGACATGTTCAAACCAATGTAATCGTCTCTCTTGCATCTTTCTACAAACTTCTAACATTAGATTCATTTCCCTTATTATTTCATTCTTTACCGTATCTTTCCGTGTCTTCCTCAACATCTATCTCAACATCCTCATCTCTGCCACAGTCCTTTACTTTTCTTGATACTGACATCTATCAATTTGTATTATCTGATGATTTATGAAATTTAATATCTTTATATTCTTTAACTCTATATCTATTGAATATAAAGTATAAAATGCAATCAAATCGTATAAAAAATAGTATATTTTTTAAAAGTTATAATAACGTTAAATGTCAATAAATGATATTTAACTGCGTTTTTTCAAGAAATACTGTTAAAACCTTCAAATAAAAACTCATCATTGAAATTTTTAACCAAAGACAATACCTTCCTTACCTAAAGGTGACGGAATGTAAAAATACTTATTGTTCTGCACAGATCCTTAATACTCTTCATAGGGTGTCGGAATATAAAAAAAAATTAATATTTGTGACGGCATTATACCGGATGTCTACTTTTTTCAATGTTAAAATTTTGATTTGACGATATCTCTTAATTTTAGAAAAATAATGTAATGCAGAAAAATATTGGGAATTAAAAACTGCACTGATTGAATATCAAGCTTATTGTTTATTTGTTTCTTACCTACGAGTTTGAAGCAAAATAAATTACTTGATTTAAGGTAATTATTAGAGTGCCATGAAAAATAAAACAATTTATGTCTGCTGTTTCTGATATATTTGACAGCTATGGCATTTCTTTTGCTTTTTATATTATTATTAGAATAATAGAAAGACAACCTAAAAGAAAAAAAAATAATCACAAATTCTAATATTTAAAATCAAAATAAATGTCAAATCTGCCAGATGTCAGAAGCAACAAATACATATATTTCATGGTACTCATAATTGCCTTAAATCGTGCATTTTATTTTGCTTCTAACCCGTATATAAGATACAATTGAACAATAAATTTGTTACTCAATGCAGTTTTTCATTCTGAAAATTTTTGTCCCTTACACTTTTTTTCCAAAATTACTAGATAAAGAGATACCGTCAAATCAAAACTTCAACATTAAATTTCCTGTTAGGAACAAAAGTAGACATTCGGTATATACAAATCAAAAATTTCTCGGCCCGACACCCGGCGAAATTCAATAGTGTATACGCCGAAAAACCTAATTTATTCAATATGTGCGGCGAAATAAATAAATACGTATTTTTTTTTTTGTTGATTTGCGTCGGTCGGTGATATGTTCCCATGCAAATGCAAAATAGAAATTCCGTAATAAACAAAACCTAGTTAATTGTTTTAAGTGCATTCATGATGTGGAGATCTTAAGCCATTAAGCGACAAATACTAAACTGACAGTTAATTCAAATTAATTTTAGTCAACATGGTTTAATATTAAGACAGAACTGAGCTTAAATAATTACACAAATAGCTTAAATACCTTTAATTCAAATTATAAAAACATTAAAATATAAATAATACCATGTTATTAGAAATATTTAAAAAAGGCAAAATGTATGGGAACATTACATTTTTGGTACATATATTCCACCAATTTAAAAATAAGAGGACCGCCAACAAAATTGGAACTTGTAGCCGAAATCAAAACAGACTCTGTTGGCAACATTATAATCCGTCACCCCGAAAAATAAAAAATCTGATGTGGCCAGCACATAACCTCTCGCCGTATATTTTACCTGGCTGTATGCATAAAGCAAAGATTATTTTTATAAATACAAATAATATATTCATATAAATCTATGACGTATAAACTTCTTTATTATTCAATAATAGCATGTGTAACGCGGCAGCGTATGAAACCGCCAGCGTACAACTAATTATTGTGATCGTCTAATTACCCTACGTTGTGTTATTTAATAGTGCCCAGAATCTTTGATTTGAAGTCGTGGTAGTGTAAGGAATAAAACAAGTAATAACATAGATTCAACAATAAACAACGTTTATTCAGTCATTGGCATTCAAGAAATATACAGTACAATATAATGACTGATACTTATGGCCGGGGATGCCGGGAGAATACCCTGGGTTGGGCTGTGGCTGGTAACGGACTCGTACGTGGAGCGGCACTGGGCGCAGCGCAGGCAGCGTCGCGGGATTGCTGTGGGTATGGCCACGGACGTGGACCGGTCACTGGCGGAACGGTACACCGGCCGCGGGACGTAGGCCTCGGTTAGCCGTGGTTACGGCCGCTGACGGGGTCCCCCAGGTGGATGACGGGACCAATGGGTGCATATACACAAAGATGCACAGACATACAAGATGTCTTACACAAATTTTATACGTGATATAGTATGGTGTTATAACAAATTACTTGGATATTTAATATTGATATCTGACGTTGTTGGATAATTGCAACTGGACCTTGCGGAGCGTGCAGTACCCTGTTATCCACGTAGCAACTATACGGGGAGTGTATGGTAAGGTTGGATAATTGCAACTGGACCACTGAGTGGAGCGTGCAGTACCCTGTTATCCTTCCACCACTGTCCGTTTTATTTATAGTTGCTCGGTTATCAACGTTGTTGGATAATTGCAACTGGACCTTGCGGAGCGTGCAGTACCCTGTTATCAACGTGTAACCGCTCGGTCAGTAAATGACGAGGTTGGATAATTGCAACTGGACCTTGCGGAGCGTGCAGTACCCTGTTATCCTGACACCACTGACCGTTTCGTGCGTTCTAACAATATCCCAACACTGCAAGTGAGAGCTTAGCCGACACCTGACAGCAATACCACCGTATAACACCAATACCAAAGCCTCAAAAATTACACAATGATCGTAATGCAGATCAAGCTACCACAGAGGCTGATCCTGGCCGAAACCAAGATGCTTTTCCGAGTGCTGTGCACCCAGTTTTAAACACGCAAGCGCCACCCCTAAAGATTGGGGGTGGAAATGATGGAAGATTAGATGTCCATAGGTACAACTGCAACAGACAGAATTTTCTGAGAATATCATCTTAATGATATGCACCTCATTTGCTGATGACTCGGCGTAGTGGGGAAGTTTCTGCATATGAAGATTGTATGTGGGACGGAGACAGCTGATAATTGTTAACCCTGATTTGCTCGAACTCATCTCAAGTAGCCACCTTTGGTCCCTGATGCCTGGCTGTGGAAGGAATTCTCTCCTGTTGATTTGTTAATTAGCTGCATTCAAAAAGTCACATATGCCCTATATATTAGACAAAGATACATATATCTGCATTCTGGGTGTAAGACAAAGATGCCACGAGGTAGTGATAGTTTTTACCCCTACTTAAACAAGGATGCCCTTAGATCTCGGCCTGGTGAGTGCGAGAGAGATAGCATGTGGTCGTGTTGATTTTAACTCCCACCTCTAAATGTTCATCTACCTCTTGGTTTACCTAAATTGTTTTTATTCATCCAAAATAACAATGTTTAAATAAATAAGGAATGTTTATCTATATCGGTAATGAGCATATTAAACCTTTCTTTGATTATTTTGTTTAATGTTTTTATTTTACCTAGTATCCATATGTTTCGGTCTCCCTTGCCAGGGCCGGCTTCTACGAAAAGCTGTGAAATTTACTTAATAACATCCTCCTACATTGTTTCTCATGCAATGTAAAATCAATTAGTTAATGTTAGTTAGTTATATTAGTTGTTTATTAATTGTCAAACATTCTAAATATTATTGTAAATTTTTGTATTCATTCGAGTTCGACATTCCCACGCTAAAACACTCATTCCTACTCTGTCGTTACCTACTTAGCTTACGTGGGGACAGCCCCAGACACGGCGCCCCATAGCGATTTATTACCCTCTTGAGTTGACCTGCAAATCTTCTCTGCATCATACTTATCAGTTCTTAGGAGGTCTACACGTGCGTTTTGTTTTTGTATACATGTAGAAACACGATACTAATGATTTTAAAAATAATAATGATACACACCAAATTCGGCCGCGTTTCACATGTCTCAACATAAAGATATTTACCATAAATTATGTTACAATAAATTACAAAGTAGAGTTTACCATATATAAATATTAAGCTGGTAACAGCAATTTTCAATTCGAACAACTTTGTTTACTTTCTCTTCATATTCTTCTAGTAAAAACATTAATTTTGGGCGGTCTAAAATGTATATATCTGGATTGTGCATCTATTCTTATATATCTTCTTTTACATTTTATTTTTTCATACTTGTTATATCTAAATAACCTTAATTCCCTTTAATAAAGTGACGGATAGATTGCACTCCGATTATTCTTATATCGATGTGTAATTTTGTCAATATTTACAACTTACTTGAGAAGAATTTGATAGCTTTTTCGCAATTCAAAGTTACTCTAGTCTACAGTACTGGTGTACATTGTCCCATAATGTTTGAAACAAATTCAAGTCCTTCAACATAGACTTGTCATCTCCATAATAGTCACAGATCAAGAATTAAGGGATTCTCCAAATACATTTTTCTTTCATTACTCATTATTTCTGACACTGACATTTATCTGTCAGTTACAAATAATTTAAATTTGCAACTATTTTTCATGGCATCCTTTCGGTTGTAAAATTAATTACAACATTATTTTATATATTATATTCCTTTTATCTCTAAATCTATAAAATATGTATAAAAATATTTAAATGTATCAGAAAGAGAATTTATTTTTCTTTAATATTATCAAGAAAAATTTTCAAAAAATAATATTTAGAAGATTTTTTTTCAAGAATCTTCTACTTCCGGTTGTCCAATTGTTACCAAAACCTTTTCAGATCTTCCCATGAATGTCCGATTGGGAAATACGTTGTTAAACAAATTTTAAGTCTTATAGTTTTTGAGTAACCGTCCTTCCAACATCCCACACACACACATCCACACACACACACACACACACACACACACACACACACACACACACACACACACACACACACACACAGACATCATCGTAAAAATGTTAAAATCGGATTGTAGGGACCTTAAAACGTGCTTATTCAATAAAATCTGGATATGCGATTTTTAGCATGAATCCAATACCTCTCTTAGCGAGAGGTAAAAAGGTACATATAATTTCAAAGCCAGAATATAAGTATCAAAATGTGATGTTCCCATACATTTTGCTTTTTTAAAAAAAAAAATCATAAACAATAGGTACGCAACATTAAGTTTTAACAAATATAACTATTATTCAAATACATACACATATTTTGTTTTGTACGTAGATAAAAAAAAACTACTACTTACGTTCTACATTTTTTTAAGAAAAAAAAAACGCATTTTGAGAAATAGCTTATTATTTTTTAAAAGGAGTATTCAAATATGTCAAATTATCTGAAATTGCCTATTTTGAAAAATTTGTAAAATCTATAATAGCAAATATTTTTTAATAAAAAAATGTAAATCAACATCTCTACACTCTTCTCAACATAACCTATGTAAACAAATTTTCAGAAAAAGTGATTAAACAAATAATGTTGCGTTTTCGCATCAACAGCGCCTAATGGGATAAATTTTCGAATCATGAAAAATTTGTGGCAGCGTTGATTAAAATTTTTCCGCATGCAAATGTTTGGTGTAAACAAGCTTAAGGACCCGGTAGATACGAACGACAAATCAAACGTGGTTTATAAACTTCATTGCTGATTGCAAAGCTACGTAGGAAAAACTAAACGATATTCGAAGATGAGCCGGATGAGCGAACATCGCAGACCAATACAAAATAATACGGCGAACAAATGTGCTCTCGCTGAAAATTCCAATATACTAAAACACACTTTTGATTTAGAAAAAAAAAAGAAAGAAAAACAGAATTATTTCAAACGCATGTTTCTTGAAACGCTCAGGGAGGATTGCAACATAAATACACACACAAGGACTAAATAGGTAGCGTATATTTTGGTGTATTGGAAAAATACAAGAAAGAAAAATCTGTTGTGGCCATCACAATACCGTTCGCGCCCTTTCCATTGTGATATATATATATTGTATTTAACATTTCTTGTATACACAAAAAATTCTAATTACACCGAATCTTTATATTTACATATTTTCTATAATTTTAAATTCATTCTATGAGCAAGTTTTCTCCATTTCTTCTAAATGTTCGAGGTTTTTCCAATTCGTTAACGGGATTGGCGCTATTTCTGAAGGGTTCATGTAATATACCTATAATTTTAAATTTATATTAGTTGTTTAGGATGTTTATATTTGTTAATAATATTTACATTGTATTTATGGTGTATTTGGTCGGCCCTCGGGCATTCAATAAATCTATCTATTATTAATTAATAATACAATAACAAATATTAAATATCGTTGCCTGAAAAAGGTACTACCTCGGAATTTTTGACACTGACATTAGTGACATCTACCAATTACAGACATTTAATTTCTCAAGTAGTTACCATGGAGATGTTTAGACTGTGAGCAGGCTGTGAGATATACTACAACTTTCCATTACTGTTAGATTGAGGAATACGTAGTGACACAGGTCTTTAATCTTATAGAATTTGAGAAATCGTACCTCCAACAACCTAACACACATACACATACATACACACACATCCACACACACACACACACACACACACACACACACACAAACGCACACACACACACACACACACACACACACACACACACACACAGACAGACATCATCGTAAAAATGTTATTATCAGATCTAGGGACCTTAAAACGTACTTATTAACCAAAATCTGGATATGCGATTTTTAGCATGATTCCAATACCTCTCTTAGCGAGAGGAAAAAGCAAATTTCAGGCCAAATTAAGAGTAAATTAAATTCTTTAAAATTCTGGAACAATGCTACACAATCATTGGTGTACTAGTGTACAGACGTCCAATAGGAGTCCGTATCGATGATATAACCAAAGAACCCTTCTGTATGATATTTCCAGCTATTTTCCGATATATTTTATTGCCACTTTTATGAATTCTGTATATAATGTATAAAACTAAATATTAAAAACGAATGTATTTTGTATACACATGTAATATATTGTAAAATGTTACTGGAAGTGTGATAATGTCCACGTTATTTTGTATGTATTATTTTGTGTTTTTATTGAATGCAATAGACCCTGAAGAAGGTACAAGTGAACACCGAATCGTTGTAAGAATAAATGCTGTTTGACTGAGATTTCGAGTAAATAGTCGCGTTCAGCCGCACCTAGCAGCTACTTAGCTGCTAGCTAGCACTAGCAACAGCGGTCATGGTAATCCGACTAGTAATAGGCTCAAAATAAAATGAAAATGGTTTATAATAGTGCCATATTATTTTGCGGAAATTAACGTGTAAAACATACCTGTTCATAATTTATTAATACATATTACTTACCAGGTTCTGGATTTTCCGTATTATTATTTTTTTAATTTCTCAAAAGTTGCGAAATTTACAACAAATATATTATATATTTTCATATTCATATCCAATAATTTCATTTGAATTTGAATGTACATGCGCCATATCCGCCATTTTTGACAGTTCCAACAATACGTTATGTGATCCAGCGGAATTTATTTTCGCTAGCTCGCTAAACTAGCGGCTAGTACCTAGCGGTCGTTCAGCATTGAACCGTCTGTTCAACGATGTTCGCTGTAGGTTAGCGAGCTAGCTGGTGCGGCTCGTGACCATTGTTAACACCTTGTGTTAAGGTGTGTTAAGGAAACAAATACATACTGACCAGGCCGTGAATTTTTTTTTTTGTTGTGATTACTAAAATTTAATATTAGCAGCAACTTTAGTAATCATAATAAAGTTTTTCTTATCGTGAGGTGAGCTACCCTCATCTTCAAAATTGCGAAATCCACTCCGTCTGTACTGGACCAGTCTTGTTGAATAGAAAGAGCGCTGTCGAGTGTCCCAACACAGTAAGTTGGGTATACTACGATGTCCCCAAGTAGGTCACTTCTATTATTCCTTTTCATGCTACCCAAAAATACTATCATTTCATCTCATTTTTAATTAGGGTTTCAGACACGGGCGATTCAATTAATTTAACCTAACATTTTCATCCTCCCCAAAAATAATATCATTTCATCTCATCTTTTATTAGGGTTTCAGGCGCGGGAGATTCAATTTATTTAATATGAGAGAGATAGGGTTTTGTACGCAACCCCAGTCGAAGAGACCGGAGAGGCTCTGTTCTCAACACCTTTGAATCGCAAGTGATTTAGACAGATTTCCCTGCCTAAGTGGGGAGAACTTGTCGTGGTGGCAGGGTTTTACCATCCCTCAAAAACCATAGGATCAACGTCTTCACACGGCAAAGAAATTCTTTTGTAGACAAATATTGTTTTGCTTATTATTGTAAAATATATTTAAATAATAAAAATTATAGTTTTCACTATATTTCTATACAATGTAATATGATAGTTTTAATTAATTTCTGAAAATCACTCCAATTTCTATCAATCGCATAATAGTATGATTTATTCTAGAAAGTGGACATCTCTTACCTATAAATTCTTCCCCAATTTTTTTACCACGCCAAATTTTTCTAGACAAGTTGCAATGATCTCTAAGTCAGAAATTCTGATGTGATGTGCCCTTATTAGAAGAAATCTTCAGATAATTTGGTAAAACATAGAACAAATTTATGACAATGTTACAACCAACTCGAAATATCACTGACAGTTTTATTTGTTTCAATAACAGCTTACTTCGTTTTAAGCTGATTATAAAATTATCAACGTGTAATAGTAAATTTGAATAGTAAGTTTAGAAAATCGCTATTCACTTGTATTTCTATATAAAATGTTTGAAAAATTCAACACTTTGCCACCTGCAGATAAAAATTTGAAATCGATATCTCAATGTACTCCGAAGGTATGGAGTTTCAAACATGATTTGTTTTTAAGAGCTACCCGGTATTATTATGAAAACGGCCCTTACTGTAAAAAAAAGTATTTACGTGAGCAAGTTTCATTATTCTTAAATAGAACTTTGCAGATCACTTGGCAATTTATGGAAGTTACGTTTCCTTTTAGAAAAGGAAAAAGTTATCCAGTGCATTGAAACTCGAAACTATTTCCTTCTTCCAATGCGAAGGTGTCTGAATAACAATAGGTTATATCGCAATAGTTCGTTCTTTATAGTTCCAATTCAATTTTGAGTACTGAATTTTTAACACTAATTTCCATAATTTTATTATTTTGTAACATCTCAAAATAAGTAGGTATAATAAAACTTCTCCACAAAATATACATATCTGTATTTTTTATATATTACTGTTAGCAAGCTAATTGCATAAACGCGAGTCAATACCCAATATTATAATATTCTTTGATTAACTGTTACATACCTATTTTTTGACACATTATTTGCTTGCACAATTCATGCATTTCTTTAAATAATCGCATACTGAATTCATTTCAGAACACAATATACATACGAGTACATAGTTTATGAAGAAATGAATTAAGAAAAAAGTTTGATTAATATTCATTCTCCAATGTTTACCAATTTTCACAAAATTAGTCTTATTACGAGCAGTTCAGATTGCACAGTCAAAGAATTGAAGTCCCTGAAAATTTTTGGGGTAGGTACAGCATTGAATGTAAATATCTCAGGAAGTAACAGCATAGATCTATGGTAACAGTACGAGTATAGACTCCGCCCACTGGAACCGTATTTGGCCGGGTAGTAGATCGCCCGATTTGTGGCCGACTAGGTCGTTAGTATCGCTAGTTGGAGAATGGATAATTATTTGTACTTTCTTGAAAATCCATACGTTGCGGATCGAAAAATGCTTCTAAAGCCAAACGAGTGCTGGGCCAATCTCATATTAAGCACAAGAAGAAATGTAGGAGAATTTCATCACCTACATGAAAAAATAATGAGAAACATGGAAATATTCTTCGACTACTATTTATAGTATATAATATTGAATTCAATCTGGGACATGAAGAAAGTGCTTTTATGAATCATTTACGTCCAAACACGTCTGACTAATTTCATATCAATGGAATCTGTTCGTCACTCGGCAGTATTGGATCAAATTCGACCTGATAGGTCGGGTGCAATAGACGCATGCCAACGCCTTCCCTGTCGTTGGATAAATCGGCCGTAGTCGACCGGAAGTCGACAGTTCCAGTGGACCGCCAGCTTTATAATGTATTGTATACAGTGTGTCACGTTTAGAGCTGCCACCATTAGGATCCCGAGAACTATAAACCTACGTTCCCAGCTTTTAACATAGTCGCAGTTTTTGTTTTTCGACATAAGCATAAAAGTTTGTTATACGGCATCACGGCTGAGTGTTTCCAGCTTCTGTTTTAGTCTTCGGACATTCGTTACTTGTTTTTGTAATATATTTTATTTTGATTTTTTTATGAACAATAAAACTAAATTATTAGTAAATTCAATTGTAAAAAGAGGAAGAATTGCAATAGCGGCACTACTAGCAAAACAACAACGTAGAGTTCATCGGTGGTGGGTACATCAAAAAAGATATGAAAAAGGAAATTGAAATAATTTATTAAATGAAACTGTATGATGAGGATAATGTTTTTAATTACACAACTGTTGCACAATTTAATTTTTTACAAGACAAATTTAGAAAACCAATTCCACCTGAAGTTAGATTGGCTGTAACTCTACGGTAATATATCAATTACAATAAATGTTAATGTTTATTAATAAAGATTTTCTTGTAGATTTTTAGCAACTGGTGATTCGCTGGCGTCAATTGCTTACGCTCTTAGAATTGGGTAAAGGGAAGCGTCTGCATATAAAATTATAAAGGATATATGCAAAGTATTATGGCCAATGTTGTCTCCAAAATATTTGAAATTGCCAAATGAAATACAATGGAAAAAAATTCACTAGATTATGAAAACTTGTGTAATTTACCCTACATGTAGTGATTCAAGCAGCGAAACATAGTGGATCTAAATATTATTACTACAAGTGTTGCGTACCCACAATTGTTATTGCCATTTTATAAATAATTTGTTCTTCTTAGATATTAAGTCTTGGTTATATTCTAACAAAATAAACATATTATCTACCATTGCATGTTAGGTTTAAGTCTACCTTTTAATAATTATTTAATCTGTGCCTACTTACTTTATTACTCATGCATGAGTTATCTCTGAATTATATTGTTTACTTCTTATATATATATATATATATATATATATATATATATATATATATATATATATATATATATATAAACTATTCCTCTAAGCACGAGATGGGTCACCATGTAATCAAACCGAAGTTCAAAATTCCCAACATTATCCATTCCATGAGTCATAACAACGACCCTTAGCTTCAAAACTACCCCCACCTCTAGCTATACCGTATAAGATTCTAGTCGACAATACACATTCTTCCGTAATTTTCGCGGTCAGTAAACCACCGTTTATGGGCATATTCAAAACAATAAAATATACAGATATGCCACCGAAAATAACATTTATATATGTATATATAGTTTTGTACTTGTGTGTTTTTGTGCTATCATCATTTTGCCAACACGGTACACAGCATAATGTTGGTGTCAGAAGTGAGGATTTGATCGACGACTTTGAAAACCGGAAGGCGAAAAAGAAGACGTCAATTTGATTGCTAATCTTCACAGCCTCAAAACCGAGCCGAAGATTGGTGTATCGGAGCTCCGGAATCTCTCTTTTGCGATGAGTCTTGTTTCTGTGTTACTTGTAGTTATTTTTGAAATTGCATAATTCCTTATTCCTAATTTATATTCTTTTAATTATCAAATTTAATTCAACCATGGTTAATACCCGAAGTAATGAAGCCTCAAATACAAATACTTTGCTTAACACGCCAGCCTCAAATCCAAGTGTTACCGCTACCTCAGCAGACTCAAACAGACATGCCAATCACCCTCGTATTCATTAGACCTACTAATTAAAATATGGCCCACATCAAAATTCGTTAACAATCAAACAAAGCTGCGAACCTTTATTAAAGATATTAATAACGTTTTAGATATTGCTCCACCGGAACATAGTAATTATTCAACTTCATGAAAAAACTAAAATTATGGGAAAAGCTAAAGACCAGCTAGATATTCAATGTAATTTGACGAGTTGGAAAGATATATCAGATCTTTTAATAAAATTATATCAAAACAAGAAATCAGTGGATCAGCTTATAGAGGAATTAAGCAACATTAAACAGGAATCAAAAGAATCTGTGTCAGACTATTACTAAAGGTTACAAGATGTATGCCCAAAAGTACTTTGTTCAATTCATGCATCAAATTTTGATGATTATTCTTTAACCGAACATTTACATATGATTAATGATATCATTTTAAATCGTTTTGCATATCATTCACATCCACAAATTTCACAGATGTTGCGCTATAGAAACTTTAAATTAATAAATGATGCACTTGCTGCAGCCTTGGTACAAGAAAACGCCTTAAAATTAAATAAAGTGTATGAAAAATGTAGTATTTGCCACCGCACTAATCATATTTCCAATAAGTGGTATCAAAATAAACGCAGATTAAATTCGTATACCAACAATCCTCAAAGATAAAGACATGTTAATTTGACTCAAAAACAAATAATAGGGTAATAAAACAATGCAGATATTGCAAAAATATAGGCCACACTATGGAAGAATGTAGAAAAAGGCCACAAAATAATTTATATTCAAATTATTATTCTATTCTAAACCTACAACCACGAAATAATTATCATTTAAATGTGCAGAGACAAAATTATTTTCATTTAGATTTACAAAGACAAAATAACACTCATCGAAATTCGTATTCTCCAAATAGTCAAAAACTACAATCTCGCGACAGAAAAAATCCATATGTTTGTGAAGACTATAATACTCGCCTATTAAGGCTAATAACAACAGTATTAATACATATTAAAAAATTCTAAATTTGCAAATCTTTCAACAAATAATGTTATAGTATTTGTAATCAAAATCCCGCTGGTTGATAAAGTAGCTTACAACCTTTTTAATCTCATACCTCTGTCAATTCAGCATTAAATTCTTCTCCTAGCCCAATCCAAAGCTTATTTTACCCTTATGCAAGATCTTGTTAGCTGCACGGAATACAAAGGGCAGGAATTCATCTGCAAAGACGACACACCACAAATAAAACAGATCAACTCACTTGTGAAACGCAACCATTGGTGCTACATCGTAAGATCATACCTGAAGACTGTGTCACCGTGAATATAAAAGCTACGATTGAAACGTGGAAATATATTAATAATAACAACTGGCTTTACATTCTGCAGCATCCCATAATCCTAACTATTATTTTTGAAGAAATTCTTCAAGTCACACCGAGGACGTCGCTTTACAAAATACGGAGTCGATCTATATTCATAAATCTTTCAAAGGTTACATGGATAATTATATATTACAATCATCGGCGGAAGTTTTAATTTTTTTACTAGTATTGTCCCTACAGTCAATATAACTGCAAATGAATGCTGCAAATTTGTTAAACACCTACAGGAAACATCACCCCATCTGAAGCCGATCAAATTAACAAACTTTGATTTAAACGATCTGCGCTACGCGAATAAAAAATTAGAGGAATTCGACTCAGTTATCATAGACCAGATAAACAAGCCCTTCGTCGTGTCGCACACCCCTTGGTACACCATTGCATTGTCAACCATTGGAGGAATTGTGGTTTATGCTCTAGTTACAAAAACGTGTCGATGGTGTGGTTGTCTGATCTATTAAAAAAACTGTGTTGTACCATTAAAAGTCCTATAACTGAAGTGTCGTCCATTTACTTTTATTTACTTCCTTTTATGTTTATATTAACAAGTTTAGAACTGCATAATTAATATATATATATATATATATATATATATATATATATATATATATATATATATATTTAAAAAATATATTTTTTATTTTCAATGTCATTTATAATAGTCCTTATTAACATTTTGGCTTTACTCCATTTTGATACAGATAATTCATTAAGCCTACTACCTATAAATTTACAAAAAAATTCAACTTCATTGGATACGTTCTAATTTTTTTTTTCTCCGGATATATTTCAATCGGATACTCTGAACTAGAGTTGCAGCTTCATCTCCTGCAATAATAAAATATATAGATATTGTTTGTATGAAGTTAATAATAGACTTACCTGTAATATCACATAAGACGCCTATTTCTGCACATAATTTTTATTATTATTATTGTTGCGATTATATAAGAATTGTCGCCCTTACCCCAAAGCGCACGTCGGTTTCCACTAGGCAAACAAAATCTCCTCCAAAGCATGCATAATAAACAGAAAAAGCAAAAAGAAACAAAATGAATAAAATAAAAGGGACAGGGTGATTTAAGGATTTAAGATGAATAAATGAGTAGTCATGAAAAAGACTGATTATTTTATTTGTTTCAATAAAGAAATAAACAAACAAGAAACAGGAAAAGAAAAGAAAAATATAAGGAAACACCAGGAAAAACTAGGACAAACAAACTACAAACATAAACAATGTCGAGCCTGATAAGAAAAGATGTTTGTAAACAGAACCATCAGGTGTCAAGAAGAGAAACGATTATTTAATTTAAAAATATAATTCTTTCATTTTATACATTTTAAACGGAAACATAAATTTTATATAGATAAAAAATATATAATTATATGAAGATTAAGTTTTAAGTTTAAATAAAACACATTAACTTAAAACTTATCTTCAAAAAATTTATCACAAAGTAAAGGCTGAAATAATAAATAATATAATTATATTATTATAAGTGCCTTATTTGGAAATATGGTTCGTTCACCTCGACATTTTTATACATTTTCTTGGGATTTTATTTTGTATTTATACAAATTTATTAAATTATAACGTAATTATATTAATAATTATAAATATAACTCATGCACGTATAATTTCTAAAATGCTTTAATAGATATTAAGGATACAATAAGTGTATAAAAAGTACAGTATTTTTTTTTTATTATTTTTACCTCCCGCTACCCTTGGTAAGGGAGGTCTAGGGATCGTGCTAAAAATCGCATATCAAGATTTTGGTAAATGACCACGTTTTAAGGTCCCTACAATCCATTTTTAACATTTTCACGATGATGTCTGTATGTATGTATGTATGTATGTATGTGTGTGTGTGGATCCTCTTTACGCTCTAACTCAAATACTATCGTTCAGAAAATTTTGAAACCTTGTATTTCTACCTTACTCTTACAGGCTGTTCATTTTAAGTGGCTACCATTGCGATCTCGAGAACTAAAAGAAATACGAAGTTGGTTAAATTAGCAAAAAATCTCTATTTCACATACTTATTTCAATGATAAACTGAAAAAAGAAATTCAACCAGTGGCTCTCAAAATATGGATACCAACTTTTTTATTTTAAATAGAAACATATATTTTTTATTTGCTCATTCTATTGAATTCTATTCTGAATCGAACGATATAAAATTTTCATACCCTTACATAACAAAATTTTCGAAAAAAATATTAGTATAAGTTTTGAATTACTTCCCCTTAAATATGATATTAATTAGAGTGCCATGAATGAAAAAAGTGAATATTTTGTTTATTGCTACTTCTGTCAAATGAGAAATTGTTCTTCATATCATTTTTAATACCTAAAAATGGATCAATTCACACATGACGAAAAGGTAGATATGTTCGAAATTTACATTTTGTGTCATAAGAATTTAAAATGGAGAATTCAGTTATGTATTAATAAAAATGGAGATAATTTTGAGCAGTTTTTATAAACACTAAATCATTTAATTGAAAATAGTTTTTTTTTTTAAATATGTTCACTTTTTTCATTCATGGCATAATTAATTTCATATTTGGGAAAAATTAATTCAAAATTTACTAATATTTTTTTCGAAAATTTTGTTATGTAAGGGTATGAAAATTTTATATCGTTGTATTCAGAATAAAGAGCTCTATTGAATGAGCAAATAAAAAATATATGTTTCTATTTAAAATAAAAAAGTTGGTATCCATATTTTGAGAGCCACTGGTTGAATTTCTTTTTTCAGTTTATCATTGAAATAAGTATGTGAAATAGAGATTTTTTGCTAATTTAACCAACTTCGTATCTCTTTTAGTTCTCGAGATCGCAATGGTAGCCACTTAAAAATGAACACCCTATATGGAAATATATCATTAGATTTTGTAGTAAATCAGATAACCGAAAATGGCACTTTACTGAAAGCTCAAAATAGTTTTTCTTCGAAAAATACCTTTAAATGTTATTTTATCGAGATTTATGTTATATAAAAATGAAAGAACATTAAATTTTCTACAGGTTTGCATTAATACTTTTTCTATATATTTTATGGATAAATTTATAAAACTATCTATAATTTTAATCCCGGATCATACGTTCTAAACACAACTCATTCACATGGTTACACAATTCAGATCTCAAATGTTTGTAACTGACAGATATGTCACTGTCAACGAATTAATCATTTCAAATAATAATGTTAACGTTTTTAAAATATAAAAAAATATTTTATATTTTATATTCGGTATTGCATGGTTTTTTTTGATAAATTCGTGCCATCATCACTCATTTCCACAAAACCCTATCCACCATGGTTTAATAAAATAATACGTAACAATTTTAAATTAAAGTCTCACTACTTAAAACTCTCTAAAAAATTTCCTAATAATGACCAGTACCAATTACAATGTAAAACTTTAAGGGCTACAATTAAATCTGATAAAAAAAATCGTACGCTACATTTGTCAAAAATTGTGAGAGCAATATTATCACTGACCCAAGAAAATTCTGGCACTTTATTAAACTTAAAATGAATTCTCCTAATAATTATCCATGTCCTATGCATTATAATAATTGTAACTTTAATAATATACCAGATATTGCTGAAGGTTTTGCCAAATATTTCCACAGTGTTTATGAAGTTCCTAATGATAATAATAACACGATTCCAGACTTTAACATTGTTTCTAATGAATTAATCTCATTACCTTATATTACTCAAGAAGATATCATTTTATCAATACGTAAACTTAAATCTAATTTTTCTGCTGGCCCCTATTTAATTCCTAGTCTAATTATTAAAGATTGTGCTTTCCCATTATCTCAAGCGCTGCAACACATATTTAATTTAGCTCTTCTTTCTAATACCTTTCCTTTGATTTGGAAAAGTGCTCGAATAGTTCCTATATTCAAATCCGGACATAAGGGTCACATCGAAAATTACAGACCAATAGCAATTTTGTCCAATTTCAGTAAAGTCCTTGAAACCATCGTTTTTAATTCTATTTATAATAAAATACATAATTTGTCTTTCTCTTATCACGGATTTGTTCAACATAGGTCAACATCAAGTAACTTGTGCTCTCTAACACATTTTATCGCTAATACACTTGATAATCGCGGACAAGTTGATGCCATTTACACTCTTTTTCCGTCTCGACACCTTATAAATTTAATTGCATCTTATTTACGTGCAAGATCTCTTTTTGTTCAAATCAATGGATTTAATTCAAATGCTTCTACAGCTACATCAGGAGTACCACAAGGCTCCAATTTTGGTCCTTTACTCTTTTTAATTTTCATTAATGACATCACATCAGTTTTGATCAATCATAATCTTCTCTTTGCGGACGATCTTAAATTTTATCGCTCAATTACCGATGTTAATGATAGTATATCCCTTCAAAATGACTTAACCGAACTTTACAACTGGTGTATAAAAAATAAAGTACTACTTAATTTATCTAAATGTAAAATCTTGACCTATACTCGAAAACAGTCCCCAATATTATTTAATTATTCAGTAAATAATATCGCTATTATTAGAACAGACTTAATCTCAGATCTTGGAGTATCTGTTGACCCCAAATTAACATTTACAACTCAAACACATAATGTTATTTCCGCTGCTACAAAAACTTTGGGATTTGTCATTAGAAATATACGAAATTTTCTTGATATTCAAGCTATCTTTATTTGTATTATTCTCTAGTACGATCGAAAATAGAATACTGTGCAATTATTTGGGCTCCCATCTACAATAATTATATAAATGCTCTTGAATATGTTCAGAAAAAAATGTTAAAAAAAAAATTCATCACGGCATATTACCCATTGCTGGGTGTGCCAATCTGCTTCATACACAGATATCGGTAATGATGGAATATTTGTACCGTGCGGGCGCTTACCAGGCGTCATCTCACACACGGCCACGAGACCCCATAATATATATATATATATATATATATATATATATATATATATATATATATATATATATATATATATATGTGGGCAAGTGATATTTTAAGATGTATCAAAGTCGGCGAACATTGTTAAAAAGAAGAGATCGAGAAATCAAGTAGCCGTGGACGATAAATAGACTGGATGATTTTTTTTGAATTTTGACGTTAAGATTATTATTTGATTTTGTGTTGTATTTATTATAAATAAATATTGTTGTGAGTAAGTTTTATCAGTTATTTCTTCATCTTATTGCCCAAAATCCCACAATTTGGGGGCTCAACCAGGGATATGGAAATATTAGCCAAATATGTGCACAGCTGTACAGTTGAATAAAATTTACAAAAGTCCATGATTGTAAATTATAGTTTCGGCGAAATAAAGAATAAAGGTGAGACAAATTGCATGTTAAGATTTTTGTTTTATAACCACGCTAATTAAAGTTGGATATCGTAAAAGTTGTTACATATCAAATAAGTTGTTGAATTTAGTTGTGGTTTAAAACGATAAAAAGTTGCAAATCAAGCCAAGATGTCTGTGAAGAGCGCCGACAATGTAGAAATGGAGATGAGCAAGACGGTAACTCGAGAGGAGAAGAAGAAAGATAGCAAAGTAACAAACGTTGAAGAACTTTGTCTTTCAAAACAATTTTTGGAAATGACATTAGACGGAATAGATCTTATGTCTGCCGAGACGTTGCGAAAATACTTACGACAATTTAATTTACCGGATGATGGTAAAAAAGCGGCACTTCGAGATAGATTAAGAAAATATTTTGAAAGTATTTTGGGCAATGAGAAAAAAGAAGGTAAAGAAGAACAAGAAACCGAAGTTAAAGAAGATGTAAAAGAAAGTAATGTCGAAGATGAGGAAGTAAACGAAGAAGAAGAATTCGAAGATGAACTCAATGAAGAAAGCGAAGATGAAAATACTGAAGGAAGTGAAGATGAAAGTGCCAAAGATGACCAAGTTGATAAAAGAAGACATCGAAGACAACGTTACGAAGCAGAAGAGAAAAATCGAAGACGTCGAAGACAATGTAACAATGTAGAAGAGAAGAATAATTTTACTATTAAGGATGTCGAAGATAGCATAACGCATTTTTCTGGTGATGACACTATGCCAGTAAAGAAATGGATTTCTGATTTTGAAGACCTAGCTAAATTATTATATTGGAATGATTTGCAAAAATTCATATACGCAAAGAGGATGCTAAAAGGATCAGCGAAAAAATTTATTATGTATGAGAAGAACGTAACATCGTGGCAAATACTAAAAAATAAGTTGGCGAAAGAATTTAAGCAAGAAATTAACAGCGCAGCGTTACATGATCAGCTGAAACGACGGAAGAGAAAATCGGATGAAAGTGGACGACAATATATTTACGCGATGAAAGAAATAGCTAGTCAAGGTTTAGTCGAAGAAGATGCTTTAATTCATTATATTATAAATGGCGTTATAGATAATGAAACAAACAAGATAATTTTATACGGAGCTTTGACGATTGAAGAATTAAAGAGAAAATTTGAAATTTACGATCAAATGAAGGAGAAAATGAATTCAAAAAGAACATTTAATCTGAATAAAAAGGAAAATACGAAAAAGAAGATAAGAAACTGTTTTTCATGTGGATCAATGGATCACGATATTGGAACGTGTCCAAACAAAGACAAAGGACCAAAATGCTTTAAATGCAATAACTTTGGACACATTGCAACAAAGTGTGACATTAGGACAACAGAAAAGAAAAATAAATCAACAGTTGCATGTATTTTGAATGTTTCCAGGGCAGTACAAGTAAAAATAAATGATATGGAATTCAATGCATTAATTGATAATGGAAGCGACGTTAGCTTAATCAACCAAAAGGTCTATAAACAAATCGGTCAACCAAAACTTAGTTCCACGTCACATTCGTTCTCAGGATTGGGCAAAACTGTCGTTAATGCAACTGGAACATTCGTTGCTGATGTCGAGGTAAATAATGAATCCTATTCATTAAAAATGTTCGTCATTCCAAATGGCGAGGCACCTTATTCCGTTATTATTGGAGATGATTTTTTGAAGAATGTGGAAGTCACCATTAGCGGAGGAAGTATTACTAATGTTAAACGTTTGGCAAAAGAACAGACTTTAAAAACAGAAGAGAAAGATATTGGTGATTTTACTGATGATTCCATTCAAAATTGGAGTGAATTGGGTTTTATAAATTGTATTACAACTGATGAACTGGATGTCGATAGCGTATATAGAGACATGCCTGTGAATCAAAAACCTCGTCGATTGGCTCCAAAAGAAAAAAGAATTTTAGACGAACAAGTAGTACATCGTGCAGGGATGCGAATGCGACATGATGCCCTAAGTCGTCAACCTGTAATGCTGGTTGAAGATACTCTCTTAGGAGCTATTAGAAAACGACAAGACGAAGAAGAGAGCATTAAAGTTATAAAACAAATATTATCGACTGGATCCTACGAAGATTACATGATTGAAGACGGTATCCTGAAGAAACGATTTGGATCAACTAATGTTATTGTTTTACCAACCTCAATGCAAGAAAAAAACCGTCGTACTCATAACAAAAGGTGTAAAGAAGCTAAACAGTATCAAGAAGGAGATTGGATGGTTGTGAAACGTACACAGTTTGGAACCGGACAGAAAATACTACCAAAATTTTTAGGTCCATATAGAATATCTGGATTCCTAGGGAAAAATCGCTACGAAGTAACGAAGATTGGTAACGGCGAAGACCCTCAGGTAACCACTTCAGCTGCTGACTTCATGAAACCCTATCCCTCAGGGTCTGAGGAAATGTCAGGAGAGGCCGAGTGTGGGCAAGTGATATTTTAAGATGTATCAAAGTCGGCGAACATTGTTAAAAAGAAGAGATCGAGAAATCAAGTAGCCGTGGACGATAAATAGACTGGATGATTTTTTTTGAATTTTGACGTTAAGATTATTATTTGATTTTGTGTTGTATTTATTATAAATAAATATTGTTGTGAGTAAGTTTTATCAGTTATTTCTTCATCTTATTGCCCAGAATCCCACATATATATATATATATATATATATATATATATATATATATATATATATACTATAAAATAATGAATTATTACCCGCCCAGAAGGTTTGATTATGAAATTTTGTTAAAGATATTTTTTGAAGTAGAAAGACGAAAGAAAATACATCTCACTCACTTATACAAATTACTCCACTATAAAATTGATGATCCTGTATCCCTTCGATATTTGAATTTCCATACTCCCACAATATCCACAAGAAATATAACACTTTTCTATTTGCCACCTTCCCGTACTATCCTGGCACTAAAGTCACCAATTAATAAAATGTGTAAGCTTTACAATAACTTAAATAACTTAAATGATATTAATGACCTTAAATTTATTTCATAACTTTAATTCATTACATATTGGTTGTACATATATTTTGTAATTTCGCAAATAATTGTTTATTGTCTACACTTATTAATTCAATTTGTCATATTTTTTTTTGTATTATATCCTGTTCTGTAATAGGGCTTCTAGCCTGTTGGACAGTGCAAATAAATAAATAATAAGAAAGCGGAAAATAACAAAACAGCGGAAGTAAACCAAATAGCACTTATTTAAACGTAAATGGCACTTAAAACTTAGACTACAAAACACTTAGCTTTTTACTTTCCGGCACCTTTAGATAAGGAAGGTATTGAAGATTCGTTGATGAGTTTTTGGTGAATAAGTACGTTTTAAGCTGGTTTAATTAGCAGGGCTGTATAAAAGCAGGGCCCATGATTGTAGAAGATAGTTGTTAACTGCGAGTATTCCTCTTAACAACTAATAAGCTGATTGTGAGTATACCATCGACTCTTGATTGCGAGTCATCCGTCAAGACACCGAAGCAGACCTCCAGTTGAGCAAAGTTACCGTTTCTTTGAAACCCGTACCGTGAGCTCTCCGTTCGAGTTGTTTAGTTGTTTACTGAAAGTCAATCTTAGTGTCTCGTTATGAGATTCATACGCCCGACGTCGCAACGCTTGTGGAGCGTAGGCCAAAACATCTTCGAAAGGCGTATTTGAAAACATCCACGGACACTACGATTGACATCGGCCGTAATTATCTCCGTGGATAAAATTCACCAGTTGCGTGTGTCTAGCCATTTTACAGTGAGTCGTTGCGAGTTTTATCGACTAGACGTTTCGACGCCGTCGGCGTGTAAACCCGGTCGTCGCAGACATCGAGTCCGCGAGTTTATCCAGAGTTACTCTAAACGGCCCGTTATCCCGAGGCGTCTATTTTATCGTGCATCGATCCAAGTGCGTTTTTCTGACTCTGCGCCGCGACGCCCCAATGCGTAAGCCGGGGCACTCAAGGCCTAGAATCTGTGAGGTTTGTCTGGGTCGACCTTCTAGTCGTGCGCCGCATATACCATCGATTTCCACGTACTCCGCGAACATCCAATTACGAGCGTCATCGTCGCGACGCCCCGCGTCGATCTGAAGATTACAGCAGAAACGCGTATTTACACCTCTTCCGTCATTATTGTCGTTAGCCGCCGAACCAACGCAACATCAGCGTCGCGACGCCCGGCGTCAATCACGCCAAAACCGTCCGGACACGTTTCTATACGGATCCTTAAGATCACCGTATCTACCGCTTGCCCACAGCCGTCGCGTCGGTCACACCGAAACCGTCCGAACACATTTCAATACGCATTTTTGATATCCGTACATTACCGTTCATCCGCCGACATCACCAGTAACTCGACTAATTCGCACACCCAACATCCAATTTTACCCATCAGCAACCACCATACTATTTTGTACAACGAGTTATCATACAATAAAGTTGTCCATTTTATTTTAATTGTCTTCATATTTCACCCTATCCGACCGTTGGTGTCCGAGCAATCTCCCGCCAACTTTCTACCCCCAAAATAGCATTACAACTGATAAATATCATTTTTTCACATTTATTGTTATAAATATTAAAGAATATTTTATTACCTGTACGATTTGATTGCATTTTATACTTCATATTCAATGGATATAGAGTTAAGAAATTATAAAGAAATTAAATTTTATAAGACAGCCAACTATGCTATAACCATAGAAACAGCTACTATATTAAGATTACTTCGAATTGACAATTGTCAATGTCAATGACAAGAAAATGAATGTGGCAGAAAGATGAGGATGTTGAGATGGATGTTCGGGAAGACACGGAAAGATAAAGAATGAGAAGATCAGGGAAATGGCTCGAGTGATAGAAGTTTCTAGAAAGATACAAAAGAGACGATCACATTGGTTTGGACTTGTCATGAGGAGACATGAATAATATACTGGAAGAAAAACAGCTTAGAGGATGATGGCAGAAGAAACAAACCAAAGAGAATATAGAAGGACTGTATTGCGGAAGAATTAAGAGAAAAGGAACTGAACGAGGACTACAAAAAAAAAAGTAATTTTAACAGCTATATTGGCAACATTGAAATATAATTATTAAAAGTTAAATCTAAACTATTTATCAGCTTTTCCGTGCGCATTGCTCCCCTAATTATTGTAGACAAAAAGTTTCAAATGTATGTTTTTGTATTTACGGAATTACAATTTAATAGTATTAGCCATGGAATTAGAAACAAAAGACGAACAAAAGCGTATTATTATTATTAAATTTCTGTTTAGAAAATTAATATTTACTACGTAAAATATTTATTTTGAGAATTATTATTCTGACACTGACGTAATAAAACGTTACCCGATCAAGATAGAAATTTTCCATGACATAAGGATAAGTATAAACATTATTTTACTAGATAGGTCATTACTTTGCATTTGCTGAAATTGAAAAACAGTTTTGATTTTTAAGACCAAGCCAATACATTCTCTAAGACAATATTCATGTAAAGAATTAATAGTTTAAAAAAAAAGTTATATCAGCATAAAGTAGTAAATATCGTTTATAAACACCGAAAATGGAGATATAGGGAGCAGAGTTGAATTTATTTAGGCGCACGAAAAAATTCCGACCGTGTAGAAAAACTGAATTAGTTAGTAGTTTTTCAATAACAGTGATCAACAGTATCGAACCTTTCGAAAGTCAGTATATATATATATATATATATATATATATATATATATATATATATATATATAACGTCAGTGTCAGAATAATGATTGTCAAAATAAATATTTTACGTAGTAAAGAATGATTTGCGGTAATATAATTTCGAATTTGCCGTAAACTATGACCAGAATAATGCCATTTAATTATTTGTAACTTTTCTTCATTTGAATAATTAGTAATTTTTTAATTAATTGAATTAATTAACTGTAATATCGATTTATTTTCACAATTTGTCAAAATAAATATTAATAATTTGTCGTGTAAAGCGTTACGCTTTTGTTCGTCTCTTATTTGTAATTCTATGGCTAATACTATTAAATTGTAAAATTATTTCATAAACAAACTATGTAAATGCATTTGACACTGACTTCTTCTTCCTTACTTGTCCCAATTCGTTAGGGATCGCTATACTTGATTTTCTTCTTCCATTTGTTTCTATTTAATACAGTCCTTCCATTTTTTCATTGGGCTTCCTCTGTTTTTTCTACCTTCAAGCTGCTAATTCTTCTTCTAATATATTTTTCGTCTCTCCTCATGCCATGTCCAAACCAATGTAATCGTCTCTCTTGTATCATTCTAGAAACTTCTATCACTCTAGTCAATTCCTTTATACTCTCATTCTTTATCCTATCTTTTCGTGTCTTCCCTAACATCCATCTCAACATTCTCATCTCTCTGCCACATTTATTTTCTTGTTATTGACACTAACATCTGTCAATTAGATCCATGGTAATAGCATAGCTGGTCGATTTATGAAATTTAATTTGTATATATATACAGGGTGTTTCCTTTAAAACAACCAGCGCTTTTTTGGGCGAACTAAAGACTTTATAGAAAAATGTTATATACAAAAAATTACCAGGAAAAAGGGCTTAATTTATGAGGAATAATAAATAAAAAATTCAACCAGTGGTTCTCAAACGGTAGAATAAAATTATATTTTTTTAAATGGCAACCTATATAAATTTTTTGTCCATTAGATAGAGAATTTTTTTCTGATTTCAACGATATAAATATGATATGGGGTTGTATAACAATTATTTCGAGAAAAATGATATTAAAAATCAGAAATAATTCTACAATATTGAAGTAGGCTATGCAATAAATAAACAAATGCAAACAAATGATACAGGTGACAGATAGTTTTGTTACTTACGTTATTAAGTGTTTGTTTTCGTAATTGTTTAATTACTTATTAATAAAAAATGGCTTTGCAGTTGCAAAAATACCTAAGGTTGCATAAATTTGTAAATAATTTCCATCACATTGTTTTTCTTTTTATGTTAGTACTATTATTTTTAGATATTTCTTCGTTATGTAGTTCATTTGTTATTATGAATTTCTTAGTAAAACAAGTTATTTTAGATATAAGAAAATAATATACTATCGTAACCTAGGCAATAGGCGTATTAATAGTTGTTTATTGCATAGCCTACTTCAATATTGTAAAATTATTTCTGATTTTTAATATCATTTTTCTCGAAATAATTGTTATACAACCCCATATCGTATATATATCGTTGAAATCAGAAAAAAATTCTCTATCTAATGGATAAAAAATTTATATAGGTTGCCATTTAAAAAAATATAATTTTATTCTACCGTTTGAGAACCACTGGTTGAATTTTTTATTTATTATTCCTCATAAATTAAGCCCTTTTTCCTGGTAATTTTTTGTATATAACATTTTTCTCTAAAGTCATTAGTTCGCCCAAAAAAGCGCTTGTTGTTTTAAAGGAAACACCCTGTATATATATATATATATATATATATATATATATATATATATATATATATATATATGTATATATATTTAACACAGTACAAATATGTTATCATCATTACCGAACTCTATACAAAGCAGATTGGCACCAGCAATGGGTAATAATTTATTTATTTATTTATTTATTTATCCACTCAGTGTTTGCCATCTACTGAAATATACCATTTTAACTACTTTACCACTGCTTTATTAAAAATCTGTTGGGGCCAGCACATTACCTCTCGCCATTTTCACTTTATCTTGCATAGGGCGCGAGCAGTTATGTGACTTAGCAATCAGATATGGGGGCCCATGTCAGAATGACAGATAGTAATATACATAGGTGTCAAGTATCATAAGTTTTTGCTCGAAATATTAGGATTTTCCAAATCCATGTGGATTATTTTCCTCGACAAGTATATTCCATACTAATGGATGACAAATAAACAGAATATTATGAAATTTTGAATGAAAAATTATGACATATGACAATTGTGACATCTATGTAAATAACTACTAGCCGTCATTCTGACACGGATCCTCATATCTGCTTGCCAAGGCCAACAAAGCCACATGGCTGCTCGCGCCCTATAAGTAACGAATTTAACATTTCTTGAACACACAAATAATTGAAATTGTTTCTCTTCCTTCGTTCTATGAGAAATTTTATCCTACTATTCTAATATGTTGAAAATACTTCAAATTCATTGTCGGTATTAGCGGTAATTTTTAAGGATATATGTAATATTAACATACCTTCAATTTAAATAAATATTTAATTAATAATACAATAATATATATTAAATGTACTCATACCTCCCAAAATAATCTGACACTGACATTTTGCATTTATTTGTCAATTACAAAAAATTAAATATCGCAACTGTTTTTCAGGCAACGAGATTTATTACAACAGATTATTCTATATTATATACTATATCTCCATACCTATACGAGATATAATTAAAAAATTAAATGTGTCAGATTGAGAATCTAATTATCTTTAATATTTGTAGTAACAAATTTTCAAAAAATAATATTTAGAAATTTTTTTTTAGAAACTACCACTTCCGGTTGTCCAATTGTTACCAGAACCTATTCAACTCTTCCCATTACTGTTAGATTGAGGAATCCGTAGTAAAACAGGTCTTTAGTCTTATAGAATTTAAGAAATCGTGTCTCCAACAACCTCACACACACACAGACATCATTGTAAAAATGTTAAAATCGGATTCTATGGATCTTAAATCGTGCTTATTCAATAAAATCTGGATATGCGATTTTTAGCATGAATCCAATACCTCTCTTAGCGAGAGATAAAAAGCGCTCAACTTATTTTAACCCATGATTATTTCTTTAGTAGTAGGTACTAGGGGTCGATTGATTGCATGTATATAAATTATGGAAAAGCATTTGACAGAATTTGTTACTGCATTTTATTAATAAAATATATCATTTCGCGCTTGTGTGCTACCTAATATGTAATCTCACATTTTATTGAAAACAATAAACATTCCATACAATTTCTGAGACATAATTCTTACTCCTTATTTCTGGTGTCTCTCAGGGTACCAGTTTTGGCCTTTTATTCTTAAAGCTGTTAATTTATGACAGTTTTAATGTATTGCACTGCGAGAAATTGCTTTATGTCGATGATCAGAAGATTTCTTTTATAGAGTCTTCGTACAACTGGATTGACATTGTCATTTCTACGCAATGTCTTCCACCACATACCTAAATATTGTCACATTCTGTCTTTTCTATTTCATTTATTGTTCTCTTAGGTTTCATTCTGTTATTTTTGTTATTTTCCTCTATAGGTACTGTTACTGTTGTTTCAAAAATTAATTTAAATAAATAAATACATTACCATCTCCTCTTTATATCGAAATAAATTCATGATTGCATTTACATTTCCTGATTTCATTCTAGTAATTAATTCTTAATATTGTAATCTATGAGCTAGAGGCATTTTAGCTTTATTATTTCTTTCCAATATTTGAAATACTTTGTTAAATATACTACATACGAATATAATTAGACATATACATAAGTAGAGAAGCATGGAACCATGAAGTTCAAATTCACTGTCCGTGGTAATTATACAATTAATACATTTACTAAAATATGAAGAGAATGTAGTGGACGTGAGTATATAAACCGTATTTATTTTGCAGAAGGCATCATTTGATCATTGTTCTTCCTTCTAGAAACATGAGGGCATTCGTGATTGCAGCTCTAGTCTTCGTTTGTGGCACTTCCATCCATTGCGGTGGTCATGTGTCCATTTCTTCCAGTGACAACCATGAAGGTCTTTCCGGAGGCGATATTCATGGAGGTTTAGATGGAGGTGCTGTCGGCTTTGGCGGAGCTGGTGGTTTTGGAGGAGCTGGCGGTTTTGGAGGAGCTGGTGGCCTTGGAGGAGCTGGAGGAGCAAACATTCAAGTCAACACCGTTCAACAGCAAGTACCAGTTCCAGTTCCCCAACCCTACGAAGTCACTGTCAGTCGCCCAGTACCTGTCCCTATCCCTCAAGCAGTACCTGTTTCAATCCCTCGTCCTGTAGCTGTCCCTGTGAGCGTACCACGTCCAGTCACTATCATTCGTCGCTACCCTGTTTACGTCGACAGGTACGTGCCTATCCCTATTCCGCAGATTATCTCTGTACCTCAACCACAAAGTGTACCAGTGCCAGTTAACCAACCCTACACCGTGGATGTGGAACAAGCTGTACCTGTTAGAGTACCAACCCCAGTGGTAATTCCTGTGGCTCAACCAGTAGTAGTGGGAGGTGGAGCAGGTGGTGCTGGTGCAACTGGAATTGGAGGGGGTTTTGGGGGAAATGCAGGAGGAATTGGAGGTGGACTTGGAGGAATTGGAGGTGGACTTGGAGGACATGGAACCAATGGAGGAGGAGCTGCAGGATTTGGTGGAGCTGGAAGTTATGGAGGACATGTGTACGGTGGATACAGCGAAGATAATAGTTACAAACACTGATTGTACTCATGTATATAACCATCTCATTTCATACTCATAAATATATGTATCAGCATGTATTCATTATCATTTATTTGTTTCTTGTTTCTATGAGTAAATAAAAACATTTTCAAAATCTATGAAATTTTTATAAATGAATTTTATATACATATAAGGTATTAAAAAAGGGTATTTTTTTTAAAGGTATATAGTACTGATCAAAATGAGTAATAAAAGCTTAAATAACATCGGTGTGATCTTAAATGTTCCCGAGAATATTTTCAAGTAGGTAGATTTTCTATAGTAAAAACTGAATTATCTTTTACCAGTTTCAGAATAGTAAGCCTACGTTTACACATACAAAAGTAGGCTGGTAACTAAGTAATAACTATATCTTTACGATAATATTACTATATTAATACTGTCTTGCCAGCAACAGTCTACAAAATGAAAATAAAATAAAATGAATGTATAATACCCTTCATTAATACATACAGATAACGTTAGTGTATTGTTCTCAGCACGGTTTACTTTTTTCTACCACCGTGAACCTGTCCGTACCCATTTACAAAATTGTTTATTTAAAGGTGGAATTCGTTTGTTTATCGTTTGTTTAGGTTTATTGTTTTATCTTTAAAAAAATATTTGAGTGCGGACTTCACATGCCGGCGCTCTTTTAAATAATTGTTTATTTAAAGGAGGCATTCCTTTGTATATGATTATTTAGACAATCTCTTCGTTTGTTTAAGTTTATTATAACTTAACTTTAAAAAATTGTTTGGACGCGGACTTCACATATCCGCTTTAATTGTTCATTTCAATGCAGCATTCATTTGTTTAGAATTGTTTAAACAATTTTTCCGTTTAGGTTTATGGTGACGTATTTTTTAAAAATTGCTTCGCCGCGGATATCTTCACATGAACCGGGTCCTTTTAAAATATTGTTTATTTACAGGAGGTATTCTTTTATTTAGACAATTTTTTTGGTTTGCTTAGTTTTATTAAGACGATTTTTTTAAAATTATGTACGGACTTTACTGAATCCGCATCAATTAAAAAAATGTTTAGGTATTTGAAAGTGACAATTGCTTGTTTATATTTATTTAGATTTGTTTAGTCAAAATAAATGTTTGTTTAACTTTAAGGTTTATAATTCTGTATTATTTTATGTGGCGCGGCTTCACACATGCCTAATTCATTTGCAAAACCTTTGTTTAACAATAAAAAGTGCATCTCAATCAGTATACATTTTTTCTATAAGTAATAACATTTATTTACCACTATTTTATAAGTGAACTATTAGGTATATTTACAAATTATCACAACAATGATACTAGTCTATTAGTAGAAATGAAATAGTCACATTCTTCATCATATTACTGCAATTAGGGCTATTTATTTTTAATAAAGTTCTTTATATCAATAATTGAAATGAATATATATATATATATATATATATATATATATATATATATATATATATATATATATATATATACCGTGTGTCCCAGCGTTTGGTTGGCATAGGCGTTTATTTACTTTATTTTTGCTTTCGATATTGGTTTAATCGCTAATAAATTTGATTTATTGGTTTTTTATTTCTTATTAATTTGTGTTATTACATTTAATTGTCTAATACATGATATCTAAACAATAATAATTTTATATTAATATGAAAAAACGAAGAAAAAAAAAATAAAAAAAATAATTAAACCTAGTCCTCCACTAGGAGGTTTGAACTTAGAATCTTTGGATGCGTACTTCGAAACGTTACCACTGGACCATGACAATATGCATCTATTTATGTTTGTAGTAGGGAATAAAAACAACATACAAAAAATGTGAAACTATTTTTGCTAATTTTGCTAAATTACGCTATTATAATGAGGTAATCTGTATTAAATAAGATGTAGAAATGGGCGCAGTATTATCCTATGCAATATGGTAGCTTAGTTGTTAGCCAGACACTTTTTATTTAGAAAAAATTGTTTTTCCATGTTAAACGCCTATGCCAACCAAACGCTGGGACACACGGTATATATATATATATATATATATATATATATATATATATATATATATATATTCAATTTCTGTACTTCCGTTTTGTTCAAACCACCACCCATGTACAAACGCTGCTGGATTCCATAGTATGATCCATGGACATGTTTTGTATTTACACATTTGTTTTACAATTAACAGGACAGAAATTATAGACAAATGACACATTTACCATTATATGCCCTATGGTTCATAAAAAATATATTTACGGCATATTAGGATGGTCCTTATAAAAAAAAATGGCTACCTATTAAAAAGAAATTTTTGGTTTTGTGTTTTCATTATTTCTTTGCTAATTAACTCAAATGCAGTTTATTCTACAAATTTAACAGTAAAGATAAAAATGTAATAAAAATATGACAGAAATATTTAAACAAATATTAAGGAGCTCTGAAAATCTAGGATTTATTATTTACAGGTAAATTAATTGAGAACACCTATGAAATGTCAAATTATTTAAAACCTATCAGATATTAATATAAAATTTATAGTAAATAACAGCTACAGTAAAATATAAATAATTATAACACGCTACATGTTGAACTAAATTTTACCATTATCTGTATTGCTAAAATATGTTTATTAAATTATAATAGCTTAGTTCCAGCCGGTAATTTTGGACAAGTTTGAAACATGTATCTAATTTTTTTAATGCGCATGCGTGTACATAAACTAGTTACTGACAAGTTTGAAATACCTAAGTGCTGGAACGCTGAATGAGGGTGACGGTACTAAAGCAAGTATCTGTTACATACAAGCTAGCTAATTTGAAAATTAAATATATTTTTTAACAACAATTAACAAATGTCTTCGTTGGTCATTTTTTACCTTCCGTCACCTATAGGTAAGGAAGGTATTGTCTTTGGTCAAAAAATTCGGTGGTGAGTTTTCATTGAATAAGCACGTTTTAGGGTCTTTACAATACGATTTTACTATTTTTACGATGATGTCTGTATGTGTGTGTGTGGACCGCCGTTTCGTGCACGATATCTCCAATACTAGAATTCCAAAAATTACAATTCTTGCGTATTCCTCTTCCTTACAACCATATGCAGACATGTTTAGATTTTGGTTATAATTGGTCAACCGGAAGTACCCTCGTTTGAAGATTTTAACAGTTTTTCTTGAAAAACTCAGTTAAATGTTATTATAACTTAAAGAATATATTATTCTCTATACGATTTGATTGCATTTTATATTTCATATTCAACAGATATAGAGTTAAAGAATAATAAAGATAAAAAATTCGTATAAATTTCATAATTCAGCCAGCTATGCTAACATAACCATGGAAACTGCTAATATATTCAGGTAATTCAAATTGACAGATGTCAGTATCAATAAAAAGCAAGTACGGCTGCAAACGAAAATAAACGGATTATTAATTTTCACACTTTTTTCATAACAAAGTTAATGTTAGACCGATTTTCTTTAAATGAATGGTGTAAACAAATTAATATATTTAATTACAATATATGGTTTATTCCCCTTAATCTGAACTCATCACACTGGACTTTAATTTTGGTTGCTGTTAAATACAAATATATATTATATTTTGATTCTTTGCATGGTGCGGTACCTTTAGATATAATGCAAAAAAAAATCGCATTTCTGTCTAAGCAGTATTTTTTTAAATTCAATAATAATATTGAAGCAAGTGAATGGGTCATATTTAATTGTAAAGATATACCCACTCAAATTTTGAAAAAAAATATTGGTTCTAGTTGCGGAGTTCACATATGTACTTGGTGTTTCTTAACGTGCTCTGGAAAAGGTTACAGTTTTAATGAAGAAGATATGAAATACATCAGAATGTGGATAATGAAAGTTTTAATCGAAGAAGATTGTAACGAAAATGTAAACTCAGAAGATAACCGTAAATATCGCTTATTGTTTGATGACGATTATTCCAATTTAAATACTTCTTTCAAATTACCTAAAATTGTATGTAGTCCACCGTATGGGTTTAATTCAACATTAAATTTTATTCAAAATTTATAATTTGTTATCGTTTAATTTATTCACTACATCATAATACGTAATTTTCTGCAGATCTTAAAACGAGTACTTTCATATCCTATCAAGACCGCTGTTTTTTTACCTTCCGTCACCTATAGGTAAGGAAGGTATTGTCTTTTGTCAAAAAATTCGGTGGTGAGTTTTCATTGAATAAGCACGTTTTAGGGTCTTTACAATACGATTTTACTATTTTTACGATGATGTCTGTATGTGTGTGTGTGTGGACCGCCGTTTCGTGCACGATATCTCCAATACTAGAATTCCAAAAATTACAATTCTTGCGTATTCCTCTTCCTTACAACCATATGCAGACATGTTTAGATTTTGGTTATAATTGGCCAACCGGAAGTACCCTCATTTGAAGATTTTAACAGTTTTTCTTGAAAAACTCAGTTATATGTTATTATAACTTAAAGACTATATTATTCTCTATACGATTTGATTGCATTTTATATTTCATATTCAACAGATATAGAGTTAAAGAATAATAAAGATAAAATATTCGTATAAATTTCATAATTCAGCCAGCTATGCTAACATAACCATGGAAACTGCTAATATGTTCAGGTAATTCAAATTGACAGATGTCAGTATCAATAAAAAGCAAGTAATTGAATGAAAAAATAAGGGAAGTAATTCTAGTGTTAGAAGTTCTTAGATATAATAGAGACGATTACATTGGTTTGAACATGTCATGAGGAGAGATGAATAAATTAATAGAAGGTGGAAGAAACATAGGAAGACCAAATATAAGATGAAAAGACTGTATTACAGAAGACTTGAGAGAAAAGGAACTGAATGAGGACGACACGCAAAACAAAAATTAGTGGAAGAAGAAAATAAAAAATAGCGACCCCCTAACGAATGGGAAAACTAAAGAAGAAGAAGAAGATGTCAGTGTCAAGTGCAATTTGCATAGTTTGTTTATGAAATAACTTTACTGGAAATATAGGATCTTTTGCAAAAAAAATTATGTATAGGGCGCGAGCAGTGACATGACTTTGCTGCCTTTGGCAAGCAGATATGGGGACCCGTATCAAAATGACAGCAATTAATTATGTCCATAACTGACAAGTGTCATAATTTTTCATTCAAAATTTCATGATTTTCTTATTTCATGTGATTTGTTCCGTTGCCGAGAAAGGGAATCATAAAATACCAAAAATTTAGAATCTTTTGCAAGAAAATTTATGTATGGAATTTGTACATAATACACAGGATTGACGGAAGGTATTGTGCTGGCCACATCAGATTTTTTAAAAATAAAATAAAATTATGTTATAAGCAAAATATAATATTAAATATAATAACATGACATACATTTTATTGTTATCTAATTGTAAGTATAAATTTCATCTTCCCTTCACAAAAGGAAAATATGACAACGAACACTGAATTTGCAATAATTACGCAGAGTCTGACTGGTACTTAGCAGAAAAAGATCTGACTGTTTTGACTCTTAGAAACTAGTTTTTGATAGCCGAACAGTACGCGCTGGAACACCTAACCAGTAGTTGCAAACTTGTCAGTGGTACGGTTGAAACGGTATTTACCAGTATTTTGTTACTATGCATGTGTCTGACAGTCACAAACTATCAGTAATGTGGTTGGCATAAACCTATTGATGTTCATTTTAATTTTAACACCACCTTCAATAGAACAAAAGCTAGAAATATAAAAGGAAACCTAATAGGAGTGATATATACAGGTGTAACTGTTCATTCGTTGAATATTTACCTTTCATTGGTCTTAAATTTCCTTTGATCTATTAAGTCCATTTCTAATCCTTTACTGTCCTTATGAATTATAATGAAATTGTATTTTGGACATTAAGTGTTTTGCATTTCAATGCAATTAATAAATAAATACCAGAAATAGGTTAGCCGACCATTATATTAAGACGAAGCATCTCTTAAAGAGGAACTCAAAAATTTTCACATACAATTAATAGGGCCGAAAATTACAGATAAATATGCTATATTATTCAATGGGCATGTAATAGTTAAATATTTAAAATTATAGGCATATTGCAGATACCCTTCAGAAATACTGTTAAGAGTAGGACAAAATTTCTTCATAGAATGAATTTAAATTTAATAATAATAATAATAATACATTTATTGGTTTAAAGCATATACTATTTACCATTGGTTGGCAGAATAATATTATATAGTATACGTAATAATCATATTACACTACTTCTTAAGCCCTTATGAATACATTTTAAAGCACAAAATAAACTATAATAATATTAATTTAGTGATTTTGATAATAAAAATAATAAAAATTGCAAAACATTATTTTTGAATTATAACTTGTTTAAATTTTACGTTAATAAAACCCGCTAATTATTTAAATAAATTTATTTAATTGATAGACAATTCAACCGCTTATACAAAGAGATTAAATAACTAACACAAAACATAAAAAACGAGACCTTCCAAGACTACCTTCACAATCTATCCGCGTACCCTGAAGGTGACTACTCACTCTGGAAGGCGACGAAAAAACTAAAACGTCCAACTCAACATATCCCTCCTATGAATAAAAAGACGGTAGATGGGCAAGAGAAGATTCCAACAAAGCTGAGGTATTCGCAGAACACCTCTCTAACTTCTTCACACCAAACGCCTCAATCAACGGAAAAGACATGGAAGAAAGTATAGTAGAATTCTTAACCTCTCCCCTACAACTAGATCTCCCAATCAAACACATCTCACCCGCCGAAGTTAAAACCGAAATAACGAAACTCAACAGTAAAATATCCCCTGGGCACGACTTAATTAATGCCAAAGTCTTAAAAAAATTACCCAAAAAAGGTATTGTGTCCCTAAAACAAATCTTCCACGCAGTTCTAAGAACCAGTTACTGCCCCCATTCAATGGAAACTAGCGCAGATCATCCCAATACAGAAAAAAGGCAAACCGGCACACGAAATCACATCATACAGGCCAATCTCACTTCTGCCCATTCCTCCCAAACTGCTAGAAAAACTACTACTCAAAAGAATTCAACCCGTCATCGAAAATAACAACATAATCCCACCACACCAGTTTGTATTTAGACAACAACACTCAACTATCCATCAATTACACCGCGTAGTCAGTGTAATCGAAAAAAGTATCCAAAACGAAAAGATCTGTTCGGGAGCTTTCATCGACATAAGCCAAGCCTTCGATCGGGTGTGACACACGGGCCTACTCTTCAAAATCAAGTCCCAATTATCCCATAAATACTTCCTTCTTCTCAAGTCATATCTGCAAGAAAGATTCTTTCAAGTAAGATACGGAATCTCATACTCAAAACTGCATTCAACAAAAGCCGGCGTCCCTCAGGGCAGTGTACTTGCGCCAGTACTATATCAACTATTCACCGCGGATCTACCATGCTCGGAACAAGTCACCACCGCTACCTACGCAGATGATATGGCCATCCTAGCAACACACGAAAACCCAGAAAAATCATCTGAACTGTTGCAAAACGCACTAAATGAAATCGAACATTGGGCCGAAAAATGGCGTATAAAAATAAACGAGACGAAATCTACACACATAGTCTTCACAACCAAGAAAATCTCATGCCCTACAAATAACAACATAATTGAAACCAAAGATGATGTAACATACTTAGGCATGCACCTGGATAAGAGATTAAATTGGCAAAAACATATAAAAAATTATAGAAAGCATCTTGACTTAAAAGTCAAACAAATATACTGGCTCATCGGCCGAAGGTCCAAACTCACACTAGAGAATAAAATCCTACTATACTGAACAATTATAACCCCCATCTGGACATACGGCATCCAGCTCTGGGGCTGTGCCAAAAAATCCAACATGAATATAATCCAGCGCTTCCAGAACAAAACCCTACGCACAATCGCCGACGCACCCTAGTATGTAAACAATCATACGCCACATAAAGATCTAAAAATCAAAACTGTCAGAAAACAAATAAAAAAACTCGCCACTACATACGAAACAAAGACGACGGTGAAGTTGGCAGACGATTCATAGCAGACGATTCAAAATTTTAGCCAGTGTGTGGCAGCCTTACGCTGTGTTAAACCATGGCCCACTGTATAGGTGTTAAAATATTATTTCTTAATAAATATCATATATTTGCGCTATAAAGATACAGATTTATAATATTCTGACAACAGATGTTCAGGTTAATAATATCCTATAAGAATAATAATAATTCAACGGATTTCCTCCTGGACAATAAGGAAAAATTAAAAATAATATTATAAGACCACTTATTAATGAATTATTGTTTATAACTTTGTTAATATTAAGCTCGAGTAATTCAAATCTCATACATAGAACAACAAAGATGAATTTAAAGTATTATATTATAGTCACTTCTGTATAAATAATTGTTTATAACTTTGTTAATAGGATAGCGAAGTAGTTTTAATTTGCAGGGGACATTGTTTATATCAATATTAATCATTTGCAATTATCAAATTCCACAGACATCCTCCAGGACAATGAAGATAAATTAATAATCTTATATTAAAGTGACTTCTATATAAATAATTGTTTATAACCGTGTTAATACGATAGCGCTGTAGTTTAAAATTGCAGGCAACATTTTTTATAACAATATTAATAATTTTCAATTATCAAATTCCACAGATCCTTCAGGACAATGAGGATAAATTAATAATCTTATATTCTGACTTCTGTATAAATAATTGTTTATAACTTTGTTAATAGGATAGCGAAGTAGTTCAAAATTGCAGGGACCATTGTATATAACAATATTAATTATTTTCAATTATCAAATTCCGCAGACATCCTTCAGGACAATGAGGATAAATTAATAATCTTATATTGTGACTTCTGTATAAATAATTGTTTATAACTTTGTTAATAGGATAGCGAAGTAGTTCAAAATTGCAGGGACCATTGTTTATAACAATATTAATTATTTTCAATTATCAAATTCCGCAGACATCCTTCAGGACAATGAGGATAAATTAATAATCTTATATTGTGACTTCTGTGTAAATAATTGTTTATAACTTTGTTAATAGGATAGCGAAGTAGTTCAAAATTGCAGGGACCATTGTTTATAACAATATTAATTATTTTCAATTATCAAATTCCGCAGACATCCTTCAGGACAATGAGGATAAATTAATAATCTTAAATTAATGTGACTTCTGTATAAATAATTGTTTATAACTTTGTATATAGGATAGCTAAGTAGTTCAAAATTGCAGGGACCATTTTTTATAACAATATTAATTATTTTCAATTATCAAATTCCGCAGACATCCTTCATGACAATGAGGATAAATTAATAATCTTATATTAAAGTGACTTGTATATAAATAATTGTTTATAACCGTGTTAATACGATAGCGCTGTAGTTTAAAATTGCAGGCAACATTGTTTATAACAATATTAATAATTGTCGATTATCAAATTCCACAGACATCCTTCAGGACAATGAGGATAAATTAATAATCTTATATTGTGACTTCTGTATAAATAATTTTTTATAACTTTGTTAATAAGATAGCGAAGTAGTTCATATTTGCAGGGAGCATTGCTTATAACAGTATTAATAAGTTGCACTTATCAAATTCCAGACATTCCTCAGGACAATGAGGATAAATTGAAAACCTTATATTAAAGTAACTTCTGTATAAATAATTGTTTATAACTTCGTTAATATGATAGCGAAGTATTTCAAAATTGCAGGGATCATTACTCGTAATAATATTAATAATTTGCGATGATCAAACTCGTCAGACATCCTTCAGGAGAATAAGTATAAATTAATAATCTTATATTAAAGTGACTTCTGTATAAATAATTGTTTATACCTTTATTAATAGGATAGCGAAGTAGTTCAAATTTGCAGAGAACATTGTTTATAACAATTTTAATAATTTGCTGACCAGATTCCGCAGACATCTGTCAGAGCAACAAGGATAAAATATATTTTTTATATTAAACAATAAAGACAAATTAAAAATAATACTAATCAATGAGCAATTCAAAACTCATACATGAAGCAACAAAGATGAAATATATATATATATATATATATATATATATATATATATATATATATATATATATATAATAGTCAGTTATGCATAAACATTTGTTTATAACTTTGTTAATAAAATAGCGAAGTAGCTTTAATTTTCAGGAGACAAAAATAAATAAGTGACGTACAGGGTGGTTTTTTGCCTGAGAGGGGATGTGTCGATCAATTGTTTGCTCTTCGTATGATTGTTGAGAAGTCACTTGACAAGAACAAGAAGGTGTTCTGTGGCTTTCTTGATTTAAAGAAGGCGTATGATAGCGTTCTTCGAGATACTTTGTGGAATGTATTCAGAGAGTACGGTGTGAATGAAAACTGGTTGGGAGCGATTCGAGCGTTGTATGAGGGTAGTGAGGCTGCTGTGAGAATAGATGGTAGGTTTAGTGATTGGTTTCGTATAAATGTTGGTGTGAAACAGGGCTGTGGTATGTCTCCGTGGTTGTTTAACTTGTATATGGATGTGTTATTGCGGAGAGCTTTGAGTGAAATGGATGGTGTACATATTGGTGAAAGTGTAGTGCCTGCGTTAGCGTATGCTGATGATGTAGTTGTTTTAGGAGAATATGAAGAGCAACTCAGGAGAATGATAGAGAGAATACATGTAGTTGGAAGAAGTATGAATCTGATGTTGAATGTTGATAAATCTAAAGTGTTAGTATTTGAAAGGAGTAAATTGGTGACTGAGTGCAATGTGTTGGTGGATGGAGTGAAACTGGAGCAGGTAAATGAGTTTGTATATTTGGGAAGCATGATGTCGAGGGATGGTCGAATTCATCGAGAGATAGAAAGGAGAGTGAGTGCGGGATGTAAGGTAATGGGTGCTCTGGGTACGTTTGCACGAAACGTTAACGTATCAAGGGATGCTCGGTTAAGTATATATATAATGGAGTACTAGTGCCTGCTTTGATGTATGGAAGCGAATACTGGGCATGGACGGGAAAGCATAAAAAGAGAGTGACTGCCGTGGAAATGAGGTATTTACGTGGTGTATGTGGGTATGTCAGACGGGATCGCGTGAGGAATAATTTGGTGTATGAAGAGTGTATGGTTAGGAACAATGTGATTAAGAGAGTTGGTGTGAGTCAGTTGAGATGGTTTGGGCATGTGGAGAATATGGCGAGTGAACGGCTTGTTAAGCGTATATATCTTGGTGAAGTTGAGGGTTTTCGATTGCGTGGCCGACCAGTGTGTAAGTGGATGGATGTGATTGGTAGGGTGCTTAAAGAGAGAGAATTTCCAAGTATGAAGAGAAGAAGAGCATGTATGAATGCGATTATGAGTGTGGCCGAGGCGAAAGAAGTCTGCTTAGATAGGAATGTGTGGCGAAGGATGATTGTTTCCTAACTATTATTGTGATCCGGATGCGGTATTTCGCTACCGAAAATCGGTCACTTTAATATGTTTAAGAGTAAGGATTTGTTGTATGATGTTGATGTTGTTCTTATTATTATCGGGTTTGTGCGAACCCACTAAGTGGGACATGCGTGATTTTATGTATGTATGTATGTATGTATGTATTGTTTATAACAGTATTAATAAATTTTGATTTTCAAATTCCACAGATATCCTACGGGAGGATAAGGATAAATATTTTTTTTATATTAACGTTACTTTGGTATAAATAATTTTTTATAACATAATTAATAGGATAGAAAAGTAGTTCAAATTTTCAGGGAACATTGTTTATAACAATATTAATAATTTGCTATGACCAAATTCCACAGACATCCTTTAGGACAATGAGGATAATTTTTCTTTTTTCATATTGAAGTGATTTCCGTATAAATAATTGTTTATAACCTTGTTAATAGGACAGGGAAGTAGTTCAAATTTACAGCGAACATTTTTTATTACAGTATTAATAATTTGCAATTATCAAATTGCACAGACATCCTTCAAGACAATGAGGATAAATTAAAAATCTTATATTAAAATAACTCGTGTATAACTAATTGTTTATAACTGTGTTAATAGGATAGCGAAGTAGTTCAAATTTACAGAGAACATTGTTTATAACTTTGTTGATATTATATACATATATATATATATATATATATATATATATATATATATATATATATATACTTTGTTAATAGAATAGCGAAGTAGTTTTAATTTGCAAGGGACATTATTTATAACAATATTAATAAATTTATATGTCCAAATCCTACAGGCCAATAAGTATAAATATTTTTTTTTATATTACCGTGACTGGTATAAATAATTGTTTATAACATTATTAATAGGATAACAAAGTAGTTCAAATTTACAGCGAACATTGTTCATAACAATATTAATAATTTGCAATTATCAAATTCCGAAAAATCCTTCAGAACAATAAGTTTTTAACAATGCAATTTCATTAAAAAGTCTAGTCAATCAGACAGCTTCGTTCGCAGCCTCGCTTGCAGCGACGTATTCCGCTTCAGTCGTCGAGAGTGACATGCTGTTTTTACTTCCTTGTACGTAAGTAAAGGAAGTATTGTAATCGCGAAAAATTTCGGTTTTCAGATTTCAGCGGAAATATCCATTTTGATGATCCCTGAATCCATTTTGACTAATTTCGTCGTGACGTCTGTACGTACGTATCTCGCATAACTCAAAAACGGTAAGCCGTAGAAAGTTGAAATTTTGTATTTAGGACTCCTATAACATCTAGTTGTGCACCTCCCTTTCTGGTTATTACACAATTTCCAGAAGTGACACTTTACATGAAGCCTATAATAGATTTTAATGAAAAACTGTTTTAAAATATAACCCAAAACTTTTCAAATTTGGTATACAAGACTTTTATGTCAATCGAAATAACATAATAGATTTTGGTTAAAATAGGCTAACCGGAAGTGGTACATTACTTGAAGTTGTTAACAGTTTTTCTTGAATAAAATGCTTTTATTTACATTTTAGAAATAAATGCTTCAAATAAAAGTTTTAGAGAATTAATTTCTGCGTCTAGTACATCAAGTATTATTAAATTAGCCCTTTGTATAAGCGAGATATGTAAATTTAAAAATTATATACTTTTTTACTTCCTTGTACGTAAGTAAAGGAAGTATTGTAATCGCGAAAAATTTCGGTTTTCAGATTTCAGCGGAAATATCCATTTCGATCATCCCTGAATCCATTTTGACTAATTTCGTCGTGACGTCTGTACGTACGTATGTCCGTAGGTACGTACGTCCGTACGTACGTATCTCGCATAACTCAAAAACGGTAAGCCGTAGAAAGTTGAAATTTTGTATTTAGGACTCCTATAACATCTAGTTGTGCACCTCCCTTTCTGGTTATTACACAATTTTCAGAAGTGGCACTTTACATGAAGCCTATAATAGATTTTAATGAAAAACTATTTTAAAATATAATCCAAAACTTTTCAAATTTGGTATACAAGACTTTTATGTCAATCGAAATAACATAATAGATTTTGGTTAAAATAGGCTAACCGGAAGTGGTACATTACTTGAAGTTGTTAACAGTTTTTCTTGAAAAAAATGATTTTATTTTGATTTTAGAGATAAATGCTTCAAATAAAAGTTTATAGAATTAATTTCTGCGTCTAGCGCATCAAGTATTATTAAATTAGCCCTTTGTATAAGCGAGATATGTAAATTTAAAAATTATATACTTTTTGTTTTTGTAATAAAGCTTGCTATGGATTAGGACAAAAACAAAATAAAAATGTCAAATTACGTTAAATACGTGCAATTTTATGATTCGTACCATAACAAATATTATATTTTTATTGTGAAATTAGTCATATTCATTGTAGTAATCAAATATTTCTTTGTTGTAATCAAAACTCTCTTTAAAAAGAACCGGGTTAGAATAATGTTAATTTAAGAATGATAGTAGTAAATGAATTATTTTTTGTTCTATATCAAAATATTTCTAGGGCTTGGCTTAAGCCTGTCAATATTTTTAAATTTAATTATTAAAAAAATATGTATAGTTTAATAATCGTACAAGGAAGTCATGTGGTGTCCACATCAGATTTTTTTACTTTCTTGTACGTACGTAAAGGAAGTATTGTAATCGCGAAAAATTTCGGTTTTCAGATTTCAGCGGAAATATCCATTTTGATCATCCCTGAATCCATTTTGACTAATTTCATCGTGACGTCTGTACGTACGTACGTACGTATCTCGCATAACTCAAAAACGGTAAGCCGTAGAAAGTTGAAATTTTGTATTTAGGACTGCTATAACATCTAGTTGTGCACCTCCCTTTCTGGTTATTACACAATTTCCAGAAGTGGCACTTTACATGAAGCCTATAATAGATTTTAATGAAAAACTGTTTTAAAATATAATCCAAAACTTTTCAAATTTAGTATACAAGACTTTTATATCAATCGAAATAACATAATAGATTTTGGTTAAAGTAGGCTAACCGGAAGTGGTACATTACTTAAAGATGTTAACAGGTTTTCTTGAATAAAATGATTTTATTTTTATTTTAGAAATAAATGCTTCAAATAAAAGTTTTTGAGAATTAATTTCTGGGTCTAGCACATCAAGTATTATTAAATTAGCCCTTTGTATAAGTATGATATGTAAATTTAAAAATTATATACTTTTTTGTTTTTGTAATAAAGCTTGCTATGGATTAGGACAAAAAATTAAAAAAAATGTTCATGTCAAATTACGTTAAATACGTGCAATTTTATGATTCGTACAATAACAAATATTATATTTTTATTGTGAAATTAGTCATATTCATTGTTGTAATCAAATATTTCTTTGTTGTAATCAAAACTCTCTTTAAAAAGAACCGGGTTAGATTAATGTTAATTTAAGAATGATAGTAGTAAATGAATTATTTTTTGTTCTATATCAAAATATTTCTCGAGCTTGGCTTAAGTCTGTCAATATTTTGTAATTTAATTATTAAAAAAATATGTAGAGTTTAATAATCGTACAAGGAAGTCGTGTGGGGTCCACATCAGATTTTTTTACATTAAAATGACTTCTGTATAAATAATTATTTATAACTTTGTTAATAGGATAGCGAAGTAGTTCAAAATTGCAGGATACTTTTTTTTTATAATTATAACAGTATTAGTAATATGTGATGATCCAATTCCACAGAGATCTTTCATGATAATGAGAATAAATAAAAACTCCATATTAAATGGATACAGGCGACGTAACTATATATAAATTTATTACAAATTTTAAAAATATAAGTTAGTTAGGGGATCGCTATTTTTTATTTTCTTTTTCTACTAATTTTTGTTTTGCGTGTCGTCCTCATTCAGTTCCTTTTCTCTTCTTTCATCTTATATTTGGTCTTTCTATGTTTCTTCCACCTTCTGTTATAAGTTATTCATTCTTCCAATATACTCATCTCTCCTCACGACATGTTCAAACCAATGTAATCTTCTCTCTTATATATGTTTCTACAAACGTTCAACACTACAGTTATTTCCCTTACTCTTTCATACATTTACTATTTATTGATACTGACATCTGTCAATTTGAATTACCTGAATATATTAGCAGTTTCCATGGTTAAGTTAGCATAGCTGGCTGAATTATAAAACTTATTATCTTTATAATTCTTTAACTCTATATCTGTTGAATATGAAATATAAAATGCAATCAAATCGTATAGAGAATAATATATTCTTTAAGTTATAATAACATTTAACTGAGTTTTTCAAGAAAAACTGTTAAAATCTTCAAATGAGGGTACTTCCGGTTGACCAATTATAACCAAAATCTAATCAAGTCTGCATATGGTTGTAAGGAAGAGGAATACGCAAGAATTGTAATTTTTGGAATTCTAGTTGGAGATATCGTGCACGAAACGGCGGTCCACACACACACACATACAGACATCATCGTAAAAATAGTAAAATCGTATTGTAAAGACCCTAAAACGTGCTTATTCAATGAAAACTCACCACCGAATTTTTTGACAAAAGACAATACCTTCCTTACCTATAGGTGACGGAAGGTAAAAAAACAGCGGTCTTGATAGGATATGAAAGTACTCGTTTTAAGATCTGCAGAAAATTACGTATTATGATGTAGTGAATAAATTAAACGATAACAAATTATAAATTTTGAATAAAATTTAATGTTGAATTAAACCCATACGGTGGACTACATACAATTTTAGGTAATTTGAAAGAAGTATTTAAATTGGAATAATCGTCATCAAACAATAAGCGATATTTACGGTTATCTTCTGAGTTTACATTTTCGTTACAATCTTCTTCGATTAAAACTTTCATTATCCACATTCTGATGTATTTCATATCTTCTTCATTAAAACTGTAACCTTTTCCAGAGCACGTTAAGAAACACCAAGTACATATGTGAACTCCGCAACTAGAACCAATATTTTTTTTCAAAATTTGAGTGGGTATATCTTTACAATTAAATATGACCCATTCACTTGCTTCAATATTATTATTGAATTTAAAAAAATACTGCTTAGACAGAAATGCGATTTTTTTTTGCATTATATCTAAAGGTACCGCACCATGCAAAGAATCAAAATATAATATATATTTGTATTTAACAGCAACCAAAATTAAAGTCCAGTGTGATGAGTTCAGATTAAGGGGAATAAACCATATATTGTAATTAAATATATTAATTTGTTTACACCATTCATTTAAAGAAAATCGGTCTAACATTAACTTTGTTATGAAAAAAGTGTGAAAATTAATAATCCGTTTATTTTCGTTTGCAGCCGTACTACAGCAAAGAGAAAAAAAGAATTTATAATTTGATCGTCTAACCATTTATCAGGTAAAAGTGTCTCCAGTGATGCAATACTGACTACATAGTTATTTATTTTATAATTATTTTTACATAAGTATGGATAGGACGTTATATAATACCAGGGAGGTTTCTCTACTATTTTATTCTTGTTTGGTGAAATACTATTATCTTCCAACAACGCATTTCCAAATTTTTTTTTTTTTTTACTTTGCTTATTTTCGTATGGTTAATTTCAAACTCATGTTTAATATCTTGTAAGGGTGTACTTGTTATGAATTTGTTGGTGTGTACCCCATCAAAAATGTTTGTTCGCAATAATATGTCTTAATTTTTTTCTATTGGGCTAATCAAAAATTGAGAAAACGTATTTTTGTTTTTTTGATCCATCTGTAATGGTGATCCTTTTTTTCCCCAAATTTCTTCAGACATAGATATATTTATACTATCATTTTTTGAAATGGTTTTACATACAAGTTGTTTCTTTTTACGTGTGCATTGAAGAGAAAATCTACTGTCTAACAATAGACCCGGCAATAAATTCTCCATTTTTCTAATACGAGATCGCGACACTCTAATTCTTAATTTTCGAGAAAAAGTTTCTTTTTTTACAATACGAAACCAGTTTTCTACTACAGCGTTATTGTTTTTCCGGATACCAATTTTTTTGATAATAATCCCTGACAAAATAGGATAAAACGGAAAGAAATCTCGCAGTAAGTAGTCAACAAAGGAAGGGAAATATAATGGATTGACATTGTTTGATAATGGGCTGTTTTTAATTATAATTTCATAAATAGAATAAAACTAAATGTAAACAGGAGAACTTTTACGCAAGGTAGTTTCCTGACATTTAGTAAGGTCTATTTTGGAAGAAAGATCAACGTATTTGAATTGTCGCAAAATATTTTTGCTGCATTTTATATATTCTAAAGCTTCATTATACTCTGAACAAATAAAAGGCAATACGAAAACTTTTATTATATTTTCCCAACATATTGTCACTGCAATTATGTCGTCGTTACTATGCATTAAACCAGCAAACACTTTTTTTACTAAACTTCTTAGCTCCCCCTTTTTTGTAAACGCATTTATTCGAATAGTCCCTGCATGAAATAAATGATTGGAACATACGTGTATTATCACAATGTCATCCATATTTCGTTTGTTGTTAACATACAACCACATATCCTCCAAATACCTTTTCAAATTTATTTTATTAAAGGCAAGTAAGACCGACTGTATTAAAGCCATGCTAAAATCGGTTTCAATCTTCGATATTAGTAACTTTTTTCCAAAATAAACTTTGTTAACGTCATATAAGAATGATAATAGAAAGTAATGTATGCTAGGTACATTATGACTACAAGATATGAACTCTGCGATTGGAATAGGAGGTTTGGAATTCATTCCTGGAAGTACGAGGGCATAATAATATATTTATTTATCGATACCTGGGGGACGATTAATTATGCTTATGTTTAATACGATTTTCAGTTTGAAGTCTAACAAAAAATGGTGATAGTCCGATGTCCTGAATATATCCCGAGATAATTTTATTTTCCCATACACTTGAACTTTTTTCCTTTTGTTTTAATGTCTTCATAAATATTTTTGTCCAAATCACCCGATTGTATATTTTCACTTGATATTTTTTTTAAGTACGTTTAAAGATGGCAAATGATTTAAATTACCAGCATTTAAAATATTTTCTCTTGTATTACCCAACTGCTGATATTTTACAATACTGGGTGCATCCACTAAAAGTTTCTTCAAAAACTCTTTTCTTTCTTCACCTTTAATATGGCGCCTATGACTTTCTTTGTTGTGATTTATATTTCCAATTCGAAAAACTGTAATATTTACATCTGTACCTATTGCAATATCCTCCGTAGCACAGAATTTAAATGTAGCACATCCTGTGTGCTTACATGTGGCTTTTGCTAGAAAATAATATTTTCTAGATTTTCGGGATTTTAAATAGCATCTATGCCAGAGAAATTTTAAGACACAGGTGGGGGATATTTTTTCAAAATATGTGTTTAAATTATCTGACCATCCTTTCAATAGAGTTTTTTTTTAGACAAAATATTTCTTCCAAAATTCAGATGGAATTTTCAAACTTACTTTATTCGAAACCTGCACCATTACTTTTTTATTTTCAATTTTTGTTATTTATTAATTTTATTAATTAATTACTTATAACGATTAGTTACAGTATTTGCATTGCCATGAAATTTACATACTTCTGAGTAAATTGAATTAGGTGAATAGCCTGTCTCCTTATCTAAGCGGTCAATATTATTCATTGAGGTATTAAACAAAAAAGTTCGAAAACATTCGCGCCTCGATAATGTGTCTTTAAAAATATTCTTCTTTTTCGTCATCTTTACAGATTTATATAAACCGAAAGTATTACAATAGATTATAAATTGTAGCAAACATATGTTTACGTATATACTTAGAAAAAGTATAATCAAAAAAATCTGTTGTGGCCAGCACAATACCTCTCGCCATTTTCATTTTATGTAGTATAGGGCGAGAGCAGTTATGTGACTTTATTGGTCTTGGCAAGCAGATGTGGGGGCCCGTGTCAGAATGAAAGCTAGTAATATACATAGGTGTCAAGTATCATAAGTTTTAATTCGAAACATTATGATTTTCCAAATCCATGTGGATTATTTTCCTCGACAAGTATATTCCATACTAATGGATGACAAATAAACATCAGAACATTTTGAAATTTTGAATGAAAAATTATGACATATGACAATTGTGACATCTATGTAAAAACTACTAGCCGTCATTCTGACACGGATCCTCATCTGCTTGCCAAGGCCAATAAAGTCACATGTCTGCTCGCGCCCTATAAGTACACACAAATAATTGAAATTGTTTCTCTTCTTTCGTTCTATAAGAAATTTTATCCTACTATTCTCTTATGTTCAAAATTCTTCAAATTCATTGACGGTATTAACGGTATTTCTTAAGGATATATGTTATATTAACATCTGTAATTTAAATATATAATTAATTAATAATACAATAATATATATTAAATGTACTCTTACCTCCCAGAAAAATCTTACACTGACATTTTGCATTTACATGTCAATTACAAAAATTTAAATATCGCAAATGTTTTTCGGGCAACGAGATTTATTACAACAGATTATTCTATATTATTATATACTATATCTCCAAACCTATACGAGATATAATAAAAAAATTAAGTGTGTTAGATTGAGAATTTAATTATCTTTAATATTTGTAGTAACAAATTTTAAAAAAATAATATTTAGAATTTTTTTTTTAGAAACTATTACTTCCCGTTGTCCAATTGTTACCAGAACCTATTCAACTCTTCCCATTACTGTTAGATTGAGGAATCCGTAGTTAAACAGGTCTTTAGTCTTATAGAATTTGAGAAATCGTGTCTCCAACAACCTCACACACACATCCACACACACACACACACACACACACACCCGCACACACACACACACACACACACACACACACACACAGACATCATTGTAAAAATGTTAAAATCTGATTCTATGGACCTTAAAACGTGCTTATTCAATAAAATCTGGGTATGCGATTTTTAGCATGAATCCAATACCTCTCTTAGCGAGAGGTAAAAAGTAATGCAAAAGTGACAAATAATCACTGATAACAAATTATGAAATATGTTAAGCTGAACAGCCAAACAAGTGTATTTATAAAGATAAAATATAAATCTAACGAAAATTCACAAAAAAAATGCAATTTAAATAATATTTTATAAACTGAACAACGCACAAATAGGTTATAAATTGTACCCAATATGTGTATTGTATACACTTATGGAAGAATAACTCAATCCAAAAACTAAAAAAACAATAACAACTATGTCTGTGTTATTAACAAATATGACAAACCAAAACCTGTTGAGCTAAACAGCTAAAAAAGTGTGCCTATAAAGGTAAAAAAGTAACTCCTATAATTGAATGATTACAAACTAACTAATCTAGAAACAACGGAAATAGAAGAAGGAAATAACACTATGAATATAAACAAAAAGTAAAATGGAGACAAACTAAGAAATAAAAAATTATTTAAAACGTAAAACAAACGAACAAATATGTATACTTAAAAGAAAAAATAATTGTGTACATTATTATACACAAAAATATGTTTACATAATATATCCTTCAATCAGATCATAAGATATATGTATATAAAGAAAGAAAATTAAGACAACAAACTGCAACAAAATCAGTTAAATGAATCAAACAAAAAAGAATATTTTAACAAAATAATAGAGAAGACAACCAACTATTCCAAACTCAGTAAACAAAAAAAATGTATCCTTAAGTCAGGACAGAAAATGTTTGTAGGTGATGTACGAAAAATTCAAACACAACCAACTACTACACAATCTCGAATATAAATGACGCAAATAATTGAGGAATGTACAGATATTTTCGTTCGTTCTCGTGTATTATCGTTGCATGCGTACCACGGATAAATCTTACAGAAATGCATGCTACTTTTTGTTAAGTGCTTTGCTGTCACGTCTTTTGCTCTGAATGTCCATGACATCTATTATACGTACCAATGCGTATTAAATGCAGGATAATTAAAAATGAACGAGTGGTCTTGCAAATATTTAAACCACATGAACACATGATTATATTATAGGAGACTATTAAAATTACAATCAAATTATATATACAAAAGTCACTTTAATATTTTTAATTTATCCTTATAGTCCTGAAGTATGTCTATGGAATTTGGTCATCGCAAATTATTAATATTGTTATAAACAAGGTCCCCTGCAATTTTGAACTACTTGGCTATCCAATTAACAACGTTAGATACAATTATTTATGCAGAAGTCACTTTAATATAAGATTTCTAATTTATCCTTATTGTCTTGCAGGACGACTGTGTAATTTGGTCATTGCGAATTATAAACATTGCTACATACAATGTTCCCTGCAAATTTGAACTACTTCTCTATCCTATTAACAAAATTTTAAACAATTATTTACACAGAAGTCATTTCGACATAAAAAAAAATAATTTATCCTTAGTGTCCTGAAAGATGTCTGTGGAATTTGATAATTTTTAATTATAAATATTGTTATAAACAATATTCCCTTCAAATTTGAACTAATTTGCTATCCTATTAATAAAATTATAAACAATTATCTATACAAAAGTCACTTTAATATAAGATTATTAATTTACCCTCATTATCCTGAAGGATGTCTGTGCAATTTGGTAATTGCGAATTATTAATATTGTTATAAACAATGTTCCCTTCGATTTTGAACTACTGCGCTATCCTATTAACAAAGTTATAAACAATTATTTATACAGAAGTCACATTAATAGAAGATTATTAATTTATCTTCATTGTCCTGAAGGATGTCTGTGAAATTTGATAATTGCAAATTTTTAATATTGTTATAAACAATGTTGTCTGCAATTTTGAACTACAGTGCTATCCTATTAACACGGTTATAAACAATTATTTATATAAAGTCACTTTAATATAAGATTATTAATTTATCCTCATTGTCCTGGAGGATGTCTGTGCAATTTGATTATATGCAATGGTCCCTGCAAGTTTTAACTACTTCGCTATCCTAATAACACTGTTATAAACAATTATTAATACAGAAGTAACATTAATATAAGATTATTAATTTATCCTCATTGTCCTGAAGGATGTCTGTGGAATTTGATAATTGAAAGTTATTAATATTGTTATAAACAATGGTACCTGCAATTTTGAACTACTTCGCTATTTTATTAACAAAGTTATAAACAATTATTTATACAGAAGTCACAATATAAGATTATTAATTTATCCTCATTGTCCTGAAGGGTGTCTGTAGAATTTGATAATTGAAAATTATTAATATTGTTATAAACAATGGTCCCTGCAATTTTGAACTATTTCGCTATCCTATTAACAAAGTTATTCTTTTACAGAGAGTTTTGATTACAATAAAGAAATATTTGATTACAACAACGAATATGACTAATTTCACAATAGAAATATAATATTTGTTATCGTACGAATCATAAAATTGCACATATTTAACGTAATTTGATACGAACATTTTATTTTTATTTTTTTGTCCTAATCCATATCAAGCTTTATTACAAAAACAAAAAATCTGTTGTGGCCAGCACAATACCTCTCGCCACTTCCGTTTTTGGTTACATAAGTATAGGGCGCGAGCAGTCATGTGACTTTGTTGGTCTTGACAAGCAGATATGGGAGTTCTGTCAAAATGACAATTAGTAATTATGTACATAGATGTCAAATGTCAGAATTTTTCATCAAAAATTTCAAGATTTTCTAAATTCACGTAGTTAGTCATACTTGATCTACACAAGCAGATATGGAGGCCCTTGTCAAAATGACAGTTAGTAATTATTTACATAAATGTCAAATGTCGTGATTTTTCACATGGTTATTTTGTCACCAGGAATATGGAATTTACTTGTCGAGGAAAATAAACCACATGGAATTGGAATATCATGAAATTTTGGATGGCCAATTGACATACATATATGTACATAATTACTAGCTATCATTCTAACTCGGGCCCTTATTTGCTTGTCAAGTCCAACAAAGTCACATGACTGCTCGCGCCCTATAAATTTCTCATGTCTTTTCTTTATGTTTAGATTATTTTTATAATTTAAAATTTATTTTTTGGGGAAGTTTTCTCCTATACTTCTAAATGTTCGAATTTCTTCCAATTTCTTGACGGGATTTCTGATGGGTATATGTATATAGCTATAATTTTAAATATTTAATTGTTATTATTGTTATACCACAAGAAATAATAAACTTACCAATATCTCCGAAAAATTCTTCAATAATGTCAGTTAATTTGACGTTTTACTGTTATGTTGCCAAAAAAGAATATCTAAGATTTATTTTCAGCTAATAAAACCATATTCGTACTAGGGCAAATTCTGAATCGGTTCTTATCCACTGTCATGTGTTCAGTTAAAATAGACTTAAGTTCAAGTTTTAGAATTGAGCTGCCAAACAGGTTTATGAACTACTGTTGGTTTTTGACAATGACATTTTTCTGTCATTTACAAACATATGATGGTTACTATAGAGTTGTTTAGGCTCTGAAATTTATTACAACAGATTATTTCATATTATTATTTACTATATCTCCAAATCTATAGGAGATATAATAAAATTTTAAAGTGTATCGAATAGAGAATTTTACGTTCTTTAATACTAATAATAAAAAAATTCAAAAAAATAAGATTTAGAATTTTTTTTTAAGATACTACTACTTCCGGTTTTCCAATTGGTACTAAAACCTTTTCAACTCTTCCCATTAATGTTAGATTGAGGAATCCGTAGTCAAAAAGGTCTTTAGTCTTATAGAATTTGAGAAATCGTGTCTCCAACAACCTCACACACACACACACATCCACACACACACATACACACACACACACACACACACACACACACACACACACACACACACACATAGACATCATTGTAAAAATGTTTAAATTGGATTCTATGGACCTTAAAACGTGCTTATTCAATAAAATCTGAATATGCGATTTTTAGCATGAATCCAATACCTCTCTTAGCGAGAGGTAAAAAGTATATAATTTTTAAATTTACATATCTTGCTTATGCAAAGGGCTAATTTAATAATACTTGATGTGCCTAGACGCAGAAATTAATTCTCAAAAACTTTTATTTGAAGCATTTATTTCTAAAATAAAAATAAAATCATTTTATTCAAGAAAACCTGTTAACAACTTCAAGTAATGTACCACTTCCGGTTGAAGGATGTCTGTGGAATTGAAAATTATTAATATTGTTATAAACAATGTTGCCTGCAATTTTTAACTACATCGCTATCGTATTAACACGGTTATAAACAATTATTTTTATAAAAGTCACTTTAATATAAGATTATTAATATATCTTCATTGTCCTGGAGGATGTCTGTGCAATTTGATAATTGCAAATTATTAATATTATTATAAACAATATTTGCTGTAAATTTGAACTACTTCGCTATCCTATTAACAAAGGTATAAACAATTATTTATATAGAAGTCACTATAATATAAGATTTTTAATTTATCCTCATTGTCCTGGAGGATGTCTGCGCAATTTAATAATTGCAAATTATTAATATTGATATAAAAAATGTCCCCTGCAAATTAAAACTACTTCGCTATCCTATTAACAAAGTTATAAACAATTATTTATACAGAAGTAACTATAATATAATATTTTAAATTCATCTTTGTTGTTCTATGTATGAGATGAATTACTCGAGCTTAATATTAACAAAGTTATAAACAATAATTCATTAATAAGTGGTCTTATAATATTATTTTTAATTTTTCCTTATTGTCCAGGAGGAAATCCGTTGAATTATTATTATTATTATTCTTATAGGATATTATTAAACTGAACTTCTATTGTCAGAATATTATAAATCTGTATCTTTATAGCGTAAATATATGATATTTATTAAGAAATAATATTTTAACACCTATACAGTGGGCCATGGTTTAACACAGCGTAGGGCTGCCACACACTGGCTAAAATTTTGAATCGTCTGCCAACTTCACCGTCGTAAAACATTACGCACTACCAGAAGTTACAATGAACCATCTACAAGCGACATCATTAATAGTAGAAAGTTGGACAGGACCATTGGCGCTATCGGCCGTGTACTGTCCCCCCCAGACCAACTATAAAAAATAACTTTTCGAGGCTTTCTTCGATACTCTAGGAAATAAATTCATAGCAGGAGGTGACTTCAATGCACAGTGTGGGGCTCAAGAGTAATCACAACACGGGGGCGCGAACTACTTAAAGCTGTACAAAGTAAACGACTACAATATGAATCAATAGGCCAGCCTACATACTGGCCTACCGATATTAACAAGACCCCAGACCTACTGGACTTCTGTATAACCAAAAACATCTCCCACAACTACATAAAAACAGAAGCACACTTCGAACTAACTTCAGACACACTCCCATCATCCTAACCCTCAGCACACAAATAATAAAAACACCCAAACCACACACGCTAACTAACAAATATACCGCCTGGGAGAGTTTTAGAGATAAATTGGAACAAGAAGCCTATTTAAAGATCCCTTTAAAAACCAAGGAAAATATTGACCAAGGTACCTTATACAAATCAACCAAAATGCAGCATGGAAATCAACACCCACCATACCAGACACCGATAAAAGCTTTAAATATCCTAAAGAAATAAAACAAGCTATAATAGAAAAAAGGCGTTTGCGCAGATTATGGCAAAACAACAGAAATCCATTAGATAAAACTCGCCTGAATAGAGCCGAGCGTAACCTTAAAACAATGTTAAACGACTGGAAAAACAATAGAACAGGAGAATACCTGAGAAGCCTCACACCCACACAAACAACAGACTATTCCCTATGGAAGGCAACTAAATATTTAAAAAGAACCGGAAAAAAACTCCACCTATAAGCAAAAGTGATGGAACTTGGGCCAGAACAGAAAAAGAAAAGTGTACAAAATTCGTTGAACATCTAACTGAAACTTTTCAACACTTTCCGATAAGAAATAATGAAGAAGAAGAAGAAGCCGAAATCCTCTCCTATCTTGAGACACCAAACCAGCTATGTCCACAAGTCAAAAATATCAATGTAGGTGAAGTAAGTTACGAAATAAAACTTACCAACCCCAATAAAACCTCGGGGTACGATCTTATAACTGGGAGAATACTAAAAGAAATACCGGAAAAACCGACAAAACTGATAACATTCATTTTCAATGCTATTCTGAGACTTACTGAGTTACTACCCACCCCAGTGGAAAGTGGCTCAAATAATTATGATACCCAAACCTGGAAAACCGGAAGAGGAAGCTAACTCATATAGACCTATCAGTCTTCTACCAATATTGTCAAAAAAATTCGAAAGAATATTCCTGAAAAGGTTGAAGCCAATCTTAGTAAAGAAAGAAGTTATACCAGACCATCAATTCGGTTTTAGACAAAAACATGCAACCACAGAACAAGTTCATTGGATCACCAACGAAATCAGCAGAGCATTAGAAGGGAAAGATTACTGTTCAGCAGCCTTTCTTGACATAAAACAGGCTTTTGATAAAGTCTGGCACGCAGGCCTACTTTATAAAATCAAGAAAACCCTACCACATAACATATACCAATTCATAGAGTCATACCTAGCAGAAATATCCTTCCAAATTAAACTAGAAAGTGAACACTCCAATTTACATCCAATCCATTCAGGCGTTCCCCAAGGCAGCGTACTAGGCCCTATCTTATACACCATATACACAGCAGACTTTCCTTTAAACCTCCAAACGACAGTAGCTACATTTGCAGATGATACAGCGGTATTGTCTACAAACGATGATCGAAAAATGGCGACAAGAAAACTTCAAGAACACCTACAAGAAATTGAACTATGGTTAAAAAAGTGGAAAATAAAAGCTAATGAAGCAAAATCAATGCATGTAACATTAACAACACGATGACATTCATGCCAACACTTTGTTCTGAATAACCAACCACTACCGCAAGAGGACAAATTTCGATACCTGGGAATGCACCTAGAACGAAGACTAAATTGGACCACCCACATAAAAATGAAAAGAAAGCAACTAGGAATAAAGCTAAAAATATATATTGGATGCTCAACAAAAATTCTAAACTGTCACTTGAAAACGAAATCTTATTGTATAAAGTAATACTAAAACCAATCTGGACCTACGGTATCAAGTTATGGGGAACACCTAGTGACTCCAACATCGATACAATACAACTATTCCAATCTAAAACTTTAAGAACCATACTAAACGCTCCATGGTATGTGAAAAACCCCTCTATCCATAGCGACCTAACCGTAAATACAATAAAAGAAGAAATTAATAAGTGTAGTGCAAAGTACATAAAAAGACTAGAAGTGCATCCTAATCACAGTGCAGTGAACCTACTGGACAACAGTACGGCCATTTATAGACTCAAAAGATACAAACCATTAGAGTTACCCTTTAGATTCAATACATAACATATATGTAAAACAAATTGTACAGAGTGTGAATGTCACTGGACATTTACACTACACGATCTTTTCTAATTGTTATTGTTATAATATTTAATTATTGTCAAAGTAGACAGATTATAAATTAATATTGGGAAATAAAAAAAAACTTTCTTCTACTTCATTGTTTAAACGAATTAAAATATATTCTCGAGAGATATTGTCCTTTGCAGAGTATCAAAAAGAATTACGAATAAGCTAAAAAAAGGCTCATTAAAATTAACATTTACAAACGATATTATACAATGCCTTCAGTGCTCGTAAAACGAAACAAAACAAGTAATTCTGTTTCCGTTTTGTAATTACGTGATCCGTATCCGCTTGGGCCGTTTCAGGCTAATCAAGTTCACCAGCGGTAATTATTAAAGTAGCACGTCATTTCCATCGTTTTATAATGTGAAAGCATCATATAATGAGAATAAAGAGACGAGATGTGAAATATTCGCCGGCACGAGTACGAACCCTCTCGTGCAGTGTGTAATTTAAACAAAATTGAGACAATCGATTTTAATTCTGCAATTCTACCATTAATCAAACCTCTTTTCATCTCTTGCTTTTCTTCTCTCAAGTATGCGATGGGAAATCGGGTTTACCGTTAACACTCAACGTGGGGACAGCGCCGTAAGTTTTTGCTTCCGTGTGGGTTTTTGTCAAGGGACTGATTTTAATTACAAATGTATTATACAAATAAAATAAGTTTTACTTCTAATTATATGAAATTTTATTTAATTCAATAACTAAGGTTAGGATTTAAAGTTCGAGTATAATAACGCATTGTTTTTAAGTTATGGAAATTATATTTATTTAACAGTACTGTGTTATTTTTATATATTTTATTTATTTTTGGAAATCAGCGAGCTGATGTGGCACAAAAATACTGACTATGCCAAATTGACAAATCAATAGCTGTATAATAGTAGATTGTACAATGAGGTGTTGAAAAAAAAATTAACATATCTTTTTTCTTCTGAAATTTAAATAAGTACATTCTACAGTATTATTAAATTAATCTGCCTGTGATGTTTAAAAGTTACTAACCAATACAAACAGTTGTAATAGTTGACAGCTGTCACGACTGTCACTCGTTTAAATTCCGTTAGCGGCAAATGTAAGCCACTTCTTCATTGGTTAGTGACTTAGTTTCGTCATCAGGCGAAAGAAAAGCGGGAAATTTAAACATTAAATTTTCATCGACATTTTTCGCATGAATAAAGAGTAATATGAAAAAAATAAAAAATATGGGTAAAATATTTTTTCTTATTCTTTCGATTAAAGCAAAGAAAAAAAATTCGTGCAACACCTCATTAGAGTTAAAACTGAGACTTTGTCGATGAGCAATTATTTGCATTTGCGAGGCGTAGTGCAGCGAAACCGACCGGAGGCAAAAAATTCATATCAAACAAAGATCACTTTTAATCTGAATATCACATATTCTTCTTTTTCAACTGAAATAAATATAATGTATACATACATCTAAACAGGATTAAGATATTTTGTTGATGAAGGACTTTTAGAGATGTTCAGAAACTTGAACATTTTTTTAGGTTAAGTGAATGTAACAATCATAAATTATTAATTTAAACTAATTGTAGAAATTTAGGAAATTGTTATATTTATATTTAGTTATAAAGTTTCAAATGGCGGTAAATTTTTAAAAATATGTTGTTCTGGAAAAAGTACATCGGCGTTGAGTAGAATGTGATTATTTTTCAAATGTTTTAATATTTCGTATTTTTCTAAAAGAATAAGATTTTGTATTTTTGTTTCTGTATGCAAGAGACTAATGTTTTCTACTGTGATTTTATGGTTTGTATTTAATAAGTGCGTACTCATTGCAGAAGGGGAGTTGTTTTTAAGATGTTCATTGAATCTAGTTATAATATTTCTTCTGGTAAGGCCAATGTATGATTTATTACAGTTGTTGCAATCTATTTTGTATATACCACTTTTTTCTAGATTATTTATTTTGGGTGTATTATTTTTTAAAATTTTATATAAATTTGGTTGTGACTTGGATGTTAAAATTGTGTTGTGTTTTTCTGTTATTTCTGCAATGTGATTATGAAGGTTTTTATAGTATGGGATTGAGATATAATTTCTGTTTTGTTTTATGTGTTTGTATATTTTGGTATTTAATAATTTATTGTATTTTATTTTGTTGAAAACATTGAAAATTAAAGGTAGTGGGTACTTATTGTTTAAACCGATTGTACAGATGATATTGAATTCTGTTTGAAAATCGTTGTTACTGAAAGGTGTATTTAAAAGTCTATTGAAAAGGAAATAAAATGTTAATTTTATTCGTGGGTTATGATATGAGTTGTATGGAATTATAATATCAGTTGAGGTGGGTAAGAGATTGTGTTGTCTTTTTTAGTTAATGTTAAGTCTAAGAAATTTATTTTATTTTGTTCTTCTATTTCTATGGTAAATGTAATATTTGATAAATTGTTTATGGTATTATGAAAAGAATGTAAATCTGTATTTTTTTGTAAAGTAACCAAGCCCTTCAGGCTGCTGTTACTCTGTAAGTACGAGTTACTACGGAGATTTTTGTAGGGACGATAGCGGCTTTGGTGGTGGATGACCCTTGGTCCTGGACACTGGGTACCTGATCTGTACCATAGAATGGGAAGCGCAGGCATGAGTTCCGTCCTCGATCTCGGAGAGGTAGCCTGGCTGTACCACGCTGAACCGGCTAGTATTCACGGAGCACAAACACCACTGCAGGGTGTGATTTTCCACCGAACCAAGCGACAAAGGCTTCCTCCCAGTTTCGCTTACGGCTCCACCAAGGCTACGCTCGCCACTTAGCTGCCGTAGAAGATCCTCCCAGTTTTGCGCTATACGTCTGGGCCAAGGGCTCAGTCACGCCACCGAAGTGTTTCCACTTCAGTAGTTTTAGACTCTCTGCGCTGTCGCTCTTTGGTATTTTTTTTCCAAATTAAAACTTTACATTTTATTTGTTCTTTGTTCCTTTCTCGAGGACACCTCTCGAGGCATACCCTTTTCAAGTGTTGGCGCCCGGAGAGTAACTTTGTGGTATTCAAATTTTTTGCACAGGCATTGGCCGTGATATATATATATATATATATATATATATATATATATATACATATATATATATATATATATATATATATATATATATATATATATATATATATATATATATATATATACCTTAAATGGAACCACATATTTTTTTATTCTTTTATTGAAAAGAGTATTTTGTCTCTTTTCATTAAGGTAATGTTGTTTATGTACAATTTTTTCAAATAAACGAGTTATTTACGTTTAAAAATATAAAATTGTATATTGTTTCTAGCCAAATAAGCCACGGAAACATATTTTTTATAAACTTATTATTTTATTAACTTATTTTACAGTAGTAATAAAATATTCAAAGTAAATATTCAAATTGCTATTTGAATTCATTCTTCGTAATAAAATTAAGTCCATAATGACATAACAGTCAATGTAAAATAGTTTTCAATTTTCTCCTATCTTCAATACATATGTACTCTTGCCAAATATTAAATAAAACTATAAATTTGCTTGTACCACAGCTTCAGTACTGGTAACACCTGTCAATTCCATTCGAAATGTGTTCAAAATGGTGATTCCATACAAACATCGAAAATATGAGCTTATATTTATTGCCTACCTTACAGATGACAACCACATGCTACTGTTACTTACCGTAAAGATAAATTCGTATTGAAAAACGCAATTTCATTAACATGGGGTTTTTCTCGTGTGGGTATATTTAATCTGCTAGACAGTTAGATACTTCAACAAGCGATTGAAAAACCGGCCCTAAGGTATGTAATTAAAAGCGTAACCTAGCAACAGTAACATTTCTATGTTAATAACAAAAACATGAGCTTTTAAAATTAAAAAAAAAACAGTATTACAATCAACGTCTTTTAAGACAGTTGAAAAAAAAATGTTTTCCATTATTTACCTGATTTTCTTATTCTTAATAATTCTATCCTGAACCTCGTATCTTATAAGCTTGTAGGTCACGTTGTCATAAGCATTTTGCATCATTACGAACAGTAATGAGAAAAGAAAGCTTACCATGCACTACCGAGGTCGCTCCATGTTGCAGGACCCCTGCGAATAGGAAGAGCTTTAGGCACCGGCCCCAGGTCGCCAGGCGCGTCCTTGTCATATCCGTATCTGCAACAAACCATAACGTATAAATTCTCTAACATTCACCTTTATATACGAATAACAAACAATGAAATATATTTCCGGTATATTATATCATTTATGCAAGGACTGGCAATAATTGACATATCTGGATTATTTAATCTTGGATACCTACTGGAATTTCACTAAAATTGACAGAAAGTAATGTCTTGCTCACATAAGATTTTTTGTAATTACAATGACAATGCTACACATAAATAAAATTAATATAAAACTATACGTACGCATTTTTCTCAATAAAATCGTCCCGAGCGTGTGAAAATATTATATCATTGATTTTAGAATTAAATTCTCTAGTTAATAAGAAAATAAAAACATACGTTTTATGTAAAATAAAAACCCATATTTTGAGAACTACTAGTCTTGTAAAATATAAATTCATTGCCCATTTGACCTTCTTTGTAGTTCTTATAGTTATTAAGATACTAATGGTGGCCTATTTAAAATGAACAGCATGTATAATATAGCTATTTCCTCGATAAACATTACTGGTTGAATAGAATAGGGGAATTTTTATATAGTAATCTACACGATACACAAGGACCACGAATATATATATATATATATATATATATATATATATATATATATATATATATATATATATACCGTGTGTCCCAAACAAACCTTGACATAGGCGGTTAACATGGGAAAACATTTTTTTGCAAATAAAAAGTGTCCAGCAGAAAATTAAGCCATACAATTGAACATGATAATAGAACATTACCTCCTGTACGTTATTTAGTTTTTGAGTAACCGTCATTCCAACATCCCACACACACACACACACACACACACACACACACACACACACATACATACACCCACACACACATCCACATACACACACAGACATCATTGTAAAAATGTTAAAATCGGATTGTAGGGACCTTAAAACGTGCTTATTCAATAAAATCTGGATATGTGATTTTTAGCATGAATCCAATACCTCTCTTAGCGAGAGGTAAAAATAAATAATGAAGAGTTTAGCTTGATGGAGACTCGAACCCCAACCTGTAAAAAACCTTTCATTCCACAGGCACGCTAACAATTCAGCCACAATGACAATAGTAAATATTTTTTATTACATAATAAAATATTGAAACAAATATTTATTGACAGTTATTTATAAATTTCTTTAATTTATGCACTGATAATGCAGTAATTAGTATTAAATAACGTACAGGAGGTAATGTTCTATTATCATGTTCAATTGTATGGCTTAATTTTCTGCTGGACACTTTTTATTTGCAAAAAAATGTTTTCCCATGTTAACCGCCTATGTCAAGGTTTGTTTGGGACACACGGTATATATAATTTGTAGGATGAATTAAATACTGATGCTGACGAAAGGAATTACCATCGCACTCGTCCATACACAAACAGTATATCACCATCAAGCCGGCCGCTGATTATGTATGAGTTACCAAATTTATGTTCAACAAGAAATTATTTATGTATATTACCAACTCCAGTAATTAATGCTTGTAATGAAGAAATACTTTAGTAAAACATATACAATTGCGATGAAGATGTTCGTGGCACATGCAATTTAATCATGAAAGAAAAACTTATGAACTCATCAGATCCTCTTGAATCAATACATTTATACGTTATGTTACGTGATTAACTATTAATTTTATTGCCTTTTATGCCTCCTAGTCCTACCTTTATATTTTATTATTATATTTAAATTTAAATCGCAACCAAACAATTAACAAATAATATAGCCGGGACAAAAGGTCATAAGTCGACTTTTTAATTATAGCGTTTGGATTAAATTTGGAATCCCAATGTGCCTACAGAGTTTTGTTTGAGAAGAAGATTATAAATCGCGGAAGTTTAAGGGCATACGTAAATATTCGTATGTATTGCACAAAATTTAGCAAAAAAAAAATACAAATCACCATACTAACTAATACGTTAGTTTCATAAAATTCACGAAAACCAAGGAGTACCGAAAACATCAATCTACCCTATTGTCATTTCCTACAAGCACCGACATCTGCGGGTTTTGCCTCAGCATAAAACATTACTGCCAACTTAAAAATATAAAATTTACAGTTTAAAATCTGTAAATGTAAAAATTGTAAATTTACAGATTAAAAGGTGTAAAATTACAGATTAAAAGTGTAAATTCACAATTTAAAAGTGTAAATTCTTGAAAATAAATATATATTCGTAGCCCTTCTACGCTTCCGTAACATGGAAAAATGAGACACGTATTCTTTTCTATAACGTAGATATTACTTACTGCAAAAAAATATATGAAATAAGTAGGCCATAGGAAGTAAGTACGCGACCATAAAATATCTATTTATACAGGAATAGTTATAGAGAAAATATAATTGAAGCAATACTATTACTGACTTCTGAAATTTGTGATTCAAGGTATCAGTTAACTGTATTCTAATGTGTGTTAGTAAATGTGCATTACACAATTTTATAATTCGAGATTTTCGTTTTACGAGTGTGTAAACACTGTAAACCTGTCTTTTTCAATATCTACAATTAGGCAAATAAAAGTAAAAGCATCTAGTGTCCATCTTGACAAATAACCCGGGCCGTATACGTCATAACCGAATTTAATATAGCTACCGTTTTAAACTCGTGATATTTTTAATTACCAAATTATAAATTCAACATTTATGTTTACTATTAGGATAATTATTTCATGTATTCTTATACTTCATTTCATGTAAGAAAATAGCGCTGATTTAGATAGGAAAATAAATTCTGCTCTTTCTTTGGTCAGAATACATACCAAGTTCACAAAAGCAAAAAAAAAAATACATTACTTGTCAGCTGTCAATTATAAAATAAAATCTACATAATTATGTGATATTAACCATTTCGACTTTGTTGTTTTTAATATTCAGGTATGGTATATTTTTACTGATAAAAATATTTAGTATGGACAATGTTAATTTAATTTAATTTAAATTATTTGTTTAATGCATGTAAAAACGGTTGGGTCTCAGATGCCATCTGCTATTTTCTTACGTGAAATGAAGTATGTATATATTATCAAAACATATAAATTTTGCATAGTGAAACTCCGCTATTGCAATATATATTTGTATGTAAACAAGCCTTCGTTAACAAAATCCTTTTTTATGGAACTATTGTGAGGTGAATAGTATTCAGTTTAATCATTTATTGTTTGAGGTTGAATTAGTTTCCATACCTTTTTACAAACATCCTTCTGTCAAAAGACTGTTGAATGTAGTATCCAGTATAATGAAAACTAAGATATATGAAGTCGGTTAATTTTGACAAACGTTACTCAATTGGGACATTTCAGCAATTCATTGTTATAAACCATTTTATTAACTCGCTCGAAAAAGCATAAAAACTGCCCTAAAAAACTACAAACCAAAACCGATTATTATTTCATACTTGGAAATTATATGGAAAATAAACCGCAAAATTTACATTTTTGCCTATATCTAGTAACCCCTGCATTTTTCCGGATAAATAATGTCATCCTGGACACTTTGTACAGGGCTATTTGAAATTTAGTGTTCAGAACCTAAGCTAATATGGTGACAAAGCTGTCGCTTACTAGTGCGGTCGATTTTTTATCGAGAAAATTTTCATCTCAAAGTTGGATTTGTTAACATTTCACAAAGACCAGAAAAAAATATTTTCTTTTCAGCGGAGATAGAGAAATGCCCGCAGAAAGGAAATTACATTTTACTGTAAACTGCAATTCTGAAAAATGCTGTATAAATCTGAAATATAAATTCATTCAAAAACTAGACATGACATCCATGTGTTAAAAAGCAAGTGTAATACATTTATAGGACATAGAGAAGAAGTCAAAATAAGTCGAAAAGTTTCATACAATACGTAACAAAATATTGTTACAAGGAAAATTTCAACAGTTTTTATAGCTTCACAATGATTTTATTTATTTTAATACAGTTTGATAAAATTTGTTGTGGTGAGGTACACGTTGCGGCTTAAAATTACCTAGAAGAAATGATTTCATTAATAATATATAGAAGCGTTATTTATTTGAAAACTTACGGTTTGAATCTGATTATTAATAAAAAATTGCTTTCAATATGGTATGTCGATTTGTATTTAATTGTTTTGGTTTGACAAGCAATAACAAATTTGTTTCAATGAAATCTTGATTTCATTTTTACAATTTATAATTTGATATTACCAGATCTTATTTTTTAAATATTTTTTACATTTATTTTCACAATATGTTTCCAAAAATGAATTGTTTCAGAGAAAAGAGAAGAAAAACTGGAAAGATAGTGATCGAACAAAACTTTGTCTATACTACTAAATAGACTATAAAAATACAATAAAATTTAATTTGAAACATTTTTCTTAATTTCTAATAGTTAAGAAGTAATTTAAAATTAAATATGGTCAAGGTCGTCATAATATTTTGCTGTAAAATTATTTGACTTTTTTTGAAAAACAAAACCACATTAAGATGACCTTTCAAAGGTAAACAAAAAGACTAATTTAATAGAAGTCGTAACTCTTATAGTTTTCGCGATAACATGTAAATTCCGTAAAACCCCACTTTTCACTGCCTTATATCTCGGAAAGTATTGAAGCGAGGACTCTTTTCGACTTATTTTGATTTCTATGTCCTATGAATGGGTTACACTTGTTTTTTAATACCCTGTACGTCGATTTTTCAATTAATCATAAAGTAATGAACATAATAATATTCAAGTAATATTTTTGTGTAGGCAGGTCTCCTCTTTTCAATGTTTTTAAAGGTAGGTATTTCAGTTAAATGATATGTACTCGTACATTCCACATATTTCGCGGGTCTGGAATAACAAACTTGCAACGGCAATAAAGTAATATAGCGAGAAAACTGATTTGAAATTTTAATGCTATTATTAACACATTATTGTTATCGAATTTCTTAACTCTAATAATGGATTTAAATTTGTTAAAAGAATATGAACTACTTTTTACATTAGAATAAATATATAGTCTTCCACTTGAAAATTAAAATTTGTAAGTAATTATATTAATTGTACAAGAGCTATTATAGGTATAAATATAGTTGAAACCAGTAAAATTAATACCAAGCGAGATATGTTTTTAATAGTGTCATTATGTACTGACAAAAAAATATGAATTTTATGTTAGAAACTTGAGCATCAACACTACAAAGAAAATAAGAAATGCCTTGAATAATTGCAAATCAAAATTGAGTAGGGTTTCACTCAAATAAATTAATTACAAAATTGAAAATTAACAAAATTTAGTTTTTTAACTGTACGTAGGTACTTAAATTGCTCCCTAATTGGGCAAATTTTCTGTCTTTTAATCAATATTGTATCAATTACCGCCATTTGCATGAACACGGCTTAAATTTTAAGCAACAAATATAACGCATGTACGCATGACATACTTCGTACCTACTTGTATGTACCTGATATGTGTGCTCTTTTTTCGTAAGAATTGTAAAATAGATACTTAGTAAAATTGATTTGAAAAAAAAGGATGGAAAAAGTTTTTGAAGAATGTAAAAGCATACTAGCGAAAGTCAATTTTAAAGACGGTCAAACAAAAATTACTTCGTATTTTAAATTGTACATTTAACTCTGAAGACACGCTACCGCTAGCTTGGGACCTAAAAATGGGGCTCGTGAGTAAATAAGTATTTAATGGCAGGGACATTAGCTACGTTTAGCCTTAGAGAAGAGTTTTACTTGATAGCGTTTATTTGAGCGATAAAACAAAAGAATTGAGCCCCTGTAACAAAGTTAACTTCGATCCACAAAGTATTAAATTCGTATTACAGTTTTAGTTCATTCAGTCTGACGTTAATCTCTTAAAATTCCTTATTTGAATTGAATACTTTTATAAATTTAATAATGCGCGTACCAAAGAAACGTTTTTCAGATTATGGTTCTAACAACGATTCACCGTACTGCATCGGTGTTTTTTATGAATTTCACTGAAACAACAATCTTTAATAATAATAATAAATTATAATTTACTTAATACGTACCTATACAGGGTGTTCAACTTAAGTGTTTCACTATTGCTATCTCGAGAACCGTAAGAGATACGAAGTCGGTTAAATTAGCAAACAATTTCTATATTATAAGACTATTAAAATGTGCATTACAAAAATTATTTTCAACCAGTGGTGCTCAAAATAAAGAATTCAACTTTTTAATTTTAAATGAGAACCTACTATTTTTATTCGCCTATACGATTTAGGTGACGGAAGGTAAAAATAACGTATCCATTTTATTAAAATTCAATAAAAAATTAAAAACAATCATTAATAAAAATTGTCTTTGCATATTGAAAAATAGTTATTTATGTGTTAAGATTGCAAAAGTGAACTTTTTTGGCCGAATCTGAAGTTTGAAGCCGAGGCAAAGGGCGAGCCCTGCAAATCAGATGAGGCTAAAAAGAACTTTTAAGCCGAGGTGCACACAACATTTTTAGACGTCTATAACTATCACAAATTTATAAATTTTTATTTAAAATTTAATATCATATCTCATTGATTCATGTCTTTTGTAGAGTGCCATTCTGTGTCATCTTGACAATTTACAAGACAATTTGCTTACTGGTAAGATATTTTACAACCTAAAAAATGAAAATAAAATAAATACAATAATTAATTTGTTGAGTAAAGAAATGAACGATGGCGACTAGCGTCAACGATTTTACCATTATTTCCGCTTAAAATTTATGAAGCTGCATGTAATACAACACTAAATTTATTTGCTATTTAAAGAAACGTTTGACAATTCAGTTCGTAAAGTAAAAACGGCCGTAAAGTAAACGCGGTCGTAAAGTAGTCTTTGACAGATGTCAAAATAAAAATGATATTTTATGGTGGCTAAAGGATACGTAAAGCAACTATTTATGTAACAGCTGCCTAAAAAATATATTATGTTTAATGTTCATTTCACTCTAAATCTAAACTACCATAAATAAATTACTTTGGGCTCAGTAAATAAACGTCGATGTAAAAGCTGAATTTATGGTTGACTAATTACCTTCTTGTAAATAAAGTCAATTAACTATCAAACAAAAGCCTTCAGTAAACAATTTCTAATTATCGTCTCCAGTCATATATACAGGATGTTTCTATACTTACGGATCATACCGTAAGGGAAGATAATACACTAAAGTAAGTCAAAAAAGTCAATCTAAAGTCCAATTCTCAACTGTTTCTGCGATGTATTCGTAGATAATCTAATACTGATTTTTATTTTTCCTTTAATATCTTAAAAACTATAACCGTTACGAATTTGGTCAAATGAGGTTTTTTATTTATCTTTAAGAGGTCTTTACGTACGCGTTTTTAATTTTCCAAACATTTCTCAATTATTTTTTTTGAGAATTGGACTTTGCCGATTAAGATTTTATTACTTACTTTTAGCTTTATTATCATCCCTTAAAGTTTGATCCATAAGTATAAAAGCACTTTTATATGTATCAATTAAAATGTTTAGCTTGCACTAATAAACTTTAAACAAAAAATGGTTTCAAGGGTTTTACTGCTTCTAGTTTTTTTCTTATTTCCTGTAAGGAGAAATGTAATCGCTTCACATTTAAATGGAGCTCCAAAAAATCATGATTTATTGTCCGTGTCCTACTTTTTTTGACTCTTACAATGAAACTCGATTTTCCAAAATAAAAATGTATTGTGTGCGTACATACTCGTACGTCAAACGAAGTTTATTCTAAATATCCCACACGCAACAAAAACAATGTGCCAGCACACTTGGCATAGTGAGAAGAAATAATAAATAATCTGGATTTTGCAATTACAAGTACTACTACACTGCACAGGACAAACCTGAATATATCATCATATATAGAAAATAATATTTTTAGTGCAATAAATAAATGGAAACAAATGTTAAATCTTATACTGATTTTATATGAGTGTAGATACATTCTTAATA